>CM056582.1:2228439-2533439 GCA_029721435.1 Gymnothorax reevesii
ACGATTTTTGTGATTGGTGCCCTGGTAACGAACTCGGCTCTGTCCCATTGGAATTCGAGCTTTGGATTACGGACTCTGTACTGTTGCCTTTCTCTCTGCGGGGGTTATCCCCCTTATTCAATCAAGCACCGATTTTTTGCAATCCCGCGTCCTCGCATTTGGTTCCAGATCGCTTCCTCACACTTAAGGCCTGGTGGGTGCTTTGGTTCCAAGAGCGTCATCAGTCCATCAATCAAAAGAAACTCGCTCACCGAAATAGCCAATACAAAAAATAATTAGGTTTTATTACATCAGAAAGTGCAAAGTGCTGCGGAAGTGCGTGCAGTGCAAAACGTTTTAGGTCACAATCGGGCCATCCTCAGTGCAGACAGAAAATGGGGAGAGACGCCCTTAAATAGTCGGTGTCTAGTTGACGGCAGACTTGTCAATCAAACAGCCAAGTTAGGCTGGAGTGTTACCCCGACATTTCAGAGGGCACCATCCACCTGGTGGTGGTAAACAGACAATGGTCAAGATAAATATACAATAATGAAAAATGGATCAGGAAAGAAAAAAAAGATAAAAATAAATAAATAAATAGATTATATACAATGTACAATGTAACGGCTCATTAATGGAACCCTTATCTATTTTTATTAATGCCCACATTAGGGCTCTTGAAGAAGGCTTACCATCTGACCGAGTACAGGCTCAGTGACCACAGTCTGACCATAGAAACAGGCAGAACATCTCTTCACCGTCAGAGATATAAAGCAGAGACAGATCCTGACCGAGTACAGGCTCAGTGACCACAGTCTGACCATAGAAACAGGCAGAATATCTCTTCACCATCAGAGATATAAAGCAGAGACAGATCCTGACCGAGTACAGGCTCAGTGACCACAGTCTGACCATAGAAACAGGCAGAATATCTCTTCACCATCAGAGATATAAAGCAGCGACAGATCCTGACCGAGTACAGGCTCAGTGACCACAGTCTGACCATAGAAACAGGCAGAATATCTCTTCACCATCAGAGATATAAAGCAGAGACAGATCCTGACCGAGTACAGGCTCAGTGACCACAGTCTGACCATAGAAACAGGCAGAATATCTCTTCAGCATCAGAGATATAAAGCAGAGACAGATCCTGACCGAGTACAGGCTCAGTGACCACAGTCTGACCATAGAAACAGGCAGAATATCTCTTCACTGTCAGAGATATAAAGCAGAGACAGATCCTGACCGAGTACAGGCTCAATGACCACAGTCTGACCATAGAAACATGCAGAATATCTCTTCACCGTCAGAGATATAAAGCAGAGACAGATCCTGACCGAGTACAGGCTCAGTGACCACAGTCTGACCAAAGAAACAGGCAGAATATCTCTTCACTGTCAGAGATATAAAGCAGGGACAGATCCTGACCGAGTACAGGCTCAGTGACCACAGTCTGACCATAGAAACAGGCAGAATATCTCTTCATCGTCAGAGATATAAAGCAGAGACAGATCCTGACCGAGTACAGGCTCACTGACCACAGTCTGACCAGAGAAACAGGCAGAATATCTCTTCACTGTCAGAGATATAAAGCAGAGACAGATCTTGACCGAGTACAGGCTCAGTGACCACAGTCTGACCATAGAAACAGGCAGAATATCTCTTCACCGTCAGAGATATAAAGCAGAGACAGATCCTGACCGAGTACAGGCTCATTGACCACAGTCTGACCATAGAAACAGACAGAATATCTCTTCACCGTCTGAGATATAAAGCAGAGACAGATCCTGACCGAGTACAGGCTCAATGACCACAGTCTGACCATAGAAACAGGCAGAATATCTCTTCACCGTCAGAGATATAAAGCAGAGACAGATCCTGACCGAGTACAGGCTCAGTGACCACAGTCTGACCATAGAAACAGGCAGAATATCTCTTCACCGTCAGAGATATAAAGCAGAGACAGATCCTGACCGAGTACAGGCTCAGTGACCACAGTCTGACCATAGAAACAGGCAGAATATCTCTTCACCGTCAGAGATATAAAGCAGAGACAGATCCTGACCGAGTCCAGGCTCAGTGACCACAGTCTGACCATAGAAACAGGCAGAATATCTCTTCACTGTCAGAGATATAAAGCAGAGACAGATCCTGACCGAGTACAGGCTCAGTGACCACAGTCTGACCATAGAAACAGGCAGAATATCTCTTCACTGTCAGGAATATAAAGCAGAGACAGATCCTGACCGAGTACAGGCTCAGTGACCACAGTCTGACCATAGAAACGGGCAGAATATCTCTTCACTGTCAGAGATATAAAGCAGAGACAGATCCTGACCGAGTACAGGCTCAGTGACCACAGTCTGACCATAGAAACAGGCAGAATATCTCTTCACTGTCTGAGATATAAAGCAGAGACAGATCCTGACCGAGTACAGGCTCAGTGACCACAGTCTGACCATAGAAACAGGCAGAATATCTCTTCACTGTCAGAGATATAAAGCAGAGAGAGATCCTGACCGAGTACAGGCTCAGTGACCACAGTCTGACCATAGAAACAGGCAGAATATCTCTTCACTGTCAGAGATATAAAGCAGAGACAGATCCTGACCGAGTACAGGCTCAGTGACCACAGTCTGACCATAGAAACAGACAGAATATCTCTTCACCGTCAGAGATATAAAGCACAGACAGATCCTGACCGAGTACAGGCTCAGTGACCACAGTCTGACCATAGAAACAGACAGAATATCTCTTCACCATCAGAGATATAAAGCAGAGCCAGATCCTGACCGAGTACAGGCTCATTGACCACAGTCTGACCATAGAAACAGGCAGAATATCTCTTCACCGTCAGAGATATAAAGCAGAGCCAGATCCAGACCGAGTACAGGCTCAGTGACCACAGTCTGACCATAGAAACAGGCAGAATATCTCTTCACTGTCAGAAATATAAAGCAGAGACAGATCCTGACCGAGTAAAGGCTCAGTGACCACAGTCTGACCATAGAAACAGGCAGAATATCTCTTCACCGTCAGAGATATAAAGCAGAGACAGATCCTGACCGAGTACAGGCTCACTGACCACAGTCTGACCATAGAAACAGGCAGAACATCTCTTCACCGTCAGAGATATAAAGCAGAGACAGATCCTGACCGAGTACAGGCTCAGTGACCACAGTCTGACCATAGAAACAGGCAGAATATCTCTTCACTGTCAGAGATATAAAGCAGAGACAGATCCTGACCGAGTACAGGCTCAGTGACCACAGTCTGACCATAGAAACAGGCAGAATATCTCTTCACTGTCAGAGATATAAAGCAGAGACAGATCCTGACCGAGTACAGGCTCAGTGACCACAGTCTGACCATAGAAACAGGCAGAATATCTCTTCACCGTCAGAGATATAACGCAGAGACAGATCCTGACCGAGTACAGGCTCAGTGATCACAGTCTGACCATAGAAACAGGCAGAACATCTCTTCACCGTCAGAGATATAAAGCAGAGACAGATCCTGACCGAGTACAGGCTCAGTGACCACAGTCTGACCATAGAAACAGGCAGAATATCTCTTCACCGTCAGAGATATGAAGCAGAGACAGATCCTGACCGAGTACAGGCTCAGTGACCACAGTCTGACCCTAGAAACAGGCAGAATATCTCTTCACTGTCAGAGATATAAAGCAGAGACAGATCCTGACCGAGTACAGGCTCAGTGACCACAGTCTGACCATAGAAACAGGCAGAATATCTCTTCACTGTCAGAGATATAAAGCAGAGACAGATCCTGACCGAGTACAGGCTCAGTGACCACAGTCTGACCATAGAAACAGGCAGAATATCTCTTCACCGTCAGAGATATAAAGCAGAGACAGATCCTGACCGAGTACAGGCTCAGTGACCACAGTCTGACCATAGAAACAGGCAGAATATCTCTTCACTGTCCGAGATATAAAGCAGAGACAGATCCTGACCGAGTACAGGCTCAGTGACCACAGTCTGACCATAGAAACAGGCAGAATATCTCTTCACTGTCAGAAATATAAAGCAGAGACAGATCCTGACCGAGTACAGGCTCAGTGACCACAGTCTGACCATAGAAACGGGCAGAATATCTCTTCACTGTCAGAGATATAAAGCAGAGACAGATCCTGACCGAGTACAGGCTCAGTGACCACAGTCTGACCATAGAAACAGGCAGAATATCTCTTCACTGTCAGAGATATAAAGCAGAGAGAGATCCTGACCGAGTACAGGCTCAGTGACCACAGTCTGACCATAGAAACAGGCAGAATATCTCTTCACTGTCAGAGATATAAAGCAGAGACAGATCCTGACCGAGTACAGGCTCAGTGACCACAGTCTGACCATAGAAACAGACAGAATATCTCTTCACCTTCAGAGATATGAAGCACAGACAGATCCTGACCGAGTACAGGCTCAGTGACCACAGTCTGACCATAGAAACAGGCAGAATATCTCTTCACTGTCAGAGATATAAAGCAGAGAGAGATCCTGACCGAGTACAGGCTCAGTGACCACAGTCTGACCATAGAAACAGGCAGAATATCTCTTCACTGTCAGAGATATAAAGCAGAGACAGATCCTGACCGAGTACAGGCTCAGTGACCACAGTCTGACCATAGAAACAGACAGAATATCTCTTCACCGTCAGAGATATAAAGCACAGACAGATCCTGACCGAGTACAGGCTCAGTGACCACAGTCTGACCATAGAAACAGGCAGAATATCTCTTCACTGTCAGAGATATAAAGCAGAGAGAGATCCTGACCGAGTACAGGCTCAGTGACCACAGTCTGACCATAGAAACAGGCAGAATATCTCTTCACTGTCAGAGATATAAAGCAGAGACAGATCCTGACCGAGTACAGGCTCAGTGACCACAGTCTGACCATAGAAACAGGCAGAATATCTCTTCACTGTCAGAAATATAAAGCAGAGACAGATCCTGACCGAGTACAGGCTCAGTGACCACAGTCTGACCATAGAAACAGGCAGAATATCTCTTCACCGTCAGAGATATAAAGCAGAGACAGATCCTGACCGAGTACAGGCTCACTGACCACAGTCTGACCATAGAAACAGGCAGAACATCTCTTCACCGTCAGAGATATAAAGCAGAGACAGATCCTGACCGAGTACAGGCTCAGTGACCACAGTCTGACCATAGGAACAGGCAGAATATCTCTTCACTGTCAGATATATAAAGCAGAGACAGATCCCGACCGAGTACAGGCTCAGTGACCACAGTCTGACCATAGAAACAGGCAGAATATCTCTTCACTGTCAGAGATATAAAGCAGAGACAGATCCTGACCGAGTACAGGCTCAGTGACCACAGTCTGACCATAGAAACAGGCAGAATATCTCTTCACCGTCAGAGATATAAAGCAGAGACAGATCCCGACCGAGTACAGGCTCAGTGACCACAGTCTGACCATAGAAACAGGCAGAATATCTCTTCACTGTCAGAGATATAAAGCAGAGACAGATCCTGACCGAGTACAGGCTCAGTGACCACAGTCTGACCATAGAAACAGGCAGAATATCTCTTCACCGTCAGAGATATAAAGCAGAGACAGATCCTGACCGAGTACAGGCTCACTGACCACAGTCTGACCATAGAAACAGGCAGAACATCTCTTCACCGTCAGAGATATAAAGCAGAGACAGATCCTGACCGAGTACAGGCTCAGTGACCACAGTCTGACCATAGGAACAGGCAGAATATCTCTTCACTGTCAGATATATAAAGCAGAGACAGATCCTGACCGAGTACAGGCTCAGTGACCACAGTCTGACCATAGAAACAGGCAGAATATCTCTTCACTGTCAGAGATATAAAGCAGAGACAGATCCTGACCGAGTACAGGCTCAGTGACCACAGTCTGACCATAGAAACAGGCAGAATATCTCTTCACTGTCAGAGATATAAAGCAGAGACAGATCCTGACCGAGTACAGGCTCAGTGATCAAAGTCTGACCAAAGAAACAGGCAGAACATCTCTTCACCGTCAGAGATATAAAGCAGAGACAGATCCTGACCGAGTACAGGCTCAGTGACCACAGTCTGACCATAGAAACAGGCAGAACATCTCTTCACCATCAGAGATATAAAGCAGAGACAGATCCTGACCGAGTACAGGCTCAGTGATCAAAGTCTGACCAAAGAAACAGGCAGAACATCTCTTCACCGTCAGAGATATAAAGCAGAGACAGATCCTGACCGAGTACAGGCTCAGTGACCACAGTCTGACCATAGAAACAGGCAGAATATCTCTTCACTGTCAGAGATATAACGCAGAGACAGATCCTGACCGAGTACAGGCTCAGTGATCAAAGTCTGACCAAAGAAACAGGCAGAACATCTCTTCACCGTCAGAGATATAAAGCAGAGACAGATCCTGACCGAGTACAGGCTCAGTGACCACAGTCTGACCATAGAAACAGGCAGAATATCTCTTCACTGTCAGAGATATAAAGCAGAGACAGATCCTGACCGAGTACAGGCTCAGTGACCACAGTCTGACCATAGAAACAGGCAGAATATCTCTTCACTGTCAGAGATATAAAGCAGAGACAGATCCTGACCGAGTACAGGCTCAGTGACCACAGTCTGACCATAGAAACAGGCAGAATATCTCTTCACTGTCAGAAATATAAAGCAGAGACAGATCCTGACCGAGTACAGGCTCAGTGACCACAGTCTGACCATAGAAACAGGCAGAATATCTCTTCACCATCAGAGATATAAAGCAGAGACAGATCCTGACCGAGTACAGGCTCAGTGACCACAGTCTGACCATAGAAACAGGCAGAATATCTCATCACCGTCAGAGATATAAAGCAGAGACAGATCCTGACCGAGTACAGGCTCAGTGACCACAGTCTGACCATAGAAACAGGCAGAATATCTCTTCACCGTCAGAGATATAAAGCAGAGACAGATCCTGACCGAGTACAGGCTCAGTGACCACAGTCTGACCATAGAAACAGGCAGAATATCTCTTCACCGTCAGAGATATAAAGCAGAGACAGATCCTGACCGAGTACAGGCTCAGTGACCACAGTCTGACCATAGAAACAGGCAGAATATCTCTTCACCGTCAGAGGTATAAAGCAGAGACAGATCCTGACCGAGTACAGGCTCAGTGACCACAGTCTGACCATAGAAACAGGCAGAATATCTCTTCACCGTCAGAGGTATAAAGCAGAGACAGATCCTGACCGAGTACAGGCTCAGTGACCACAGTCTGACCATAGAAACAGGCAGAATATCTCTTCACTGTCAGAGATATAAAGCAGAGACAGATCCTGACCGAGTACAGGCTCAGTGACCACAGTCTGACCATAGAAACAGGCAGAATATCTCTTCACCGTCAGAGATATAAAGCAGAGACAGATCCTGACCGAGTACAGGCTCAGTGACCACAGTCTGACCATAGAAACAGGCAGAATATCTCTTCACTGTCAGAGATATAAAGCAGAGACAGATCCTGACCGAGTACAGGCTCAGTGACCACAGTCTGACCATAGAAACAGGCAGAATATCTCATCACCGTCAGAGATATAAAGCAGAGACAGATCCTGACCGAGTACAGGCTCAGTGACCACAGTCTGACCATAGAAACAGGCAGAATATCTCTTCACCATCAGAGATATAAAGCAGAGACAGATCCTGACCGAGTACAGGCTCAGTGACCACAGTCTGACCATAGAAACAGGCCGAATATCTCTTCACCATCAGAGATTTAAAGCAGAGACAGATCCTGACCGAGTACAGGCTCAGTGACCACAGTCTGACCATAGAAACAGGCAGAATATCTCTTCACCATCAGAGATATAAAGCAGAGACAGATCCTGACCGAGTACAGGCTCAGTGACCACAGTCTGACCATAGAAACAGGCAGAATATCTCTTCACCATCAGAGATATAAAGCAGAGACAGATCCTGACCGAGTACAGGCTCAGTGACCACAGTCTGACCATAGAAACAGGCAGAATATCTCTTCACCATCAGAGATATAAAGCAGAGACAGATCCTGACCGAGTACAGGCTCAGTGACCACAGTCTGACCATAGAAACAGGCAGAATATCTCTTCAGCATCAGAGATATAAAGCAGAGACAGATCCTGACCGAGTACAGGCTCAGTGACCACAGTCTGACCATAGAAACAGGCAGAATATCTCTTCACTGTCAGAGATATAAAGCAGAGACAGATCCTGACCGAGTACAGGCTCAATGACCACAGTCTGACCATAGAAACAGGCAGAATATCTCTTCACCGTCAGAGATATAAAGCAGAGACAGATCCTGACCGAGTACAGGCTCAGTGACCACAGTCTGACCATAGAAACAGGCAGAATATCTCTTCACTGTCAGAGATATAAAGCAGAGACACATCCTGACTGAGTACAGGCTCAGTGACCACAGTCTGACCATAGAAACAGGCAGAATATCTCTTCACCGTCAGAGATATAAAGCAGAGACAGATCCTGACCGAGTACAGGCTCAGTGACCACAGTCTGACCATAGAAACAGGCAGAATATCTCTTCACTGTCAGAGATATAAAGCAGAGACAGATCCTGACCGAGTACAGGCTCAGTGACCACAGTCTGACCATAGAAACAGGCAGAATATCTCTTCACTGTCAGAGATATAAAGCAGAGACAGATCCTGACCGAGTACAGGCTCAGTGACCACAGTCTGACCATAGAAACAGGCAGAATATCTCTTCACTGTCAGATATATAAAGCAGAGACAGATCCTGACCGAGTACAGGCTCAGTGACCACAGTCTGACCATAGAAACAAGCAGAATATCTCTTCACTGTCAGAGATATAAAGCAGAGACAGATCCTGACTGAGTACAGGCTCAGTGACCACAGTCTGACCATAGAAACAGGCAGAATATCTCTTCACCGTCAGAGATATAAAGCAGAGACAGATCCTGACCGAGTACAGGCTCAGTGACCACAGTCTGACCATAGAAACAGGCAGAATATCTCTTCACTGTCAGATATATAAAGCAGAGACAGATCCTGACCGAGTACAGGCTCACTGACCACAGTCTGACCATAGAAACAGGCAGAATATCTCTTCACTGTCTGAGATATAAAGCAGAGACAGATCCTGACCGAGTACAGGCTCAGTGACCACAGTCTGACCATAGAAACAGGCAGAATATCTCTTCACCATCAGAGATATAAAGCAGAGACAGATCCTGACCGAGTACAGGCTCAGTGACCACAGTCTGACCATAGAAACAGGCAGAATATCTCTTCAGCATCAGAGATATAAAGCAGAGACAGATCCTGACCGAGTACAGGCTCAGTGACCACAGTCTGACCATAGAAACAGGCAGAATATCTCTTCACTGTCAGAGATATAAAGCAGAGACAGATCCTGACCGAGTACAGGCTCAATGACCACAGTCTGACCATAGAAACAGGCAGAATATCTCTTCACCGTCAGAGATATAAAGCAGAGACAGATCCTGACCGAGTACAGGCTCAGTGACCACAGTCTGACCATAGAAACAGGCAGAATATCTCTTCACTGTCAGAGATATAAAGCAGAGACACATCCTGACTGAGTACAGGCTCAGTGACCACAGTCTGACCATAGAAACAGGCAGAATATCTCTTCACCGTCAGAGATATAAAGCAGAGACAGATCCTGACCGAGTACAGGCTCAGTGACCACAGTCTGACCATAGAAACAGGCAGAATATCTCTTCACTGTCAGAGATATAAAGCAGAGACAGATCCTGACCGAGTACAGGCTCAATGACCACAGTCTGACCATAGAAACAGGCAGAATATCTCTTCACCGTCAGAGATATAAAGCAGAGACAGATCCTGACCGAGTACAGGCTCAGTGACCACAGTCTGACCATAGAAACAGGCAGAATATCTCTTCACTGTCAGAGATATAAAGCAGAGACAGATCCTGACCGAGTACAGGCTCAGTGACCACAGTCTGACCATAGAAACAGGCAGAATATCTCTTCACTGTCAGATATATAAAGCAGAGACAGATCCTGACCGAGTACAGGCTCAGTGACCACAGTCTGACCATAGAAACAAGCAGAATATCTCTTCACTGTCAGAGATATAAAGCAGAGACAGATCCTGACTGAGTACAGGCTCAGTGACCACAGTCTGACCATAGAAACAGGCAGAATATCTCTTCACCGTCAGAGATATAAAGCAGAGACAGATCCTGACCGAGTACAGGCTCAGTGACCACAGTCTGACCATAGAAACAGGCAGAATATCTCTTCACTGTCAGATAAATAAAGCAGAGACAGATCCTGACCTAGTACAGGCTCAGTGACCACAGTCTGACCATAGAAACAGGCAGAATATCTCTTCACTGTCTGAGATATAAAGCAGAGACAGATCCTGACCGAGTACAGGCTCAGTGACCACAGTCTGACCATAGAAACAGGCAGAATATCTCTTCACTGTCAGAGATATAAAGCAGAGAGAGATCCTGACCGAGTACAGGCTCAGTGACCACAGTCTGACCATAGAAACAGGCAGAATATCTCTTCACTGTCAGAGATATAAAGCAGAGACAGATCCTGACCGAGTACAGGCTCAGTGACCACAGTCTGACCATAGAAACAGACAGAATATCTCTTCACCGTCAGAGATATAAAGCAGAGACAGATCCGGACCGAGTACAGGCTCATTGACCACAGTCTGACCATAGAAACAGGCAGAATATCTCTTCACCATCAGAGATATAAAGCAGAGCCAGATCCTGACCGAGTACAGGCTCAGTGACCACAGTCTGACCATAGAAACAGGCAGAATATCTCTTCACTGTCAGAAATATAAAGCAGAGACAGATCCTGACCGAGTACAGGCTCAGTGACCACAGTCTGACCATAGAAACAGGCAGAATATCTCTTCACCGTCAGAGATATAAAGCAGAGACAGATCCTGACCGAGTACAGGCTCACTGACCACAGTCTGACCATAGAAACAGGCAGAACATCTCTTCACCGTCAGAGATATAAAGCAGAGACAGATCCTGACCGAGTACAGGCTCAGTGACCACAGTCTGACCATAGGAACAGGCAGAATATCTCTTCACTGTCAGATATATAAAGCAGAGACAGATCCTGACCGAGTACAGGCTCAGTGACCACAGTCTGACCATAGAAACAGGCAGAATATCTCTTCACCGTCAGAGATATAAAGCAGAGACAGATCCCGACCGAGTACAGGCTCAGTGACCACAGTCTGACCATGGAAACAGGCAGAATATCTCTTCACTGTCAGAGATATAAAGCAGAGACAGATCCTGACCGAGTACAGGCTCAGTGACCACAGTCTGACCATAGAAACAGGCAGAATATCTCTTCACCGTCAGAGATATAAAGCAGAGACAGATCCCGACCGAGTACAGGCTCAGTGACCACAGTCTGACCATAGAAACAGGCAGAATATCTCTTCACTGTCAGAGATATAAGGCAGAGACAGATCCTGACCGAGTACAGGCTCAGTGACCACAGTCTGACCATAGAAACAGGCAGAATATCTCTTCACCGTCAGAGATATAAAGCAGAGACAGATCCCGACCGAGTACAGGCTCAGTGACCACAGTCTGACCATAGAAACAGGCAGAATATCTCTTCACTGTCAGAGATATAAAGCAGAGACAGATCCTGACCGAGTACAGGCTCAGTGACCACAGTCTGACCATAGAAACAGGCAGAATATCTCTTCACCGTCAGAGATATAAAGCAGAGACAGATCCTGACCGGGTACAGGCTCACTGACCACAGTCTGACCATAGAAACAGGCAGAACATCTCTTCACCGTCAGAGATATAAAGCAGAGACAGATCCTGACCGAGTACAGGCTCAGTGACCACAGTCTGACCATAGGAACAGGCAGAATATCTCTTCACTGTCAGATATATAAAGCAGAGACAGATCCTGACCGAGTACAGGCTCAGTGACCACAGTCTGACCAAAGAAACAGGCAGAATATCTCTTCACTGTCAGAGATATAAAGCAGAGACAGATCCTGACCGAGTACAGGCTCAGTGACCACAGTCTGACCATAGAAACAGGCAGAATATCTCTTCACTGTCAGAGATATAAAGCAGAGACAGATCCTGACCGAGTACAGGCTCAGTGATCAAAGTCTGACCAAAGAAACAGGCAGAACATCTCTTCACCGTCAGAGATATAAAGCAGAGACAGATCCTGACCGAGTACAGGCTCAGTGACCACAGTCTGACCATAGAAACAGGCAGAACATCTCTTCACCGTCAGAGATATAAAGCAGAGACAGATCCTGACCGAGTACAGGCTCAGTGATCAAAGTCTGACCAAAGAAACAGGCAGAACATCTCTTCACCGTCAGAGATATAAAGCAGAGACAGATCCTGACCGAGTACAGGCTCAGTGACCACAGTCTGACCATAGAAACAGGCAGAATATCTCTTCACTGTCAGAGATATAACGCAGAGACAGATCCTGACCGAGTACAGGCTCAGTGATCAAAGTCTGACCAAAGAAACAGGCAGAACATCTCTTCACCGTCAGAGATATAAAGCAGAGACAGATCCTGACCGAGTACAGGCTCAATGACCACAGTCTGACCATAGAAACAGGCAGAATATCTCTTCACTGTCAGAGATATAAAGCAGAGACAGATCCTGACCGAGTACAGGCTCAGTGACCACAGTCTGACCATAGAAACAGGCAGAATATCTCTTCACTGTCAGAGATATAAAGCAGAGACAGATCCTGACCGAGTACAGGCTCAGTGACCACAGTCTGACCATAGAAACAGGCAGAATATCTCTTCACTGTCAGAAATATAAAGCAGAGACAGATCCTGACCGAGTACAGGCTCAGTGACCACAGTCTGACCATAGAAACAGGCAGAATATCTCTTCACCATCAGAGATATAAAGCAGAGACAGATCCTGACCGAGTACAGGCTCAGTGACCACAGTCTGACCATAGAAACAGGCAGAATATCTCATCACCGTCAGAGATATAAAGCAGAGACAGATCCTGACCGAGTACAGGCTCAGTGACCACAGTCTGACCATAGAAACAGGCAGAATATCTCTTCACCGTCAGAGATATAAAGCAGAGAGAGATCCTGACCGAGTACAGGCTCAGTGACCACAGTCTGACCATAGAAACAGGCAGAATATCTCTTCACCATCAGAGATATAAAGCAGAGACAGATCCTGACCGAGTACAGGCTCAGTGACCACAGTCTGACCATAGAAACAGGCAGAATATCTCTTCACCGTCAGAGATATGAAGCAGAGACAGATCCTGACCGAGTACAGGCTCAGTGACCACAGTCTGACCATAGAAACAGGCAGAATATCTCTTCACCGTCAGAGGTATAAAGCAGAGACAGATCCTGACCGAGACTGGCTCAGTGACCACAGTCTGACCATAGAAACAGGCAGAATATCTCTTCACTGTCAGAGATATGAAGCAGAGACAGATCCTGACCGAGTACAGGCTCAGTGACCACAGTCTGACCATAGAAACAGGCAGAATATCTCTTCACCGTCAGAGATATAAAGCAGAGACAGATCCTGACCGAGTACAGGCTCAGTGACCACAGTCTGACCATAGAAACAGGCAGAATATCTCTTCACTGTCAGAGATATAAAGCAGAGAGAGATCCTGACCGAGTACAGGCTCAGTGACCACAGTCTGACCATAGAAACAGGCAGAATATCTCATCACCGTCAGAGATATAAAGCAGAGACAGATCCTGACCGAGTACAGGCTCAGTGACCACAGTCTGACCATAGAAACAGGCAGAATATCTCTTCACCATCAGAGATATAAAGCAGAGACAGATCCTGACCGAGTACAGGCTCAGTGACCACAGTCTGACCATAGAAACAGGCAGAATATCTCTTCACCATCAGAGATATAAAGCAGAGACAGATCCTGACCGAGTACAGGCTCAGTGACCACAGTCTGACCATAGAAACAGGCAGAATATCTCTTCACCATCAGAGATATAAAGCAGAGACAGATCCTGACCGAGTACAGGCTCAGTGACCACAGTCTGACCATAGAAACAGGCAGAATATCTCTTCACCATCAGAGATATAAAGCAGAGACAGATCCTGACCGAGTACAGGCTCAGTGACCACAGTCTGACCATAGAAACAGGCAGAATATCTCTTCACTGTCAGAGATATAAAGCAGAGACAGATCCTGACTGAGTACAGGCTCACTGACCACAGTCTGACCATAGAAACAGGCAGAATATCTCTTCACTGTCAGAAATATAAAGCAGAGACAGATCCTGACCGAGTACAGGCTGAGTGACCACAGTTTGACCATAGAAACGGGCAGAATATCTCTTCACTGTCAGAGATATAAAGCAGAGACAGGTCCTGACTGAGTACAGGCTCAGTGACCACAGTCTGACCATAGAAACAGGCAGAATATCTCTTCACTGTCAGAGATATAAAGCAGAGAGAGATCCTGACCGAGTACAGGCTCAGTGACCACAGTCTGACCATAGAAACAGGCAGAATATCGCTTCACTGTCAGAGATATAAAGCAGAGACAGATCCTGACCGAGTACAGGCTCACTGACCACAGTCTGACCATAGAAACAGGCAGAATATCTCTTCACTGTCAGAGATATAAAGCAGAGACAGATCCTGACCGAGTACAGGCTCAGTGACCACAGTCTGACCATAGAAACAGGCAGAATATCTCTTCACTGTCAGAGATATAAAGCAGAGACAGATCCTGACCGAGTACAGGCTCAGTGACCACAGTCTGACCATAGAAGCAGGCAGAATATCTCTTCACCGTCAGAGATATAAAGCAGAGACAGATCCTGACCGAGTACAGGCTCAGTGACCACAGTCTGACCATAGAAACAGGCAGAATATCTCTTCACTGTCAGAGATATAAAGCAGAGACAGATCCTGACCGAGTACAGGCTCAGTGACCTCAGTCTGACCATAGAAGCAGGCAGAATATCTCTTCACCGTCAGCGATATAAAGCAGAGACAGATCCTGACCGAGTACAGGCTCAGTGACCACAGTCTGACCATAGAAACAGGCAGAATATCTCTTCACCGTCAGAGATATAAAGCAGAGACAGATCCTGACCGAGTACAGGCTCAGTGACCACAGTCTGACCATAGAAGCAGGCAGAATATCTCATCTCCGTCAGAGATATACAGCAGAGACAGATCCTGACCGAGTACAGGCTCAGTGACCACAGTCTGACCATAGAAACAGGCAGAATATCTCTTCACTGTCAGAGATATAAAGCAGAGACAGATCCCGACCGAGTACAGGCTCAGTGACCACAGTCTGACCATAGAAACAGGCAGAATATCTCTTCACCGTCAGAGATATAAAGCAGAGACAGATCCTGACCGAGTACAGGCTCAGTGACCACAGTCTGACCATAGAAACAGGCAGAATATCTCTTTTCCGTCAGAGATATAAAGCAGTTACAGATCCTGACCGAGTACAGGCTCTGTGACCACAGTCTGACCATAGAAACAGGCAGAATATCTCTTCACCGTCAGAGATATAAAGCAGAGACAGATCCTGACCGAGTACAGGCTCAGTGACCACAGTCTGACCATAGAAACAGGCAGAATATCTCTTCACCGTCAGAGATATAAAGCAGAGACAGATCCTGACCGAGTACAGGCTCACTGACCACAGTCTGACCATAGAAACACGCAGAATATCTCTTCACTGTGATAGATATACAGCAGAGCCAGATCCTGACCCAATACAGGCTCAGTGACCACAGTCTGACCATAGAAACAGGCAGAATATCACTTCACTGTCAGAGATATAAAGCAGAGCCAGATCCTAACCCAGTACAGGCTCAGTGACCACAGTCTGACCATAGAAACAGGCAGAATATCTCTTCACCGTCAGATATATAAAGCAGAGACAGATCCTGACCGAGTTCAGGCTCAGTGACCACAGTCTGACCATAGAAACAGGCAGAATATCTCTTCACCGTCAGAGATATAAAGCAGAGACAGATCCTGACCGAGTACAGGCTCAGTGACCACAGTCTGACCATAGAAACAGGCAGAATATCTCTTCACCATCAGAGATATAAAGCAGAGACAGATCCTGACCGAGAACAGGCTCACTGACCACAGTCTGACCATAGAAACAGGCAGAATATCTCTTCACTGTCAGAGATATACAGCAGAGCCAGATCCTGACCGAATACAGGCTCAGTGACCACAGTCTGACCATAGAAACAGGCAGAATATCTCTTCACTGTCAGAGATATAAAGCAGAGACAGATCTTGACCGAGTACAGGCTCAGTGACCACAGTCTGACCATAGAAACAGGCAGAATATCTCTTCACCGTCAGAGATATAAAGCAGAGACAGATCCTGACCGAGTACAGGCTCACTGACCACAGTCTGACCATAGAAACAGGCAGAATATCTCTTCACTGTCAGAGATATAAAGCAGAGACAGATCCTGACCGAGTACAGGCTCACTGACCACAGTCTGACCATAGAAACAGGCAGAATATCTCTTCACTGTCAGAGATATAAAGCAGAGACAGATCCTGACCGAGTACAGGCTCAGTGACCACAGTCTGACCATAGGAACAGGCAGACTTGAGAAATCATTGAAACCCAAATCTGAAAGATTATGGGCTCACTGTAGGGCTGGTGAGGTGAGACAGAGATTATGTGGTCACTGTATGACAGTTGAGGTTGAGACAGAGAATATTTGATCACTGTATGACAGTGTAGGTTGAGACAGAGAATATTTTATCAATGTATTACAGGTGAGTTTGAGATGGAATATCTGGTCATTGTATGACAGGTGAGGTTGAGACAGAGAATATGTGGTCACTGTATGGCAGGTGAGGTTGAGACCGAGATGCACTTCCTTCATCAGTGTGAAAAATTCAAGGACATTAGACACAAATATTTTGAAAAATTCCACCCCAAAATTCCAAACTTCCAACAATTCCCCAACAATATAAAAATTCCCATAGTGCAAGGAGAGACAGCCGCAATCGCTGCTCAGTATGTGGCAGCTCGTCACAACCTGAGGGACAGGGCCGCAATCTGCTCGCCCTAAAATACTGCTCCCACACAAAATCTGCTGTTTTTTGCATTTCTCCTTTATTCGTTTTAATTTTGTTTTTCCTACTTTTTATTTTTATAAATTAATTAATTTTATTAATGTAATATTTATTTTAATATTTTATCTAATATGAGTGAGTGAGTGAGTGAGTGAGTGAGTGAGTGAGCACACAAGCAAGTTAGTGGGTCACTGAGCCAGTTAGTTTTTTGGAGTGAGTTGGTGTGTCTCACCCCATCATCCATCTGCTTTTTGCGTGTGTGCCTCCAATTCTCTGCCACCCTTCACCCACTATTCCTCTCTTCTTACCAGGTGCCCCATTCTTAACTGTGAGGTCGTCCTGGAGCTGCTGTGCCGCAAGCTGCAGGACCCCTCCCACACTGTCCAAATGGTACAATCTTATTCCTCCTACACCGTCCAAATGGTGCTATCCTTCCCCTTCCCACACTGTCCAAATGGTACTATCCCTTTGCTCACACTGTCCAAATGGTACGATCCCTTTCCTCTCACACCTTCCAAATGGTACGATCCCTTTCCTCTCACACCTTCCAAAATGGTACGATCCCTTTCCTCTCACACCTTCCAAATGGTACGATCCCTTTCCTCTCACACCTTCCAAATGGTACGATCCCTTTCCTCCCACACCTTCCAAATGGTACGATCCCTTTGCTCACACTGTCCAAATGGTACTATCCCTTTCCTCTCACACCTTCCAAATGGTACGATCCCTTTCCTCTCACACCTTCCAAATGGTACTATCCCTTTGCTCACACTGTCCAAATGGTACGATCCCTTTCCTCTCACACCTTCCAAATGGTACGATCCCTTTCCTCTCACACCTTCCAAATGGTACGATCCCTTTCCTCTCACACCTTCCAAATGGTACGATCCCTTTCCTCTCACACCTTCCAAATGGTACGATCCCTTTCCTCTCACACCTTCCAAATGGTACGATCCCTTTCCTCCCACACAGTCCCAATGGTACGATCCCTTTCCTCTCACACCTTCCAAATGGTACGATCCCTTTCCTCCCACACAGTCCAAATGGTACGATCCCTTTCCTCTCACACCTTCCAAATGGTACGATCCCTTTCCTCCCACACCTTCCAAATGGTACGATCCCTTTCCTCCCACACCTTCCAAATGGTACGATCCCTTTCCTCTCACACCTTCCAAATGGTACGATCCCTTTCCTCCCACACAGTCCAAATGGTACGATCCCTTTCCTCCCACACCTTCCAAATGGTACGATCCCTTTGCTCACACTGTCCAAATGGTACGATCCTTCCCCCTCCCACACAGTCCAAATGGTACTATCCCTTTCCTCTCACACCTTCCAAATGGTACGATCCCTTTCCTCTCACACCTTCCAAATGGTACGATCCCTTTCCTCCCACACCTTCCAAATGGTACGATCCCTTTGCTCACACTGTCCAAATGGTACGATCCCTTTCCTCTCACACCTTCCAAATGGTACGATCCCTTTCCTCTCACACCTTCCAAATGGTACGATCCCTTTCCTCTCACACCTTCCAAATGGTACGATCCCTTTCCTCCCACACAGTCCAAATGGTACGATCCCTTTCCTCTCACACCTTCCAAATGGTACTATCCCTTTCCTCCCACACAGTCCAAATGGTACGATCCCTTTCCTCTCACACCTTCCAAATGGTACGATCCCTTTCCTCTCACACCTTCCAAATGGTACGATCCCTTTCCTCCCACACCTTCCAAATGGTAAAATCCCTTTCTTCCCACACCTTCCAAATGGTACGATCCCTTTCCTCTCACACCTTCCAAATGGTACGATCCCTTTGCTCACACTGTCCAAATGGTACGATCCCTTTCCTCCCACACAGTCCAAATGGTACGATCCCTTTCCTCTCACACCTTCCAAATGGTACGATCCCTTTGCTCACACTGTCCAAATGGTACAATCCCTTTCCTCCCACACCTTCCAAATGGTACGATCCCTTTCCTCCCACACCTTCCAAATGGTACGATCCCTTTCCTCCCACACTGTCCAAATGGTACGATCCCTTTGCTCCCACACTGTCCAAATGGTACTATCCTTCCCCCTCCCACACCTTCCAAGTAGTACGATCCCTTTCCTCTCACACCTTCCAAATGGTACGATCCCTTTCCTCCCACACCTTCCAAATGGTACGATCCCTTTGCTCCCACACCTTCCAAATGGTACGATCCCTTTGCTCACACTGTCCAAATGGTACTATCCTTCCCCCTCCCATACCTTCCAAATGGTACGATCCCTTTGCTCCCACACCTTCCAAATGGTACGATCCCTTTCCTCTCACACCTTCCAAATGGTACGATCCCTTTCCTCCCACACCTTCCAAATGGTACGATCCCTTTGCTCCCACACCTTCCAAATGGTATGATCCCTTTGCTCACACTGTCCAAATGGTACTATCCTTCCCCCTCCCACACCTTCCAAATGGTACGATCCCTTTGCTCCCACACCTTCCAAATGGTACGATCCCTTTGGTCACACTGTCCAAATGGTACGATCCTTCCCCCTCCCACACAGTCCAAATGGTACAATCCCTTTCCTCCCACACCTTCCAAATGGTACGATCCCTTTGCTCCCACACTGTCCAAATGGTACTATCCTTCCCCCTCCCACACCTTCCAAATAGTACGATCCCTTTGCTCCCACACCTTCCAATTGGTACGATCCTTCCCCTCCCGCACCTGCCAAATGGTACAATCCTATGGTACAATCCCTTTCCTCCCACACCGTCCAAATGGCGCAATTTCCGCCTCACACACACACATTGTCCAAATGGTACAGTCCTTCCCCTCTCACAGCGTCCAAATGGTACGATCCTTTCTTCTCTTTCTCCCCGATTGCTGGCGGAGGTGGGAGGTCTGGGGCATGTTCAAGAGACCGAGAGTTCTCACGCTCGCCTCATGAGGGCAGACTCAGAGTTTTGTACGACTCACGAGTTCTTGCACGTTTTCCAACATGGCTGCAAACTAAGGTTTGCATCAACTTCTATTGAACAAGCTTTGACACTCCTGGACGCCATCTTGATAAGCGAGGTGAGACTGTTCACTGATGTTCTTGCATGTTTTCGCAAGACTAAACTTTCATCATTCATCAAGTTTCATCATTCAAGAGGCAAGTGCTGGAGGGCTTTCTTGACTCTTGAACATGGCCCTGGGCTCAGATGGTAGATCTCTCCAGGATTTAGGCCCCCTTACCAGATTGGCTCATGAAAATAGCTGTACAGTCATGAGGAAGATGTTACTGAAATCTGCTAATGGAGTTCATGAGAGGACACACATCCTCTCTGACTCCAGGACCCCAGCGCCTCTGATTTCTGAACCTATCACATTTCTTTTTGTTAATTTCCCTCCTCCACCAGAGGGCGCTGTCTGCCATTGCCAGCCTAATGTTGTCTGACCTGCTGTCTCTGGATCACATGTTTACGGTTACCCATGAGCCTCTGGGGCAGGTGAGCAGGGGCCCTCCAGGGCCGGCAGCCAATAAGGCCACCAAGGTAAGCTGACCTGCTCTGGTGCGAGGAGCTGTGGACCTGCGTCCCTTTCCTGTGTCTGAAAGTGTGTTACTGATAAACGCCTATAAATGATTAATTACATTCAGCCTGCGCAGGTGCGAGGAGCTGTGGACCTGCGTCCCTTACCTGTGTCTGAAAGTGTGTTACTGATAAACGCCTATAAATGATTACATTCAGCCTGCGCAGGTGCGAGGAGCTGTGGCCCTGTGTACCTTTCCTGTGTCTGAAAATGTGCTACTGATAAACGCCTATAAATGATTACATTCGGCAAGAGAACAAGACTAATGATTGGACAAAGTTACATGCTGCTGTTCTCTAACCCCTGCCCTCTCACTGTTACCCCCTGCTTTCAGCTCCTAAGGCAGTTTGAAGCTCTGATGGGTGAGCCGGTGGGTGTGTCCAGAGTGGGTGTGGTCAGGGGTGGTCCTGTGCTCCTGGACTCCTCCCCAAGGCCGGTGAAGCAGGGCCTGTTTCTCACTACGGCCAGTGGAGGGAGCTCTTCCAGCTCTGATCAGGGTGAGGCGTCAAAGCCTGAGTCTGCCTGCCTAACCCCTCCCTCTTCAGGGTCAGTGGTGGGGTCAGGGCCTGTTACCACGGAGACCACCGCGGAGACACCTGGCCATAACCACGGTGACGAGGACTGCAAGCGACAGGGGGAGTCCCTCTTCAGTGACATGGAGCTGCTGAGACCCCGGGACACGCCCTCTGTGATGGACAGGGGAGCCACACCCCCTCTGCGAGACTGGGGAGCCACACCCACTCTGACAGACAGGGGAGCTGCGCCCTCTGCGATGGACAGGGGAACAACGCCCATTCTGACGGACAGGGGAGCCACGCCCACTCTGACAGACGGGGGATCAATGCGCTTTTTGATGGACAGGGGCACAGATGCGGAAAGCGTGGCAGACCTTGACTCCCAAAGAGTGACATGCCCACCCCAAGCCCTTCCCCCCTGCGATCCTTTAAACACCGGACAGCAGCACTCTGCCTTCTCCTTCCTCAATACCTGACCGATCCCGAAAATCCCCGAAACTCCACCTCGCTGGGTCCCTCCGAGCATGAAGGTTGCTCATGATACTGAGTGGCTGATATCAGTTTAGACACTGGTGGGCTGCTTTTACCGAGTGTTTTTCAGTCTGAGAGAAAGATGGAGGGAGGGATTGGGAGAGAAGGAGAGCTGTAGAGATCTGTCCCCCTCTGCTGATCGCAGTTCCACAACGTTGGCAGCAGATGACGCTGTTTCCTCCACTCGGGTGAGCTGAGAGAGGGACTTGGATTGTCTCCTGCTGCGTCAGTAACCCCCGAATGCAGTGCGTTTGTCGATGTGGTGTCGGAGGTGAGCTGGAATCACTTGTCATCCTGCGCCCGCACCTGTTCTCAGGAAAAACACGGGCTCTGGCGTCTGCTGGGTCAGGCTCTGCTTTCCACTGCACATCAAGGTCTTCCACTCTGAGCCTGTCAGAACCGCCATCTCTGTGGGACACTTAAGACCACACCATTTACCCTGTTCATTTTTGGAATTTTATTATATGGTTTGTGGGTAAAAAGCCATTTGGAAACAGATTTTTCTCTCCAAAGTGTTTATGATTCAGGGTGAAGATTGCTGAACTTGTATTAAATTATTTGCCAAAGTTTTGTGCTGGTGGTGGAATGAGTGTTGTGTTGTTTAAGGTGGTGTATGAGTGCGAGTGTCTGACCTCTTGGCGGGGCTATCCCGCTGCGCCACGCCCACCCGTGCTGGGGCTCGGCCTCTTTAGTAAACTGCTCTGTGCCTCAAACACAGAACCCTAAACTGGAGCAAATAACCACCAATAATAAATGGTCTATTAAATAGCACTGCATTTATCTACATTGTGGCTGTGGAAATATGTGGATAATTTTTTTCTCACAATAATAATTTCACAAGATCTTGTCATAAGACTAAGAGTAGTTCTCAAGAGTCGGCTTCATCCCTTACACTGGAGTCAGAGTTGCCTTGTCTGTCCAGAGGAGGCCGAGGCCATGGTGTGATACCAGTGCACAATGAAGCCAGTGTGTGCGTGTGTGTGTGTGTGTGTGTTCACGCTGGTGTGTGTGCGTTTGTTCACGCTGGTGTGTGTGTGTTTGTTCACGCTGGTGTGTGTGTGTTCTTCACGCTGGTGTGTGTGTGTTTGTTCACGCTGGTGTGTGTGTGTTTGTTCACGCTTGTGTGTGTGTGTTCATTCACGCTTGTGTGTGTGTGTTTGTTCACGCTGGTGTGTGTGTGTTTGTTCACACTGATGTGTGTGTGTTTGTTCACGCTGATGTGTGTGTGTGTGTGTTTGTTCACGCTAGTGTGTGTCTTTGTTCACGCTGGTGTGTGTGTGTGTGTTTGTTCACGCTGGTGTGTGTGTGTTTGTTCACGCTTGTGTGTGTGTGTGTGTGTGTTTGTTCACGCTGGTGTGTGTGTGTTTGCTCACGCTGGTGTGTGTGTGTTCATTCACGCTTGTGTGTGTGTGTTCGTTCACGCTTGTGTGTGTGTGTTTGTTCACGCTGGTGTGTGTGTGTTTGTTCACGCTGGTGTGTGTGTGTTTGTTCACACTGGTGTGTATGTGTTTGTTCACGCTGATGTGTGTGTGTTTGTTCACGCTAGTGTGTGTCTTTGTTCACGCTGGTGTGTGTGTGTGTTTGTTCACGCTGGTGTGTGTGTGTTTGTTCACGCTTGTGTGTGTGTGTGTTTGTTCACGCTGGTGTGTGTGTGTGTTTGCTCACGCTGGTGTGTGTGTGTTTGTTCACGCTGGTGTGTGTGTGTGTGTTTGCTCACGCTGGTGTGTGTGTGTTTGTTCACGCTGGTGTGTGTGTGTTTGTTCACGCTTGTGTGTGTGTGTTCATGCTGATGTGTGTGTGTGTTTGTTCACGCTTGTGTGTGTGTGTGTGTGTTCACGCTGGTGTGTGTTTGTTTGTTCACGCTTGTGTGTGTGTTTGTTCACGCTGGTGTGTGTGTGTGTGTGTGTTTGTTCCCGCTGGTGTGTGTGTTCGTTCACGCTTGTGTGTGTGTGTTTGTTCACGCTTGTGTGTGTGTTGCTCACGCTTGTGTGTGTGTGTTTGTTCACGCTTGTGTGTGTGTTGCTCACGCTTGTGTGTGTGTGTGTGTGTTTGTTCACGCTTGTGTGTGTGTGTGTTCACGCTGGTGTGTGTGTGTGTGTGTTTGTTCCCGCTGGTGTGTGTGTTCGTTCACGCTGGTGTGTGTGTTTGTTCACGCTTGTGTGTGTGTTGCTCACGCTTGTGTGTGTGTGTTCGTTCACGCTGGTGTGTGTGTTTGTTCACGCTTGTGTGTGTGTTGCTCACGCTTGTGTGTGTGTGTTTGTTCACGCTTGTGTGTGTGTTTGTTCCCGCTGGTGTGTGTGTTCGTTCACGCTTGTGTGTGTGTTTGTTCACGCTTGTGTGTGTGTGTGTGTGTGTGTGTTTGTTCACGCTTGTGTGTGTGTGTTCGTTCACGCTTGTGTGTGTGTGTTTGTTCACGCTGGTGTGTGTGTGTGTGTGTGTGTTCACGCTGGTGTGTGTGTTTGTTCACGCTTGTGTGTGTGTGTTCGTTCACGCTTGTGTGTGTGTGTTCGTTCACGCTTGTGTGCGTATTTGTTCACGCTTGTGTGTGTGTGTTTGTTCACGCTTGTGTGCGTGTTTGTTCACGCTTGTGTGTTTGTTCACGCTGATGTGTGTGTGTGTTTGTTCACGCTTGTGTGTGTGTGTGTGTGTGTGTGTGTTCACGCTGGTGTGTGTTTGTTCGTTCACGCTTGTGTGCGTGTGTTCGTTCCCGCTGGTGTGTGTGTTCGTTCACGCTGGTGTGTGTGTTTGTTCACGCTTGTGTGTGTGTTGCTCACGCTTGTGTGTGTGTGTTCGTTCACGCTGGTGTGTGTGTTTGTTCACGCTTGTGTGTGTGTTGCTCACGCTTGTGTGTGTGTGTTTGTTCACGCTTGTGTGTGTGTGTGTTCACGCTGGTGTGTGTATGTGTTTGTTCACGCTTGTGTGTGTATTCGTTCACGCTGTTGTGTGTGTGTTTGTTCACGCTGTTGTGTGTGTGTTTGTTCTTCACGCTGGTGTGTGTGTGTGTTTGTTCACGCTTGTGTTTGTGTGTTTGTTCACGCTTGTGTGTGTGTGTGTGTTTGTTCACGCTTGTGTGTGTGTGTGTGTGTTTGTTCACGTTTGTGTGTGTGTGTTTGTTTCCGCTTGTGTGTGTGTTCGTTCACGCTTGTGTGTGTGTGTGTGGGTGTGTGTGTGTGTGTGTTTGTTCACGCTTGTGTGTGTGTGTTTGTTTCCGCTTGTGTGTGTGTTTGTTTCCGCTTGTGTGTGTGTGTTTGTTCACGCTTATGTGTGTGTTTGTTCACGCTTGTGTGTGTGTGTGTGTGTGTGTTTGTTCACGCTTGTGTGTGTGTGTTCGTTCACGCTTGTGTGTGTGTGTTTGTTCACGCTGGTGTGTGTGTGTGTGTGTGTGTTCACGCTGGTGTGTGTGTTTGTTCACGCTTGTGTGTGTGTGTTCGTTCACGCTTGTGTGTGTGTGTTCGTTCACGCTTGTGTGCGTATTTGTTCACGCTTGTGTGTGTGTGTTTGTTCACGCTTGTGTGCGTGTTTGTTCACGCTTGTGTGTTTGTTCACGCTGATGTGTGTGTGTGTTTGTTCACGCTTGTGTGTGTGTGTGTGTGTGTGTTCACGCTGGTGTGTGTTTGTTCGTTCACGCTTGTGTGCGTGTGTTCGTTCACGCTTGTGTGCGTGTGGTCGTTCACGCTTGTGTGCGTGTTTGTTCACGCTTGTGTGTGTGTGTTTGTTCACGCTTGTGTACGTGTTTGTTCACGCTTGTGTGTGTGTGTTTGTTCACACTGGTGTGTGTGTGTGTGTGTGTGTTCACGCTGGTGTGTGTGTGTGTGTGTGTTCACGCTGGTGTGTGTGTTTGTTCACGCTTGTGTGTGTGTGTTCGTTCACGCTGGTGTGTGTGTTTGTTCACGCTTGTGTGTGTGTGTTTGTTCACGCTTCTGTGTGTGTGTTCGTTCACGCTTGTGTGTGTGTTTGTTCACGCTGATGTGTGTGTGTGTTTGTTCACGCTTGTGTGTGTGTGTGTGTTCACGCTGGTGTGTGTTTGTTTGTTCATGCTTGTGTGTGTGTTTGTTCACGCTGGTGTGTGTGTGTGTTTGTTCCCGCTGGTGTGTGTGTTCGTTCACGCTTGTGTGTGTGTGTTTGTTCACGCTTGTGTGTGTGTTGCTCACGCTTGTGTGTGTGTGTGTTTGTTCACGCTTGTGTGTGTGTGTGTTCACGCTGGTGTGTGTGTGTGTTTGTTCCCGCTGGTGTGTGTGTTCGTTCACGCTGGTGTGTGTGTTTGTTCACGCTTGTGTGTGTGTTGCTCACGCTTGTGTGTGTGTGTGTTTGTTCACGCTTGTGTGTGTGTGTGTTCACGCTGGTGTGTGTATGTGTTTGTTCACGCTTGTGTGTGTATTCGTTCACGCTGTTGTGTGTGTGTTTGTTCACGCTGTTGTTTGTGTGTTTGTTCTTCACGCTGGTGTGTGTGTGTTTGTTCACGCTTGTGTGTGTGTGTTTGTTCACGCTTGTGTGTGTGTGTGTGTTTGTTCACGCTTGTGTGTGTGTGAGTGTTTGTTCACGTTTGTGTGTGTGTGTTTGTTTCCGCTTGTGTGTGTGTGTTCGTTCACGCTTGTGTGTGTGTGTTTGTTCACGCTTGTGTGTGTGTTTGTTTCCGCTTGTGTGTGTGTGTTTGTTCACGCTTGTGTGTGTGTGTGTGTGTTTGTTCACGCTTGTGTGTGTGTGTTTGTTCATGCTGGTGTGTGTGTGTGTTTGTTCACGCTGGTGTGTGTGTGTGTTCACGCTGGTGTGTGTGTTCGTTCACGCTTGTGTGCGTGTGTTCGTTCACGCTTGTGTGCGTGTTTGTTCACGCTGGTGTGTGTGTTTGTTCACGCTGGTGTGTGTGTTTGTTCACGCTGGTGTGTGTGTTTGTTCACGCTGGTGTGTGTGTTTGTTCACGCTTGTGTGTGTGTGTTTGTTCACGCTTGTGTGTGTGTTTTTTCACGCTTGTGTGTGTGTGCGTTTGTTCACGCTTGTGTGTGCACAACTGTTTTTGGTGAAACCAACAGCAGTGTGAAACCGTATTGGGATTAAAACTGGAAAATGAGCAGAACTAAAGCAATTCTGCAATATAAAAAATCAGCACTGTGGTTCATTAGCTCATCAAATGAATTTAAAAACCTAGAATAAGTACTGGAGACCAAATATGTGGTTCCACAAACATAATAGGCATGGTTAAACTCATCCACACGCACACAGAGCCAAGGGAAAAAATGCAGGATTTCTCTGGATCTTCTCCCAGAATGCTGCACTGCACAGTGACATCACCGGGAAGTCCTACAATTATTGGGTCTCATTCATGAAACGTGAGCAGAAAGAATTTGTGTATAAACTGGTCGCAGACAGAAATTTACGTGCATCTCCGCATTCATCAATAATTTAGTTGCTTGTAACTACAAACAAAATCAACTGTTGACCACACATAGTGCTTGTGTAAATTTCACATGCACATAAATAGTGCTTGTTGCAATTGGAAATTACAAATTTAATTCATATTTCACTCTGTTATGTACACAATACGCAGATGCCTTTGAAACGTGATATAGCCTAAACATAACAAATGATTAAAAATATAACACATTTAGTTAAATTTGTTGGCAGTTAGCAGGTTTAAGATCCAGATTAGGTTCATGATTGTGAACTATCTATGTGAATCGACTCAATGGTTTACAGGTTCTTTCTACATGTTGAATGATGATGATAAAAAAATAAATGAAAGTGGAGGCATGTCGCTGTCTCATTCAGGTATAATTCCTGACGGAGAGGTCTCCCCAATTATGCCAGCGATGCGCTCATCTGCAGTTGATAGTTCGTCCCATGAATAACAAAAGGTCGCAAGTGACATTCCTGATGACACCTGTTTTTCAGCACCACGAGTCAGTACTTTGTGGTGTAGAATTCATCAGGAATGACACTCGCGACCTTATGTTATTCATGGGACGAGGTGTGACTGTGAGCCCCTCCTGTGGCTGAAGTATTTTTTTTATGTGTGTGTGTGTGTGTGTGTGTGTGTGCGCTTATGCGTTTCTTTGCCTCCAGTTTCATGTCAAACCATTTACGTTCACCTCGGACATCGTTCTTTGGACGACAAAGACAACAATAACGGCATCTGTCTCCTCCCTCCAGGCCTTCGCTTTTCCTGTTCCTGTCACATCACTGCTAACAGATGAAAATCATTTTTTTTTCTTGACTCCACCCAAAATTATTTCTGTCTCCGCTTCGGAATAATTCTTTTTTCTTTCTCTCTCTTTCTTTGTTTGTGCCATGACTGACCGGTCGACTGGATGCATCTACACCTCCTTATATGGTGGTCATTGGCAATTCATGGGTGGGGATTTAAGCCAATAGCTGATCATCGGGAGCGCGGTCACTTCACGATTGATTGGCATTCATGATCATACACACGAGTTTACGATCAGATATGAATTTCCCGCGGGAAAATAGTAGTAGCGTAGGCTTTTACGTGCAAATCTACAAACAAATTTACTAACGTTTCATGAATGAGACCCAATGTCCGTAAGTAACCGAAGCTGTACCCTATTAATGAGCACATTGCTTTAGCAGGACACAGTAATAAAATGTACACTGTCCATGTCACACAGAGTTTACACACGTGCCTGAATAACTGCTTTTCTCAAAGCTTTAGTAGGAGGCAGAGATGAGCAGATGTTGCGTGTCCACTGACCATGGCACATGGATTTTACATGTGTGTGCTTGCTGTGACTC
Organism: Gymnothorax reevesii; assembly: GCA_029721435.1. Lineage (NCBI taxonomy): Eukaryota > Metazoa > Chordata > Actinopteri > Anguilliformes > Muraenidae > Gymnothorax > Gymnothorax reevesii. The sequence goes on from CM056582.1 coordinate 2,256,916, forward strand.
TTCGACTGTTGTTCAGCTGCTATGCTAGAGCAGACCTCGCCCATCCACCCATGTCTGCTGATCTGACACGTTTGTGACAATAAAGATACTTTTATATTTGTACAAATGGTCTGAAAGGACTGAAGGTGGTGTGTGAGCAGAGAGGTGTTTGCATTACTGCATGGGCTGGGTGCGGGAGGAGACTGTTCATCAGCAAGTTAATAAGCCCTGTATAGAGCACCTGTGACATCTGCCTGTGTCTGACAGTACAGCTCTCAGGAGGGCACCTGTAATCCCTGCCTGTGTCAGACAGTACAGCTCTCAGGAGGGGACCTGTAACTCCTGCCTGTGTCGGACAGTACAGCTCTCAGGAGGGCAGCTGTATACCCTGCCTGTGTCAGACAGTACAGCTCTCAGAAGGGAACCTGTAACTCCTGCCTGTGTGAGACAGGACAGCTCTCAGATGGTCACCTGTAACCCCTGCCTGTGTGAGACAGTACAGCTCTCAGGAGGGCAGCTATATACCCTGCCTGTGTCAGACAGTACAGCTCTCAGGAGGGAAGCTGTAACTCCTGCCTGTGACAGACACACAGCTCTCAGGAGGGCACCTGTAACCCCTGCTTGTGTCAGACAGTACAGCTCTCAGGAGGGCAGCTGTAAACCCTGCCTGTGTCAGACAGTAAAGCTCTCAGGAGGGCACCTATAACCCCTGCCTGTGTGAGACAGTACAGTTCTCAGGAGGGCACCTGTAACTCCTGCCTGTGTGAGACAGTACAGCTCTCAGGAGGTCACCAGTAACCCCTGCCTGTGTGTGTCAGTACAGCTCTCAGGAGGGAACCTGTAACCCCTGCCTTTGTCTGACAGTTCAGCTCTCAGGAGGGCACCTGTAACCCCTGCCTGTGTCAGACAGTACAGCTCTCAGGAGGGCATCTATAACTCCTGCCTGTGTCAGACAGTACAGCTCTCAGGAGGGCACCTATAACGCCTGCCTGTGTGATACAGTACAGCTCTTCGGAGGGCACCTGTAACCCCTGCCTGTGTCAGACAGTACAGCTCTCAGGAGGGCACCTGTTACTCCTGCCTGTGTGAGACAGTACAGCCCTCAGGAGGACACCTGTAACTCCTGCCTGTGTGAAACAGTACAGCTCTCAGGAGGGCACCTGTAACCCCTGCCTGTGTGAGACAGAACAGCTCTCAGGAGGGCACCTGTAACCCCTGCCTGTGTCAGACAGTACAGCTCTCAGGAGGGCACCTGTAACCCCTGCCTGTGTCAGACAGTACAGCTCTCAGGAGGGCACCTGTGACCCCTGCCTGTGTCAGACAGTACAGCTCTTCGGAGGGCATCTCCAACCCCTGCCTGGATCAGAAGGTACAGCTCTCAGGAGGGCACCTGTAAACTCTGCCTGTGTCAAACAGTACAACTCTCAGGAGGGCAACTGTAACCCCTGACTGTGTGAGACAGTACTGCTGTCAGGAGGGAACCTGTAACCCCTGCCTGTGTCAGACAGTACAGCTCTCAGGAGGACACCTGTTACTCCTGCCTGTGTGAGACAGTACAGCTCTCAGGAGGGCACCTGTGACCCCTGCCTGTGTCAGACAGTACAGCTCTTAGGAGGGCATCTGTAATCCCTGCCTGTATCAGACAGTACAGCTCTCAGGAGGGCACCTGTAACCTCGCCTGTGTCAGAGAGTACAACTCTCAGGAGGGCAACTGTAACCCCTGACTGTGTGAGACAGTACTGCTCTCAGGAGGGCACCTGTAACCCCTGCCTGTGTCAGACAGTACAGCCCTCAGGAGGGCACCTGTAACCCCTGCCTGTGTGAGACAGTACAGCTCTCAGGAGGGCACCTGTAACCCCTGCCTGTGTCAGACAGTACAGCTCTCAGGAGGGCACCTGTAACCCCTGCCTGTGTCAAACAGTACAGCTCTCAGGAGGGCAGCTGTAACCCCTGCCTGTGTCAGACAGTACAGCTCTCAGGAGGGCACCTGTGACCCCTGCCTGTGTCAGACAGTACAGCTCTTCGGAGGGCATCTCCAACCCCTGCCTGTATCAGACAGTACAGCTCTCAGGAGGGCACCTGTAACCTCTGCCTGTGTCAAACAGTACAACTCTCAGGAGGGCAACTGTAACCCCTGACTGTGTGAGACAGTACTGCTGTCAGGAGGGAACCTGTAACCCCTGCCTGTGTCAGACAGTACAGCTCTCAGGAGGGCACCTGTTACTCCTGCCTGTGTGAGACAGTACAGCTCTCAGGAGGGCACCTGTGACCCCTGCCTGTGTCAGACAGTACAGCTCTTAGGAGGGCATCTGTAACCCCTGCCTGTATCAGACAGTACAGCTCTCAGGAGGGCACCTGTAACCTCGCCTGTGTCAGACAGTACAACTCTCAGGAGGGCAACTGTAACCCCTGACTGTGTGAGACAGTACTGCTCTCAGGAGGGCACCTGTAACCCCTGCCTGTGTCAGACAGTACAGCCCTCAGGAGGACACCTGTAACTCCTGCCTGTGTGAGACAGTACAGCTCTCAGGAGGGCACCTGTAACCCCTGCCTGTGTGAGACAGTACAGCTCTCAGGAGGGCACCTGTAACCCCTGCCTGTGTCAGACAGTACAGCTCTCAGGAGGGCACCTGTAACCCCTGCCTGTGTCAGACAGTACAGCTCTCAGGAGGGCACCTGTAACCCCTGCCTGTGTCAGACAGTACAGCTCTCAGGAGGGCACCTGTAACCCCTGCCTGTGTGAGACAGTAAAGCAATCAGGAGGGCACCTGTAAACTCTGCCTGCAGACAGCACAGCTCTCAGGAGGGCACCTGTAAGTCCTACCTGTGTCAGACTGTACAGCTCTCACGAGGGCACCTGTAACCTCTGCCTGTGTAAGACAGTACAGCTCTCAGGAGGTCACATGTAACCCCTGCCTGTGTGAGACAGTACAGCTCTCTGGAGGGCACCTGTAACCCCTGCCTGTGTGAGACAGTACAGCTCTCAGGAGGGCACCTGTTACTCCTGCCTGTGTGAGACTGTACAGCTCTCACGAGGGCACCTGTTACTCCTGCCTGTGTGAGACAGTACAGCTCTCTGGAGCGCACCTGTAACCCCTGCCTGTGTGAGACAGTACAGCTCTCAGGAGGGCACCTGTAACCCCTGCCTGTGTGAGACAGTACAGCTCTCAGGAGGGCACCTGTTACTCCTGCCTGTGTGAGACCGTACAGCTCTCAGGAGGGCACCTGTTACTCCTGCCTGTGTGAGACAGTACAGCTCTCTGGAGGTCACCTGTAACCCCTGCCTGTGTGAGACAGTACAGCTCTCTGGAGGGCACCTGTAACCCCTGCCTGTGTGAGACAGTACAGCTCTCAGGAGGGCACCTGTAACCCCTGCCTGTGTCAGACAGTACAGCTCTCAGGAGGGCACCTTTAACCCCTGCCTGTGTGAGACAGTACAGCTCACAGGAGGGCACCTGTGACCCCTACCTGTGTCAGACAGTACAGCTCTTCGGAGGGCATCTGTAACCCCTGCCTGTATCAGACAGTACAGCTCTCAGGAGGGCACCTGTAACCTCTGCCTGTGTCAGACAGTACAACTCTCAGGAGGGCAACTGTAACCCCTGACTGTGTGAGACAGTACTGCTCTCAGGAGGGCACCTGTAACCCCTGCCTGTGTCAGACAGTACAGCTCTCAGGAGGGCACCTGTTACTCCTGCCTGTGTGAGACAGTACAGCCCTCAGGAGGACACCTGTAACTCATGCCTGTGTGAGACAGTACAGCTCTCAGGAGGGCACCTGTAACCTCTGCCTGTCTGAGACAGTACAGCTCTCAGGAGGGCACCTGTAACCTCTGCCTGTGTGAGACAGTACAGCCCTCAGAAGGGCACCTGTAACCTCTGCCTGTGTGAGACAGTACAGCCCTCAGAAGGGCACCTGTAACCCCTGCCTGTGTGAGACAGTACAGCCCTCAGGAGGACACCTGTAACTCCTGCCTGTGTGAGACAGTACAGCTCTCAGGAGGGCACCTGTAACCTCTGCCTGTGTGAGACCGTACAGCTCTCAGGAGGGCACCTGTAACCTCTGCCTGTGTGAGACAGTACAGCCCTCAGAAGGGCACCTGTAACCTCTGCCTGTGTGAGACAGTACAGCTCTCAGGGGGCACCTTTAACCCCTGCCTGTGTGAGACAGTACAGCCCTCAGGAGGACACCTGTAACTCCTGCCTGTGTGAGACAGTACAGCTCTCAAGAGGGCACCTGTAACCCCTGCCTGTGTCAGACAGTACAGCTCTCAGGAGGGCACCTGTAACCCCTGCCTGTGTCAGACAGTACAGCTCTCAGAAGGGCACCTGTAACCCCTGCCTGTGTCAGACAGTACAGCTCTCAGGAGGGCACCTGTAACCCCTGCCTGTGTCAGACAGTACAGCTCTCAGGAGGGCACCTGTAACCCCTGCCTGTGTCAGACAGTACAGCTCTCAGGAGGGCACCTGTAACCTCTGCCTGTGTGAGACAGTACAGCCCTCAGAAGGGCACCTGTAACCCCTGCCTGTGTCAGACAGTACAGCTCTCAAGAGGGCACCTGTAACCTCTGCCTGTGTGAGACAGTACAGCCCACAGAAGGGCACCTGTAACCTCTGCCTGTGTGAGACAGTACAGCCCACAGAAGGGCACCTGTAACCTCTGCCTGTGTGAGACAGTACAGCTCTCAGGAGGACACCTGTAACTCCTGCCTGTGTGAGACAGTACAGCTCTCAAGAGGGCACCTGTAACCCCTGCCTGTGTGAGACAGTACAGCTCTCAGGAGGGCACCTGTAACCCCTGCCTGTGTCAGACAGTACAGCTCTCAGGAGGGCACCTGTTACTCCTGCCTGTGTGAGACAGTACAGCTCTCAGGAGGGCACCTGTAACTCCTGCCTGTGTGAGACAGTACAGCTCTCAGGAGGGCACCTGTAACCCCTGCCTGTGTGAGACAGTACAGCTCTCAGGAGGGCACCTGTAACCCCTGCCTGTGTCAGACAGTACAGCTCTCAGGAGGGCACCTGTAACCCCTGCCTGTGTGAGACAGTACAGCTCTCAGGAGGGCACCTGTAACCCCTGCCTGTGTCAGACGTACAGCTCTCAGGAGGGCACCTGTAACCCCTGCCTGTGTGAGACAGTTCAGCTCTCAGGAGGGCACCTGTAACCCCTGCCTGTGTCAGACAGTACAGCTCTCAGGAGGGCACCTGTTACTCCTGCCTGTGTGAGACAGTACAGCTCTCAGGAGGGCACCTGTTACTCCTGCCTGTGTGAGACAGTACAGATCTCAGGAGGGCACCTGTAACCTCTGCCTGTGTGAGACAGTACAGCTCTCAGGCGGGCACCTGTAACCTCTGCCTGTGTGAGACAGTACAGCTCTCAGGAGGGCACCTGTAACCCCTGCCTGTGTGAGACAGTACAGCCCACAGGAGGTCACCTGTAACCCCTGCCTGTGTGAGACAGTACAGCTCTCAGAAGGGCACCTGTAACCTCTGCCTGTGTGAGACAGTACAGCTCTCAGGAGGGCACCTGTTACTCCTGCCTGTGTGAGACAGTACAGCTCTCAGGAGGGCACCTGTTACTCCTGCCTGTGTGAGACAGTACAGCTCTCAGGAGGGCACCTGTAACCCCTGCCTGTGTGAGACAGTACAGCCCACAGGAGGTCACCTGTAACCCCTGCCTGTGTGAGACAGTACAGCCCTCAGGAGGACACCTGTAACCCCTGCTTGTGTGAGACAGTACAGCTCTCAGGAGGGCACCTGTAACCCCTGCCTGTGTCAGACAGTACAGCTCTCAGGAGGGCACCTGTAACCTCTGCCTGTGTGAGACAGTACAGCTCTCAGGAGGGCTCCTGTTACCCCTGCCTGTGTGAGACAGTACAGCTCTCAGGAGGGCACCTGTAACCCCTGCCTGTGTGAGACAGTACAGCTCTCTGGAGGTCACCTGTAACCCCTGCTTGTGTGAGACAGTACAGCTCTCTGGAGGTCACCTGTAACCCCTGCCTGTGTCAGACAGTACAGCTCTTAGAAGGGCACCTGACAGCCGACACTCGGGCCTCAACCTCAACACACATCGTCCCTTGAGAATCAGCTCGTTCTATGTTCACTTTTCGTAGATATGGAGTTAAGCAGACCAGGACATTCTAAAATCAGTTGGGCTCATGTCACTTAGTGTTTGGCTCCAACCTAAAGTCTACACCATATTAACACGGAGAAACATTTAGTTATGTATCCTGAGTGGGATTCATTTCAAATCACGTGGTTCTATGTCCAAGGAACCAATCAGGGTCTGTACCTGGATCATATGACATTCGCTCAAAATGACCAAGGAGCACATGTAAAGCACAAAATGACAACTCCTCAGAAAAAAATTTTCCATTTTGATCCCTTCTGAAAGACTAATGGATTATTTTGATGGGTAAGTTGTTCACCAACAATGTATACACACTGTAAATCTTCATTTTGTTGTGTTAGAACTGGTGTGGAAAAGTCACATTCATCAATATGCATGGACATAGAAGTACTTAATTCCCAAAGATCACCTCTTGGCCTAGTGTGCTAATGTACAGTGCACTTAATGTACAATTTCTCAGCGACATCGGGGCAACCCAGGGATATTGGGGGAGACCCCCCAACCCCCTCCCCCGCCCGCTCGACTGCCCCACCTGAACCTCCACCCCACCCAGCATTTAGGCCCCAGCTAGAACTACCCCAATATTGTAGTTGATTTTACAGAACATAGGCCTTTGCTATTTTCATAGAAAATCTAATTTTATCCGGGGGAGATACCCAACCCCCCCACCAGTACATTTTTTGTGAAATAAGTATAAAATACAGGTTCATTCAAACCATTCATTGACCAAAACGTTCTTAGTTTGTTCATTACCTTTTTAAAACAGCTCTGATGGACATAGAACTTCCTGATTTCGATCATTCATAAAACCAGTAAAGGCACCAGGTCCTATGTTGGACATAGAACTTGTTGACCAAGGGCAACTTACGTTCCTCGGAATCAGAAGGTTCTATGTCCATTTTTGACTGCTTATATCTTCAAGCCAATGGAGATTTTGAACATGTTTGCAATATGTTTAGGGTACCTTCCTCAGTCAACAATATTCCACACAAAATAAATTTTGATAACTCTCTAAACATCAGAGATAAGACTGTTGAAATTTTCAAACTACATTTTCTCAAAATGAGGAAAAGTGGACATACAACCAGCTGATTCTCAAGGGATAACCTGTAAGGAAGGATATTTCTCATCTGTTCCCACTGGCTGAGTCAAACTCAGATCCTCTCCCATTGGCTGAGTCAAACCCAGATCCCCTCCCATTGGCGGAGTCAAACTCAGATCCCCTCCCATTGGATGATTCATAACCAGATCGTCTCTCATTGGCTGAGTCATAACCACATCTCCATGCTTAATCTAAAAGACTGCAAACTGGCTTGGATAAAAACATTCCATTTCAATTTTATTTGTATAGCGCTTTTCAAAGATAGTCACAAAAATGCTTTGCAGTGAGAAAATAAATAAATGAGTAAAAGGGACAGTGCCCAGCCTAATCCACACTATTGTAAATGGGGTAAAAAAAAAAACTCCCAGTCGGGAGAAAAATCCTCAAACAGTGGTGAGAAGAAACTCCCCAGTGGGAAGAATCTCAGGAGGAACTGGCTATAGTGGGGAAGCCCATCCTCCGCGGGCTAGCTAATGAATAACAAAATGGTAATAAGATTCTATGAAAGTTCATTCAGTGGAACAGGTAAAACGTGTATCTAAGAGGTCAAGCAGCCTCTTTATAGAATACTACAATGATGACGTCACGCTGGTGTCGGAAGTAAAATTTCCCATTCATTTTACCCACAGATATTTTTTTTTTTATTTCTAGATTTTACGTCATATTTCTGAGTAGCAAAAAATGTCGTTTTTCTTGACCAGAGTTAGCTACAATTTAAATCATTTTAATTTTTCGCTACTATGCAAATCCTATTTGTTGTCTAAAAACTACACGTCCCCTCACCCTCCTGATTCCTGGGCAGAACGAGTTTAAAATCCGTTTCAAATTACCTGCACATTGCCCTAGCTATTTGTTTGATTAGCTTGGTGAGACTGTGAATTTGTCAGCCACTCTACGCTCTACTTAGTTAGCTATTTTTACTTGCTTGATTACAACTAGCGCCAATTTACTTTAATACCCAAGCATCTTTGGCCATCGTTTGTTTGGTTAAAAACTCGCTAGCTAGCTAGCGAACAAGCTAATCAGGTTTGTTAACGCATAACTGACCGAGCGATGTAGCTAATCAAGTCTGCTTGCTCATCTAACCCTTGATAAGTGCCGAAAAAAATTGCAATTCATTGTTTTCAGTGATTAATATTCACCATGTGAGGCAAGCCGAGCAAGCAGACTGACTTTTAGCTGGTTAAATTAGCCAGCGAGGTAGTTTGACTACTGTCATATTAGGTGGCAATAGACCCATTTCCAGCCGACGTCATCAAAACGATGCGTGCGCATCTTGGCAACGGAAGTAGCGCTCTCTCCAATTCAGTCTGACGAGTTATGAATCTAAAACCATTGAATTAGATATTTAACCAGCACCAAAATGTCTGGTTGTTGCGTGTACGGCTGCCAGAATTGATATTTCATTGGTGGACTCAAGTTTTACAGGATTCTGAGAGGATCACATCCGTATAACGCCTCCTGGCCGCAAGCAAAGCATCAAGTCAAATGTTTGGTTAAAAACTCGCTAGCTAGCTAGCAAACAAGCTAATCAGGTTTGTCAACGAATAACTGACCGAGCGATGTAGCTAATCAAGTCTGCTTGCTCATCTAACCCTAGATAAATGCCGAAAAAATCGCAATTCATTGTTTTCAGTGATTAATATTCACCATGTGAGGCATGCCGAGCAAGCAGACTGACTTTTAGCTGGTTAAATTAGCCAGCGAGGTAGTTTGACTAGTGTCATATTTTTTTTTTTTTTTTTTACTTCTGTCATATTAGGTGGCAATAGACCCATTTCCTGCCGATGTCATCAAAACGATGCGTGCGCATCTTGGCGACGGAAGTAGCGTTCTCTCCAATTCAGTCTGACGAGTTATGAATCTAAAAACATTGAATTTGATATTTTACCAGCACCAACATGTCTGGTTGTTTCGTGTACGGCTGTCAGAATTGATATTTCATTGGTGGACTTTTGCAAGCAGCAGCTATTCTTCCTGGGGTCTATAATTATTCATAGTAACACAATACAGGATCGCATCCCTATAACGCCCACTGGCCGCAAGCAAAGCATCAAGTAATTTGTTTGGTTAAAATTTCGCTAGCTAGCTAGCGAACAAGCTAATCAGGTTTGTCAACGCATAACTGACCGAGCCATGTAGCTAATTCAAGTCTGCTTGCTCATCTAACCCTAGATAAGTGCCGAAAAAAATTGCAATTCATTGTTCATCATCCTTTTCATCCTTTCATTCATTTTCTATTCCCGCAAATTCCTCATTTGAAATAACTAAATAACATGAGCCTGAGAATCTCTATAAATGTCAGGAAAAACAGCTGGGTCCTTTCTGTAAATGTACATGTGTATATATACATGCATGTACTATATAGGTATGTATATGAATATATGTATGTAATGTGTATGTCTATGTACTATATGTGCATTTATATGTAGATGTGAGTGTGAGTGTGTGTGGATAGGGAGGGGGGAGGGGAGGGGGTGGGTGGGTGGATGTGGGTTTTATTTATTTGTTTTTTGTATGTGTTTTGTTGGTGATGTGAGCACTGGTGTATATGTTTTGCACGGAGCATGTTGAATTGACTCCAGGAAGAGTAGCTGTACTTGTTACAGCTAATGGAGATCAAAATAAATACAAATACAAATACTAGGGTCGTGGGGTGAGCTGGAGCCTATACCAGCTGACTACGGGCAAAGGCAGGGACCCACCCTGCACAGCTTGCCAATCCATCGCAGGGCGCACACACCATTCACAGACCATTCACTCTCACACTCATACCTTTGGGCAATTTAGTGTCTCCAATTAACCTGATATGCATATTTTTAGACTGTGGGAGGAAACTGGAGAAAACCCGCGCAAACACGGGGAGAACATGCAAACTCCACACAGAAAGGCCCCAGGCCAGATTCGAACCCACAACCTTCTTGCTGTAATATAAAAATATCGGACGCGGTATTTTTTTTCCGTTTATGAAATTCTGTTCCCTCCACGTGACTTTTGTCCCCTAAGTTAATGCATGTCAATTTGGGTCACGATTACTCAGACGAAATAAGGCTATAGTTTGAATCTTACTCGCTAGCGAGCTAGTTGGCTACCAAGCTAGCAATAGTATAGCTAGCAAGCCAAAGTGATATCCAACTGTGTGTGATAACTAGCACACCAATGTATTTAGCTTCATGGCCAACTGGCTAGCGAGCTAAAAAGGCTACAGTTCACTCACAATGGAATACTCGCTAGCAAGCTATTTGGCTGGCTAGCTAGATAAAGAGACATCAATAACTGTAATGTTATAGTTAGCATGCCAATATATTTCACATCCTAAAGTCGCTGTCACACCAGACGCGAAACAAATTTTTCGCACGACAGATTACATTCAGAGCCAATGCAAAAACGCGAATACTAGCGAAAACGCGTGTATTCGCGTCTTTGCATTGACTTTGAAAACAATCTGTCGTGTGAAAAATTCATTTCGCGTCCGGAGGGAAATCAGCTTAATGGGAACATTTGAGAATGCATTACTGGAGGGCGGAGCCATCTTGCTCTTCACATTCTTCTTTTGTGGAAAAACACGACCTAGTGCATTGTGGTATATGGCACTACAATGTAGTGTACATCGCTTGCTCACTCGATTCCGCTGTGCATTATGGGTACTTTATAGTCCACCATATAGTGGATGAAAAGAATTCGAACATCACTACAAAATGGCGGACACACTATTTAGTGTGATAGGGGGCAATTTTGAACACAGCTAAGATGTGATAAGCTCACTAGTTGGCTTGCTAGGTGGTTCGCTTGCGCAGCTAAATGGCAAAATAACATTGTGCTCCATTCATTTCTAGGCATGTAACTAGTTAATGGTGGCCCCTACCATACTGTCATTGTACGTTGTTAACGTTTGAGGAAAGTGAGGTACCCCATTGGCTTGGAACAAATCACAGGGTACTTGCCAGCTTATGCAACAGATATGTAGTTCTCAGAACTGGACTACAAGTGCAAAAGCGTATAATTTTTGGTTATTAACAACAAATTTGATGTGAACATTTGAATCTGTATACCCTGTAGGCTAATCTTGGAGCGAGGCGGTTCCTATAAATAATACGAGTTTGAGCAATGCCAGAAAGTGTCCAAACCCAATTCCCAGAGGGATTTTACCTCTGACACCAGAAGCTAAGTAGCTGTGATATTTTCACTTTAGTAGGCTTCTCTATATGCACTTATTTTCATTTATGATCAATTCATATCTGTTTTCGGAGTGGAATTCCTGATTGGACGCAGCTTCAATTCTCTAAGCAGAACAACTTGTTTTTTGGTATAACATATTTACATGGCCTTTATTCTGAAATTCTCCTGGGAAAAGTTTTTTTTTTAACTCGATGTGCTGCTACCTGGAGTCCTCCTGAATGAGTCAGAAGATCTGTTGATAATTGGAAAAGGTCAGTTATTTTAAAATTTTTGTGTAATACATCTAGTATTGATGTAAGACATATTTGGAGAGCCTTTATTCTGAAATTCCATTGTGCCAAGTTCTGCCACTTTTTTGTGCTGCTCCCGGGTCCTCAACAATGTGTCTAAACTGGAGTAAGTGATTGGAAATAGTTTCCTCTCAATAATTTTCAGAGTTGAACATCATATTTTAGAGTATCATAGGCTATATATTAAAAACTTATGTTCTAAAATCCCACAGTGAATTGTGGAAATTGAAGTTGATTTGATGTTTATACGTATTATTTAGTTTTTAAAAAAATACATATTCGTTTTTAAACCGACGGAAAACCGCGTTCTTCCGAGAATTAACCTCAAACAAGTAATAATGCACATAAATGCGCGGAGCAAATAACGTGGCAGCTGGCTCGACTGTACTGGCTGGCTTGAACGTAGTTCTTCACTGAAATCTTGCCGGCCCACCGCCCACACCCCCCCCACCATTCCAGCCCCCCACTCCCAGCGACCCTTGCGCAGCGCTGCTTATAACCAGCAGGCGCGACTCAGACGCCTAAATTTTACAGCGTACGTCAAAGAAAGTGAAATCTCCAGTGCGGCGTGTGTAGCCTAACGAAATGGCAGGGGCACTGACGCTGTCAAGTGATAGAGCCCGTTCATTTGCCCGTTTACGAACCGCGCATGATTAATTGAAATATTGACCTTCGTCCGTTCAGGTTCTCCGTCTCCTCGGGTTCGGGATATTCGGGCATTTGCGTATGGTACCTCTGGGTCCTTCGCGTTACATATTCAGAACATATTTCGAGAGGTTGGTAGTGAATATGTGCACATGATTTGTGCTAAGGTTCCCGTATCGTTAATTCCGCGGCTAAGGGAGACCGTTTCGTACAAGCCATCAGAAAACTTGGTTGTAACCTACGTTTGCATCTGAAGAAACATTTTCGCAAAACCAGAGGCGATCTCGTGGCAGGTAGTTTTCTCGATTTAGCCTACATCTGAAGTCGATTCCCATTGTTTTTGTTTATCGTCCAATCAGCGAGCCGCACCTGCGCAAACGAACCGAAATAGAAGGATTTTCTGTGCATGTATACAAAACATTGCTTAATATGAATGAAATTGGTCATGTGACAATGCAAGATGTCAACAAAAGCCAGTGATTTGCTTGTAAACATTGGACGTTCAACGTCCCGTCTGAGAATCTACTTTAGATGCCCTTTAACTACACCACAGGAGTGGATTCACGGTATGGGTTATCTAGTAGAATGGCTGTAAGACCTCCGGCTGCATATTACTTCACTAATCTGGGCGCGATGCCCAGTGGTATGACTGGTTGATAATAAGGAATATTGGAAAACCGTTTCCCCCCCATACTGGCTCGTATCCACTTAAGAATCCAGGGTGGCGCATTTGCAAGTTATATAACTCGTCCATAATGCTGAACTGATGTATTGTAAATGTGCTCATTTTATTTCAAGAGTGCTGTGATAATGTAGATTTCCCACTTAGTTTAATTGATACTATTTTTTTTGCAGTACTAGTTCAGGTTCACCGTTCATATTAAAAAGATATTTACATTTACTGTCGGACATAATTTAATCAGGTTAATTGTGCTAATGGGTTAATTGCGTTAATTAATTTCTGACTGGGAAGAGCGCAATGGAATTTAGTCTAATGGGCTGATGAAATGTAGCATGTGTCAGCTGATCGTCAGTAGTCGTTTGTTCCTTCTCTGATACTTAGATGAGCAGTCGAGGAGGGATACGATGGAAATATGCCCATTCTGCGGCCGCTCCTTCAAACGGCTCAAATCGCACATCCCTCACTGCAAAATGGCGCCTGTTAACAAGGATGCCAAAGTGTCCAAAGCCTCCCCACAGCCAAGAGTCCGTGTTTCAGCTGCTGAGCGGAGCTCACCCACAAAGCCCAAGAAACTGACAGCCAATCAGACAGGGCGCAGCGATGAGAAAGCTGCTGTGGCCAGTGCAGGGGGCGGAGCCAAGGCTCGCCAAAGCAAGAAGCCCAAAGAGCAGGAAGCCCTCGCTGGAGGCAGCGAAGTAAGAGCCAATGACAGGGAGCTGAAACGCAAAGGACAGGAAGGGGCGGAGTCTCAGAGGGAGAACAGCAGCCCTGTCAGAGAAGCCATGTTCCCTGTGTCGAAAGGAGCAGGAGAGAGATACGTCACTGCTGCAGTGGGAGGCCTCAGATCGTACGAGGAGTCCGCTGTCCCCGCAGGAGAGAGAGGTGTCACTGTTGCAGTGGGAGGCCTCAGATCGTACAAGGAGTCCACTGTCCCCGCAGGTGAGAGAGGCGTCACTGCTGCAGTGGGAGGCCTCAGATCGTACAAGGAGTCCACTGTCCCCGCAGGAGAGAGAGGTGTCACTGTTGCAGTGGGAGGCCTCAGATCGTACAAGGAGTCCACTGTCCCCGCAGGTGAGAGAGGCGTCACTGCTGCAGTGGGAGGCCTCAGATCGTACGAGGAGTCCACTGTCCCCGCAGGAGAGAGAGGTGTTACTGTTGCAGTGGGAGGCCTCAGATCGTACAAGGAGTCCACTGTCCCCGCAGGAGAGAGAGGTGTCACTGTTGCAGTGGGAGGCCTCAGATCGTACAAGGAGTCCACTGTCCCCGCAGGAGAGAGAGGTGTTACTGTTGCAGTGGGAGGCCTCAGATCGTACAAGGAGTCCACTGTCCCCGCAGGTGAGAGAGGCGTCACTGCTGCAGTGGGAGGCCTCAGATCGTACAAGGAGTCCACTGTCCCCGCAGGTGAGAGAGGCGTCACTGCTGCAGTGGGAGGCCTCAGATCGTTCAAGGAGTCCACTGTCCCCGCAGGTGAGAGAGGCGTCACTGCTGCAGTGGGAGGCCTCAGATCGTACGAGGAGTCCGCTGTCCCCGCAGGAGAGAGAGGCGTTACTGTTGCAGTGGGAGACCTCAGATTGTACAAGGAGTCCACTGTCCCCGCAGGTGAGAGAGGCGTCACTGCTGCAGTGGGAGGCCTCAGATCGTACAAGGAGTCCACTGTCCCTAGAGGCAAGTCACCCGCTAACTCGCCACGCAAACAGAGACTTCCTGTTTCAGAGTTGCAGCTCCCTGAGTCCCCTAAAGGAGACGCTGTTGGTCAGGGTTCAGCGGGGAAAGTGTCTGTAGCACGAATCCAGGCGGAGGTGTGCGCCCTCCTGAAGCCACCCCACGCCAGGACGAGGTTTTGGGAGGACGTGGCAGGTGTTGATCAGCTGCCTTGGAGATCGAGGAGTCTGGTGGGTGAGCATTGCGGCAGGACCAAAACCAGTGTGTGGGAGCACATTAAACAGGGCCTCAGCTGTAGGGTCCCCAGCTCCTCCCGCGACCAGCAGGCTGTGTTTGGAGTCAGAGAAACCGCCAGGCTACCTTCTGCCGAGCCCAAGGAAACCAGCAGGTCCTCCATGCTGAGTTCTGCTGTACACAGGGAAACTGAAGACAAAGAAACCAGCTGGCAAAAATCACTGACCAATCAGGGCAGAGAAACAGACAGGCAAACCTCATTAACCAATCAGGATGAACTAACGAGATGGCCGTCCCCATCAACTGTTCGGAATGAACCTACCAGTTGGCCTTCTTTATCAACTGGCCAGCACAGGGCAACTGGCTGGCTTACCTCATTAACCAATCAGAAAAGAGAAACTGGCAAGTTTACCTCATCAACCAATCAAGAGAGAGCATCCAGCAGGCTGGGCGTTGGGGTTAAATCTCTGGCGGAGAACCAGTCCTGCCCAGTGGACCCCTTCTCCACCCCGATCAGGGGCACAGATTCAGAGACAGGCAGGGGTACCCACCCCCCTTTGGGACTGGAGGGGGTTTCGGAGCTCGCTGCAGCCTACAAGGGAGTAGGCATGACCTTGTTTCCCCTGCGCTGTCACACTTGCACTGAGCGCGTGCAGAAGACAGACACCCCCATCCACACAGAGCATGTGCAGCAGGAGGCCCCGCCCACTACAGGTACATGTTGGCAGGTGTGGGAGCAACGCAGAGGGACAGAGCGCAGGGCTTTCCTGTCTCTGTGCTGGACGGGGAATTTCAGCAATTGTCAATTAAAAAAAATTCCCAGACGTAGCAGTCACCCCATTTCAGATGTTGTATGGAATAGTCCGGTGGCAGAGTTGCTTTTGGTCTTGTGGAGCTGCAGAAAGTTACTTCAGCGTCCATGGTTACGGATGCTTGGCCGGACGATACAGAGTGTAGAAGCCATATTAAGAAGCTTTCAGCTGGGGAATGGTCATTTTCTCGAAGTTTCTGGAAGGGCCTTCCATGGCGATGTTCAAGTGATTCATATAATTACTAGTATAATTTTCGGTGTTGCCATCAACGATCACAGTTGATGTGAATCAGTGGTTCTCAAACCGCTCCTGGAGTACCACCTCTTCCGCATGTTTCAGGTCTCTCCCGCATGTTTCAGGTCTCTCCCGCATGTTTCAGGTCTCTCCCGCATGTTTCAGATCTCTCCCGCATGTTTCAGGTCTCTCCCGCATGTTTCAGGTCTCTCCCGCATGTTTCAGGTCTCTCCCGCATGTTTCAGATCTCTCCCGCATGTTTCAGGTCTCTCCCGCATGTTTCAGATCTCTCCCGCATGTTTCAGGTCTCTCCCGCATGTTTCAGATCTCTCCCGCATGTTTCAGGTCTCTCCCGCATGTTTCAGATCTCTCCCGCATGTTTCAGGTCTCTACCGCATGTTTCAGGTCTCTCCCGCATGTTTCAGATCTCTCCCGCATGTTTCAGGTCTCTCCCGCATGTTTCAGATCTCTCCCGCATGTTTCAGGTCTCTCCCGCATGTTTCAGATCTCTCCCGCATGTTTCAGATCTCTCCCGCATGTTTCAGGTCTCTCCCGCACGTTTCAGATCTCTCCCGCTAGCGAGGATGATCCTATGGATGCCCTCATCATCAAGCATCTTCACAGGTAACAAGCTGATCATGTGACTCACCTGTGCTGGACCAGCAGAGCTCTAAAACATACAGGAGGAGTGCTGCTCCAGGAGAGGTTTGAAAAGCGCTGATGTTGATGATAAGATTGCTGTTTTTCAATGTTAATATGTGTGTGCAATAGACATAGGCACTAGCAAGCCGCGCACCGGAATTGCAATGGTCTGGGTTCGGCATAAGAGCTAGATCCAGCTATTTTTTTGACGAATTTTGTTTCACTGCCAATAAACTCCCGCATATCCTGTGTAAATAAAGGGGCATTAGTGCTTTCAAACACATGGCAGAAGGGCACAGGGGACGGGGGAGAAGTGACGAGGGTGGATATAGGATTCAGGGGTGAAGCGTAGGCAGTGAATATAATATTCAGGGGTGAAGTGATGGTAGTGAACATAGTATTCAGGGGTGAAGTATAGTTGGTGAATATAGTATTATGGGGTGAAGCATAGGCAGTGAGTATAGTATTCAGGGGTGAAGTGATGGTGGTGAATATAGTATTCACGGGAGTAGTATATTGGTGAATATAGTATTTAGGGGTGAAGTGTTGTTGGTGAATATAGTATTCAGGGGTGAAGTGTAGGCGGTGAGTATAGTATTCAGGGGTGAAGTGTTGTTGGTGAATATAGTATTCAGGGGTGAAGTGTAGGCGGTGAGTATAGTATTCAGGGGTGAAGTGATGGTGATGAATATAGTATTCAGGGGTGAAGTGTAGGCAGTGAGTAAAGTATTCAGGGGTGAAGTGATTGTGATGAATATATTATTCACGGGAGAAGTGTAGGTGAATATAGTATTCAGGGGTGAAGCACAGGCGGTGAGTATAGTATTCAGAGGTGAAGTGAGGATGATGAATATAGTATTCAGGGGTGAAGTGAGGGTGATGAATATAGTATTTAGGGGTGAAGTGATGGTGATGAATATAGTATTCAGGGGTGAAGTGATGGTGGTGAATATATTATTCACGGGAGAAGTGTAGTTGGTCAATATGGTATTCAGGGGTGAAGCATAGGCGATGAATATAGTATTCAGGAGTGAAGTGATGGTCGTGAATATAGTATTCAGGGGTGAAGCGTAGTTGGTGAATATAGTATTCAGGGGTGAAGCGTTTTGTGTGCATTTTTTGTGCAGAAAGCAAACCAGGTGTTCACCGCGCCTGTCCTACTTGTTAGAGTATTCACAGAACTCGCTACCAGTAAAAAATCTGCTCAGCTGAGCTTTCCAAAAGGCCCGTTTAGGCCATTTAACTGTGACACTGTTGTTTCAATGAATTAGAATAATTCATAAGTCATTTCATTGAATGAGAATAAGTGCTCGATTTTTTGTTTTCTGTGAAGAGTGTTCACTGTGCAGTATAAAGTCAGGGTTGAGTAGAATTTCGAAGTTGTAAAATCAATCATGGGTAAGCAGCGCGACCTCTCAACCGGAATAGTGAGTCAAATTCCAGCCCTTCGCTAACAAGGCTCGACCCAAACTAAAATTGCTGAGCAGCTTGGCATCAGCCAGTCTTCCATCTGCAAAGCTCTAAAGAAAGACTGCAGCAAGCACACCAACTGTTCCGGCGTCCGAAAAACTTCTGCTCGTGACAACAAGCAGCTGAGAAAGATCGCAGTCAGCAACCGGTTCAAGGCCATTTCTGAGCTCAGCGACTTGTAGAACGAGCAGACCGGCGCTAACGTCTCGAGATCAACCACTTACCGTTGTCTGCGCGAACTCGGCTTCAAATCTCGCGTTCCAGCAGTATGGGAAGGGAAGGGTAGGGAAACTGCTTCCTCAAGAAGACTGTCAATGCTGCCGTATACCAAGATGTTCTGGAAACGTTCCTGATTCCGACTGTTTAGGGACAGTTCGGGGAAGATGACGTCATATTTCAACAGGATCTTGCGCCGGCTCATGCGGCAAAGTCGACCAAAGATTGGTTCGCCGAAAAACAGCTTGAAGTTTTGGCATGGCCGGCCAACTCGCCTGACCTCAATGTCGTTGAAAACCTTTGGGCCATCGTCAAGCGGAAAATTCACGACAGAAAGCCGACTACGCTGGACCAACTGAAGCAGAACATCGCCACAGCGATGTGACAGGCTGGTCAAATCGATGACACGGAGACTTCGGGCAGTCATTCAAGCCAAGGGGGCAGCCACAAAATTCTGAGAAAGTGATGATTCTAACTATAATAAAAATTATTCTAATTCAGTGAAACGGTTTCTCAATTATTCTAATTCACTGAAACAACAGAGTCACAGTTAAATGGCCTAAATGGGCCTTTTGGAAAGCTCAGCTGAGCAAATTTTTTACAGGTAGCGAGTTCTGTGAATACTCTAACAAGTAGGACAGGTGCGGTGAACACCTGATTTGCTTTCTGCACAAAAAAATGCATTAAAAAATTTTAACGATTGCACTATTTCAAATTATTCCAATTCGTTGACCAGCACCTGTATAGTATTCAGGGGTGAAGTGATGGTGATGAAAATAGTATTCAGGGGTGAAGTGATTGTGATGAATATATTATTCACGGGAGAAGTGTAGGTAAATATAGTATTCAGGGGTGAAGCATAGGCGGTGAGTATAGTATTCGGGGGTGAAGTGTAGGCAGTGAGTATAGTATTAAGGGGTGAAGTGAGGGTGATGAATATAGTATTCAGGGGTGAAGTGATGGTGGTGAATATATTATTCACGGGAAAGGTGTAGTTGGTGAATATAGTATTCAGGGGTGAAGCGTAGGCGGTGAATATAGTATTCAGGAGTGAAATGATGGTGGTGAATATGGTATTCAGGGGTGAAGCGTAGTTGGTGAATATAGTATTCAGGGGTGAGGCGTAGGCAGTGAATAGATTGTTCAGGGGGTAAGAGTGTAGTAATTGAATAGGCCATTCACCCCAGTATGTCTGCCTGAGTAAGTTCCACAGGCTGATAAACTGATGAACTGTGTGTTTATGTCTCCTGATTTCTGTCTTTGTGTGTAGACCATCGAAAAGACTGTCCACTGATGGAGGTAAGGTTGGCAGAGCTCCCCCAGTGGTTGACCTCTCGACCTCCCCTGTCCCCTAGACGGGCTGTGGCCTCCGTACAGAGAGGTGAGTTTATAGCTCTGTCACATGACTTGGTGCAACTGTCCTCCCTTATGACATGACTCCGGACGCACATCACCCATTCTTGATCGTACTTGATTGACTGCTGAAAATAATAGGCTTTGTGTCTGGGATATGGCCAATATCACGTGGGCATGTGAGACATGCCGCCATGTTGTAAACACTGAGACTGCTCATCCACAAAACATGAGAAATGAAGTACGTCTCCCGTAAGTTTGGTTAATAATTATATTTGTAACTGATAGAGTCAACCATATATAGTCGATGCTTCTAATTATGTAGGTTAGCATTTTTGCTTTTAGGAAGCGCAACCCTGAATAGTTCACTGATGCGGCTATATTGTCCAAAGAACACAATAAATTAAACTAATGGCCCTTAGAAAAGACGTTACAGATTTTAGAGACAGTACACTGACATTCTCCTGCCCCTGCAGGTTGGAGGTGGTACTACAGGAAGTACATTGATGTGCGGAAAGGAGGGGTAGGCGGCGTAGCCATGCTGCTGGCCGGCTACTGCGTCCTGAGCTACATTTGGAACTACCCCCACCTCAGTGAGTCTGACCTTCGACCTTTCACCTGCAATCCCTTCACCCATTCTGTTTGTGCAGTCCCACAGATTCTGCTCGATAGAGATGTGTCAGCAGGAACGGACAAAATGGAGCACAGCGTAATGCCAGAAGCCCTAAAATATGTCATTATTACAATATACTTGCATTAACCAATTAATAGAGCGTAATCTGGTATGAAAAATACTCTGACAAGAAGTGCCATTTTGACATTAAATTACAAATTTGGGGCTTAAATATTTCACAGAAGTGCTTTGAGTGCTTAAATATCTTACAGAAATGTTTCTGGCCCTTAAATATTTTGCAGAATTGCTTTTGGTGGTTGAGTATTATTTACAGAAGACCACTCATACTGCGCAGCAGATTTTGTAAAATGCTGATCCACTTCTCCATGCTGTTCCACGATCATCCATTGTGACTGCTACTGTAAATTCTGCCCCAGTAAAATACCTCTATCTACAGTAAAGTATCTCTATCTGCACCATCTTGTCTTTTGACCAGAGTGTGATCGCTGGAGGAAGTACCACTAGCCTCAGAGGAAGTGCATCCTCCTGGAGTTCCTTTGTGGAGTCACGAATGCCTCATGAAGACAGTTAAACACACTTGCAAATGTGTGGATATGGACTGCGCAGCTGGGCTTAGCTCTGATTGGCCGTTTTGAGTGCAGAAACGAGGCTGGGATCTGATTGGCTGGCCCTCTGACTCTCTTTTCTTTTTTACTCAACAACCACAGGATGCCAATGTATTCAGAATTACTTCTCACCGTAAACCACAGTGACATCACTGTGTTTTAGTGCTGCGAAATTAACCTGTTTGACTGGAGTGTTTTGCTGTCAGAAGGGTTTTTTAATTTCCTGATGTCGGGGTTGCCCAGCCCTCTTCCCAGGGGCTACAGTCCTATAGGTTTTCATTGCAGTATGAATTGGAGCACCTGAGCACTATGATTTGTGGCCCAATGTAGTCTCTGTCTGTGGGATCAGCCGTGCTCTGTTTCTGTTGGTACATCAGGATGGTAGGTCTCCAGAAACAGGATTTAGTAGCTCTGACTTTCAGCAATAGAGCCCGGCTCTGATTCGCTGTCCTTGCCGCTATAACTCTACATGTATTTTTACCAGAAAACAGCATCAGCTCAAAATCAGACGCCCCTACTGAGGGCTTCCATGTCTGTTAATTACCATAGACTGTATAAAAAGATGGACATGCCACTGGGGCCTGAAAAGTGAAGACAATGCAGAATTGCCTTAAAATTGCATGCTATTTAATGGCCAGCAGATGGCGATGTCGGTGTTTGCAGAAAGAAGTTCAATGCTATAGAAGTCTATGAGAAATTTATCCTGCTTTCCCACCTGATTTATTTTTTCAATAATGATTTTCCACATTATTTTATGGCATCTATCGCAATTTTCAAGTCTCTTTTGTTATATCATGAGTTTCATTTTTGTAAATTATGGTCCCATATAGACTAGAATAAAGGATAAAGCCAGATAGGCTTCAGGAGCGTGGCTATCCTCTGGTCCTCTTCAGATACGGTCAGATCCACCCCTTGCTCCTCCCTGGATCTTCAATTCATGCTCTCATCCATTAGGAATCACATACGGTTTCCAAATGAAACTGTTCATATTGCCAAAATTGAGTCTTCCTAAATGGTATGCTGAAACCAATGGGTGACGTCACGATTGATTCGTCCTTCTTTTTGTACAGTCTACGCTTGTTTCACCAAACTCTTCTGACCAGTTGCTAACAGCGCGTCTAAAACGGTTGAATTCCTATCCGTGATTGCTGTACTTGTAGCGGGCGAGGGGCTGTACTCGTAATTTATTTTTTGTCAGAATCCTCAGTGTGTGTGGAGGACTAAAGCTGCCATCATAATGTAATGAATTAATTAAATTACTTGTTTAATAAATACATGAAATGAAAGCCTCCATAATCAGATGAATGTGGTGGTTAATTTGAAAATAAATATGCAGTGAAATAGGGAAATAAGTGTACTTGTATTTGACAGGTTTCTTATTTTAATATTTATTTTCATATTTGAGTCGAAATATGCTAATTAGTAATTTTTTGTAAGATTGTTGTGAAAAAATGAAATTTTTTATTTCTAATTCAAACTACCAAAATCAACTAGTATTAACATCGGTTGATCATAATCCAAGCATGTAATATCAACTTGCAAACTATAAACATGTAGAAATATTGTTTTCCATAAGGCAGACAGTTCGATGGCGTGTTAGGTTTGACAGACAAACAGGTGGTTTTTTTCAAAATAATTTATGTTAAGGAAATCAACCGAGATGTGGGTATTAGCAAACATGACCTGCTCTTTGATAATCAATCAATCATTTGATCTGTTCAAATGTACTTTGAGACATGACTGTATTCTATAAAGCCAAGCGCATTTTATGTTGTCTGTTTGATGGACAACCAAACGTCCAGGACAGATAATTTAAAGTCAAAATTTGTAGAAGGCAGACACATTTTGTGTAAATGTTTAAGTACATTTATTGATTTATACATGATGTGCTGTACCTTAAAACATTTATGTGGAAATTTCATCAGTTGTGCAGTGAATATACATTTCTTTTAGGGGTGTACTGACATGTTTCAAATCTGTTCCTCAAACATGGGGTCCTTCTGAATTTTATCCCATGACTGCTGGAAAAGTGGTGGAGAGAATTAATTCAAACTGTGCGTGCTGTTTCTCGATGAAATGATGTGCAATAATGCACAATACAAGAAAATTCAACCTAGAATCAATATTGTAAATTCTGAATGGAATAAAAGATGTGCTAAATTACTCATTAGCATATTTCGACTCATTTAAATGATGAAACTTTCCAAATTGTAACATTGTCATGCGGCATATCCACTTTACGTGAAGAAACAAGGCAAAAAGCTTGTGTAGGCCATTTTTGCCTCAACCGAACACAATTCAAGCACCAAGCAAGTAAATAAGCACGTAGCAAAACAGGATTAAATCATATCAGAGCTGAATTACCAGAATTTGTCCTGAATTTGTGCTATGCATAAAAACGATACCTCAAATGAAAGAGGAAAGTCCACAGAATCCAACGATATGAGCCCTGTCATTTTAAACCGACACCACACTCAAAGAGCAGCAGACATACACTTTACAGTCTACAGAGATGAGCAAAGAAATTTTTTACCTTTGATATTTTGAAATAAAAAAACTGTTTGAGGGTAAATCCATGCTTGCTATTGTTAGCTCAATGTGTCCGTGTTATAACGAAACTAGATCTGCGAGTGAAAACATGAAAGCATGTTTTTCTTCTCGGCATCGTTGATCTCAGTTCCTCAGCATTCAGCTTCCTTGCTATGTATTTCCCTCTCTGTGATCGGCTTGTGATGCTGTCAGTAAGACTTTGCTGGGAGCCATTTGATTCTGACGAGCCCTAAAGCACCTTTATCGCACAAAGCTTGCCTGAGCTAGAGCCTTGCATTCCCAGTGCGTCAAACCGAGTCCATGGGCCATTGGAATGTACTCAAATAGCGCGACAGTATAAACGCTAAACAAGTTTGTTTGTGATATTTTCAGTATAATTATGCGCTAAATATTCAACCTTCATTTTCAAAGTGGTTTTCTGACAGATATGCGTGAACACTGAGGGCACAACCGTACAAACAACGTGAGCAGCTTGTTTTCTTCCCTCATTCTTTATTTGGGCAATTTGACGGCACTGCTTGTGTGAACTGATGTAGTATAGTGGTCAAAATGACAGACTGCAACATAGGTGTTTGGGGTTCGAATCCTGTCAGAAGTGTTTTTAGGTAGCAACGGTAGAATTTTGCATGTATAAATAAGTGATGGGGGTTTTTGTTCTTTTAACTTTTTTGTCATTTTTTAACCTTTCAGTTGTATTCATAATCTTATTAGTTTGCTTTTTTTATGCCCCTGCCCTCAAAAGAAGAAAGGGTGCATTATGTCGACACCATGTCCGTCCGTCGTCCGTAAACTTTTCGTTTCCGTGGGATAACTAAAGAATCCCTCATCCGATTGATGCCATTTCTTGATGCCGCATTGGGGGTGGCTAGAGGAAGGCTCCTTTCGAAAACCAGCCTCGTGCGATATTCAATATGGCTGCCACAGCTGCCAACTTGATTTTAATTTCCGCCCGATAACTAAGGAATGCCTCGTCCGATTGATGCCATTTCATGGTGGCGCATTGGGGGTGGCTAGAGGAAGGTTCCTTTCGAAAATCAGCGTCGTGCGATATTCAATATGGCTGCCACTGCAGCCATCTTGATTTTTGTTTCTGCCCAACAACTAAAGAACACCTCTTCGGATTTATGCTGTTTCCTGGTAGTGTATATTTGGGGTGGCTAAAGGAAGGTTCCTTTTGAAAACCAGCATCATGCAATATCTAATATGGCCGCCACAGCAGCCATTTTGATTTTCGTTTCCGCCTAACAACTAAAGAACACCTCGTCCAATTGATGCCGTTTCCTGATGGCGTATCGGGGGTGGCTGGAGGAAGGTTCCTTACAAAAACCAGCGTTGTGCGATATCTAGTATGGCCGCCACAGCGGCCATCTCGATATGCCCTTGATCAACATACAGGCGGGGGCATCTACCACGCTCTGCGTTGCTCTTGTTTTTTAATAAATCTGCTCCAGTGGAGCCAAACTTCATTTTCTTTGTATTTATTGTCTTTGAATGGGATGGTATGAATGGACTGGCAGAAATAATAATTTAAAAAATATTTCTAAATTCTAAAAAGTAAAAACTGGTTGTATTTGGGTGGAGTGTATGCCTGTAGTGACATATAAGTGAAATTAGATGAGTTTTACAGTTAAATATCTGAGAAATCTGATTTGACACAAGGTACCTGAAGCCACCTTGACATTACTCTCCAATTGTGTACGATTTACTTGATTAGAATAAACTTTGTCACATATAATAATGAGATTCTGTGCTGTAAATTTTTCGATGTTTCAGACTGCAACTAATGAAGTTTACAAGGGATAGAAGTAAAACCTTGTTTGGTGCAAAATGAGGTCTTTGATTTATACTGTGTTCCATCTTCATTTATTCTGACTCAGTGACATACACACTGATTTTTACACCATGGCAGAAATCCCAAATGGTTTTACCTTTATCATGATACCAAGATCATTTAAATGGACCAAACAGAGATATGCTTGCAGAGAGATACTCATTTCATTTTGAGCTTGCCATTTTCGAAAACGAGGCTCAGGGCTTAAGGGGTTAAAGCATCATTTCCCATGGAGGCTGCATGGCACATGATAGTTTCTGAGAACGACATGCAGTGCCTTACAGGATGTTTCTAAGATGAGGCAATTATAGCTATAAATTAAGAGTGCGGGAACCCGCGACTAAGTTATGACTGTCAGAGATTTACAGTACCAGTCAAAAGTTTGGACACACTTTGCTAATGTCACAGCACTCTGTTTTTAGAGAAATTTAAACGGCTTTACTTCTCTTTATAATCTCAGATGGAATCTTGTAAAAGGTAAACAATCAAAAGTGAAAAGAGAATAATTTACTTGTTTAAATTGTGTCCATAATTTTGGTATTCTCAAAGAAAACATATTTTGCAAAGTAACCAGACAAATAAACTCCTATTTTCCAACAGTCGAAATAAAGTCAAGTGGTTTTGGCACTACTTGGGCGAAAAGGTTGATGAAAAGTCACCTCAAGCGCAGCTCGTATTTGGGAAGTTCGACAGCCATGCAGCTGCAAATTCACTGTGGTCATATGACTGCCCTTGTTTAAAAAAAATGTGAGAATGCTCTGCAAATATGACAACAAATGGTGGTTAGTTTGATGGATTTAAGAATTTGATTTTTTTTTTTTTGAAAATAAAGGCTGCGTATTGCTTTATTTAACATGTATTGTAAGAAAAATGTGGGCGTGTCCAAACTTTTGACTGGTGCTGTATTGACAAACACGTATGCATGCTATAGAAACTTAGTCCCTGCGAACATTTGATAAATGCAGCGGCAGTCGTTAGTTCTTTCAGTTTTACGCAGAAACTTGCGCATGTATTCATGAAGTGATTGATAAATGAGGTCCAATGTACCGATTAAATTGATGGCTAAGTATCGCACCAAAATCAGTACATGTAACTGTGGTATGGGCGCTCGGACGAGCTCTAAGATTTTATGATTCACGTAATGTTACGGGAGCGACATCATCATGGGCAACAGTGAAGACCTCAGTCTTTTCAGCGTTGAGCTGGAGAGATTGCCCTGGGCTGTCTGCAGGCAATCCTAAATACTGCTGTCCAACAAACGGTCTCACATCACCCACTACTCATGACCCTCCACTGCCTTCCAGTTGCCTTTTGGTTCAAGTTCAAAATTCTTACCCTCACATACAGGGCGCTCCACGGTCAGGCCCCTGCATAACTGACAGCTCTGATTCTTACCCTCACATACAGAGCGCTCCACGGTCAGGCCCCTGCATAACTGACAGCTCTGATTCTTACCCTCACATACAGGGCGCTCCACGGTCAGGCCCCTGCATAACTGACAGCTCTGATTCTTACCCTCACATACAGAGCGCTCCACGGTCAGGCCCCTGCATAACTGACAGCTCTGATTCTTACCCTCACATACAGAGCGCTCCACGGTCAGGCCCCTGCATAACTGACAGCTCTGATTCTTACCCTCACATACAGGGCGCTCCATGGTCAGGCCCCTGCATAACTGACAGATCTGATTCTTACCCTCACATACAGAGCGCTCCACGGTCAGGCCCCTGCATAACTGACAGCTTTGATTCTTACCCTCACATACAGGGCGCTCCACGGTCAGGCCCCTGCATAACTGACAGCTCTGATTC
Organism: Gymnothorax reevesii; assembly: GCA_029721435.1. Taxonomy (NCBI): domain Eukaryota; kingdom Metazoa; phylum Chordata; class Actinopteri; order Anguilliformes; family Muraenidae; genus Gymnothorax; species Gymnothorax reevesii. Next base: position 2,283,973 of record CM056582.1, read on the forward strand.
TTACCCTCACATACAGAGCGCTCCACGGTCAGGCCCCTGCATAACTGACAGCTCTGATTCTTACCCTCACATACAGAGCGCTCTACGGTCAGGCCCCTGCATAACTGACAGCTCTGATTCTTACCCTCACATACAGAGCACTCCACGGTCAGGCCCCTGCATAACTGACAGCTCTGATTCTTACCCTCACATACAGAGCGCTCCACGGTCAGACCCCTGCATTACTGACAGCTCTGATTCTTACCCTCACATACAGAGCGCTCCACGGTCAGGCCCCTGCATAACTGACAGCTCTGATTCTTACCCTCACATACAGAGCGCTCCACGGTCAGGCCCCTGCATAACTGACAGCTCTGATTCTTACCCTCACATACAGAGCGCTCTACGGTCAGGCCCCTGCATAACTGACAGCTCTGATTCTTACCCTCACATACTGAGCACTCCACGGTCAGGCCCCTGCATAACTGACAGCTCTGATTCTTACCCTCACATACAGAGCACTCCACGGTCAGGCCCCTGCATAACTGACAGCCCTGATTCTTACCCTCACATACAGAGCGCTCCACGGTCAGGCCCCTGCATAACTGACAGCTCTGATTCTTACCCTCACATACAGAGCGCTCCACGGTCAGGCCCCTGCATAACTGACAGCTCTGATTCTTACCCTCACATACAGAGCGCTCCACGGTCAGGCCCCTGCATAACTGACAGCTCTGATTCTTACCCTCACATACAGGGCGCTCCATGGTCAGGCCCCTGCATAACTGACAGATCTGATTCTTACCCTCACATACAGAGCGCTCCACGGTCAGGCCCCTGCATAACTGACAGCTTTGATTCTTACCCTCACATACAGGGCGCTCCACGGTCAGGCCCCTGCATAACTGACAGCTCTGATTCTTACCCTCACATACAGAGCGCTCCACGGTCAGGCCCCTGCATAACTGACAGCTCTGATTCTTACCCTCACATACAGAGCGCTCTACGGTCAGGCCCCTGCATAACTGACAGCTCTGATTCTTACCCTCACATACAGAGCACTCCACGGTCAGGCCCCTGCATAACTGACAGCTCTGATTCTTACCCTCACATACAGAGCGCTCCACGGTCAGACCCCTGCATTACTGACAGCTCTGATTCTTACCCTCACATACAGAGCGCTCCACGGTCAGGCCCCTGCATAACTGACAGCTCTGATTCTTACCCTCACATACAGAGCGCTCCACGGTCAGGCCCCTGCATAACTGACAGCTCTGATTCTTACCCTCACATACAGAGCGCTCTACGGTCAGGCCCCTGCATAACTGACAGCTCTGATTCTTACCCTCACATACTGAGCACTCCACGGTCAGGCCCCTGCATAACTGACAGCTCTGATTCTTACCCTCACATACAGAGCACTCCACGGTCAGGCCCCTGCATAACTGACAGCCCTGATTCTTACCCTCACATACAGAGCGCTCCACGGTCAGGCCCCTGCATAACTGACAGCTCTGATTCTTACCCTCATATACAGAGCGCTCCACGGTCAGGCCCCTGCATAACTGACAGCTCTGATTCTTACCCTCACATACAAAGCGCTCCACGGTCAGACCCCTGCATAACTGACAGCTCTGATTCTTACCCTCACATACAGAGCGCTCCACGGTCAGGCCCCTGCATAACTGACAGATCTGATTCTTACCCTCACATACAGAGCGCTCCACGGTCAGACCCCTGCATAAATGACAGCTCTGATTCTTACCCTCACATACAGAGCGCTCCACGGTCAGGCCCCTGCATAACTGACAGCTCTGATTCTTACCCTCACATACAGAGCGCTCCACGGTCAGGCCCCTGCATAACTGACTGCTCTGATTCTTACCCTCACATACAGAGCGCTCTACGGTCAGGCCCCTGCATAACTGACAGCTCTGATTCTTACCCTCACATACAGAGCGCTCCACGGTCAGACCCCTGCATAACTGACAGCTCTGATTCTTACCCTCACATACAGAGCGCTCCACGGTCAGGCCCCTGCATAACTGACAGCTCTGATTCTTACCCTCACATACAGAGCGCTCCACGGTCAGGCCCCTGCATAACTGACAGCTCTGATTCTTACCCTCACATACAGAGCGCTCTACGGTCAGGCCCCTGCATAACTGACAGCTCTGATTCTTACCCTCACATACTGAGCACTCCACGGTCAGGCCCCTGCATAACTGACAGCTCTGATTCTTACCCTCACATACAGAGCACTCCACGGTCAGGCCCCTGCATAACTGACAGCCCTGATTCTTACCCTCACATACAGAGCGCTCCACGGTCAGGCCCCTGCATAACTGACAGCTCTGATTCTTACCCTCATATACAGAGCGCTCCACGGTCAGGCCCCTGCATAACTGACAGCTCTGATTCTTACCCTCACATACAGAGCGCTCCACGGTCAGACCCCTGCATAACTGACAGCTCTGATTCTTACCCTCACATACAGAGCGCTCCACGGTCAGGCCCCTGCATAACTGACAGATCTGATTCTTACCCTCACATACAGAGCGCTCCACGGTCAGACCCCTGCATAAATGACAGCTCTGATTCTTACCCTCACATACAGAGCGCTCCACGGTCAGGCCCCTGCATAACTGACAGCTCTGATTCTTACCCTCACATACAGAGCGCTCCACGGTCAGGCCCCTGCATAACTGACTGCTCTGATTCTTACCCTCACATACAGAGCGCTCTACGGTCAGGCCCCTGCATAACTGACAGCTCTGATTCTTACCCTCACATACAGAGCGCTCCACGGTCAGACCCCTGCATAACTGACAGCTCTGATTCTTACCCTCACATACAGAGCGCTCCACGGTCAGGCCCCTGCATAACTGACAGCTCTGATTCTTACCCTCACATACAGAGCGCTCCACGGTCAGGCCCCTGCATAACTGACAGCTCTGATTCTTACCCTCACATACAGAGCACTCCACGGTCAGGCCCCTGCATAACTGACAGCTCTGATTCTTTCCCTCACATACAGAGCGCTCCACGGTCAGGCCCCTGCATAACTGACAGCTCTGATTCTTACCCTCACATACAGAGCGCTCCACGGTCAGGCCCCTGCATAACTGACAGCTCTGATTCTTACCCTCATATACAGAGCGCTCCACAGTCAGGCCCCTGCATAACTGACAGCTCTGATTCTTACCCTCACATACAGAGCGCTCCACGGTCAGGTCCTTGCATAACTGACAGCTCTGATTCTTACCCTCACATACAGAGCGCTCCACGGTCAGACCCCTGCATAACTGACAGCTCTGATTCTTACCCTCACATACAGAGCGCTCCACGGTCAGGCCCCTGCATAACTGACAGCTCTGATTCTTACCCTCACATACAGAGCGCTCCACGGTCAGGCCCCTGCATAACTGACAGCTCTGATTCTTACCCTCACATACAGAGCGCTCCACGGTCAGGCCCCTGCATAACTGACAGCTCTGATTCTTACCCTCACATACAGAGCGCTCCACGGTCAGGCCCCTGCATAACTGACAGCTCTGATTCTTACCCTCACATACAGAGCGCTCCACGGTCAGGCCCCTGCATAACTGACAGCTTTGATTCTTACCCTCACATACAGAGCGCTCCACGGTCAGGCCCCTGCATAACTGACAGCTCTGATTCTTACCCTCACATACAGAGCGCTCCTCGGTCAGGCCCCTGCATAACTGACAGCTCTGATTCTTACCCTCACATACAGAGCGCTCCACGGTCAGGCCCCTGCATAACTGACAGCTCTGATTCTTACCCTCACATACAGAGCGCTCCACGGTCAGGCCCCTGCATAACTGACAGATCTGATTCTTACCCTCACATACAGAGCGCTCCACGGTCAGACCCCTGCATAACTGACAGCTCTGATTCTTACCCTCACATACAGAGCGCTCCACAGTCAGGCCCCTGCATAACTGACAGCTCTGATTCTTACCCTCACATACAGAGCGCTCTACGGTCAGGCCCCTGCATAACTGACAGCTCTGATTCTTACCCTCACATACAGAGCGCTCCACGGTCAGGCCCCTGCATAACTGACAGCTCTGATTCTTACCCTCACATACAGAGCGCTCCACGGTCAGGCCCCTGCATAACTGACAGCTCTGATTCTTACCCTCACATACAGAGCGCTCCACGGTCAGGCCCCTGCATAACTGACAGCTCTGATTCTTACCCTCACATACAGAGCGCTCCACGGTCAGGCCCCTGCATAACTGACAGCTCTGATTCTTACCCTCACATACAGAGCGCTCCACGGTCAGGCCCCTGCATAACTGACAGCCCTGATTCTTACCCTCACATACAGAGCGCTCCACGGTCAGGCCCCTCCATAACTGACAGCTCTGATTCTTACCCTCACATACAGAGCGCTCCACGGTCAGGCCCCTGCATAACTGACAGCTCTGATTCTTACCCTCACATACAGAGCGCTCCACGGTCAGGCCCCTGCATAACTGACAGCTCTGATTCTTACCCTCACATACAGAGCGCTCCACGGTCAGGCCCCTGCATAACTGACAGCTCTGATTCTTACCCTCACATACAGAGCGCTCCACGGTCAGGCCCCTGCATAACTGACAGCTCTGATTCTTACCCTCACATACAGAGCGCTCCACGGTCAGGCCCCTGCATAACTGACAGCTCTGATTCTTACCCTCACATACAGAGCGCTCCACGGTCAGGCCCCTGCATAACTGACAGCTCTGATTCTTACCCTCACATACAGAGCGCTCCACGGTCAGACCCCTGCATAACTGACAGCTCTGATTCTTACCCTCACATACAGAGCGCTCCACGGTCAGGCCCCTGCATAACTGACAGCTCTGATTCTTACCCTCACATACAGAGCGCTCCACGGTCAGGCCCCTGCATAACTGACAGCTCTGACTCTTACCCTCACATACAGAGCGCTCCACGGTCAGACCCCTGCATTTCTGACAGCTCTGATTCTTACCCTCACATACAGAGCGCTCCACGGTCAGCCCCTTGCATAACTGACAGCTCTGATTCTTACCCTCACATACAGAGCGCTCCACGGTCAGACCCCTGCATTACTGACAGCTCTGATTCTTACCCTCACATACAGAACGCTCCACAGTCAGGCCCCTACATAACTGACAGCTCTGATTCTTACCCTCACATACAGAGCGCTCCACGGTCAGGCCCCTGCATAACTGACAGCTCTGATTCTTACCCTCACATACAGAGCGCTCCACGGTCAGGCCCCTGCATAACTGACAGCTCTGATTCTTACCCTCACATACAGAACGCTCCACGGTCAGGCCCCTGCATAACTGACAGCTCTGATTCTTACCCTCACATACAGAGCGCTCCACGGTCAGACCCCTGCATTACTGACAGCTGACTCGGTGGGACATTACCTGCTCAGACAGGAGTGTGATTGAGACGCTGCCCTTCCTGTGTGTCACTGCTGTTTTCTTGCCTTCCTCTGTGTATTTATTTATTTTTTTTATCTGTTGTCGCGTTCTACTGTTTTTTTTTTAATGTCTGTAAAGCACTTTGTGACATTTGTCTGTGAAAAGCGCTTAATAAAAAATTTTACTATTTCACTCATGGACAAGACTCATGTTTTGTGTGAGCAACTGACACGAAGAGGGCAGTATATGAGAAATGATGCGCTTCAACTTTCAATTTCTTGAAGGGTGTCACAATATTTTAATGGCTAGATTGTATACATCTTATAAATGTTTATGTATTTTCATGGCATTGGTGATTATTACATGCCGAAATCTAAACCGATCAACAGAGATGCCGAAATAGAAGATTTCCGCATGTCTGTTGATCGGTTTAGTTTGTCTTTCTCTTAGGTTGCAATTTGTAGCAAAAACAACTGGCCACATCTCATAAGTCAGCTCTTATTGTTGCCTCTGGCATCTCGTTTAGGCCTGTAGAAAATGACTACTCTAAGCTTAAGGGCAAAGTCACCAATAATTTGTTCTGGCGGTAATGACAGACTGGACTGTTTATAAACTTTCAAGTCGACGTATCCCCGTAAATCTATTTAATGGACATTCGATTTTTAGATGTATGTTGTGCATTGTTTATGTAAACGTTTGCCAAAAATTAGAACTTTATCTTCAAGGTCAAGTTCACTGACAGGTCAAAGGTGAAAATCATTTTTCGGTAATAACTTCGTTTCTTTTATCATAGAGACGTCCTATTCCCACCAAATTGTTCAGAATTCAATTCTACATATAGTAACTCATGCCTATTAATGCTTTTTCATTTTGTCTGTTTTTCTTGCAGTAAGATTCTGAGACGTTTTTAGAAGCAGCGATATATGCATTAAGTTCCACGCGGGGAATATATTGTTTTATCTTACCTGCTTTCAGGTCGCGTATTCGTGATTTACTTAAATCCTGACGGGTCAAAATAAACGAGAAAAGGAAGTCTGTTGAGAGCGTACCTGCGGATGGCCAGTGGGTGTCGCTGCCAGTGAGTGACTATAATTATGAATTTATACTACTACCTCAGTGAAGTATTAGATGGGGAATAGATATTTGAAATTAGGCTGCATATTTTGTCGTGCACATTTCATTTTTTTAATTTAAAGCAACCTCTGTGCTAATATGAAAACAAGGTTATGTTGTGAAATCCAATTATCCCGTTCATATGGCACAAAATGTTAGTGTTGTAATCTTCTATGATTACTTTTTCGGAGTATCGTGCATGATAATGTTACACTGTCCATGGCCAGAAGATAGTAGTGCAGGGGTAACCAACCCTGATCCTAGAAGGCAACAGTGTCTATTTTCACCATCCAGTCAAAACGCAATTAACCAGGTGAGGCGAGTTTACTGTGTAATCATCTGCGTTATTTGTCAATGAAGTCCTGAGTAATTACAAAATCCAGAAGCCCTGCGGCCCCCAGGATCAGGGTCGGCTCCCCTGAAGTTCTCCGCAGCATTCAGTCCGACTGCGGCTTCCTCTTGCGCTCCTGTTTGCTCAGGTGAACGGCGAGCGCGCGTGTTCGAGAGCAGGAAGTCGCCGATCCTGGATCCTGGATCCTGGATCCTGGAGGCTGTGGTCACAGATCTCTGAGGTGAGATTCGCTGTTGGTGACCACAGTCGCCACTGGGGGAAAAACACGCAAAACGAAATGGGAAACTCCGACTCCAAGCTCAACTTCAGGAAAGCCATCGTGCAGTTTACAACGAAAACGCAGGTTGGTTGGCTGATTCTATCATAAAATTGTTGCATTAATTTTACCGTTGCGTTACACTGAATGATGATAACACCCAAATGAAGACAAAAACGACTGAACTGTGAGGACCAGATGGTAGCAACTGGAGCGTCGGCGCAGGGCTGATGATCAATCCCTTACACAATCTTAAATCTTAATATTTTGGTGCGAATCCTGTGATCAGAAAGTGTTTTTTTTATTTTTATTTCTCATTTAAATTGAACGTTCCTGCATAATCTCGTTCAAGAGTGAAGTGTTGTACTAAAAATAACATTGGTTTTACCTTTGATTAATTGCCGAATTATGGTATCTTGGACAACAGTAATTTGATTGGCAGAAAAAGTGTTCAAATCACAGCTTCTCAGAAAGTTGCATAATTTTGTTCCTCCATCTCCAATTGCCCCGAAGTCTGATAATGCGGGTGAGGAGTTTTTTTTTGCAGAATTCCGCCGTGACGCTGGTTTGGATTTGTGTCGGGAAAGCTGTATACTGGGGCTGCACTCAGTAACCTGTCCAAAGCACGTCCTTCCAGCGCTCGCTTTCTGTGATGTTTATTGATTACGTGTCCCAATGAGTTGATCTGATCGTCCTCAAAAGAGGAGTTGAAGCGGTGGATTTATTCTGTAGGTGCTGATGACTTCAGTGGGGTGTAATCTGAGAAATTTCGTTTTGAATTAAAATAGTCTGCCGGCGCATGTTTAAAATCGTTTGCCAAACTGCTAGTTTCAATTGTTCTGTACTGAATTGGGTTGGGCGACCTCAAACATTAGGGTCTAAGCCTCTCCGTGTGATGGTTTGGTTTGGATGACTCGCCTTGACTCCTGTAGTGATGGCTGGTTCTCAGGGCTGCCGCTGCACGGCATGGTCTTCCGGTCCGGGAAAACTGCGGAAATGCAATTCATTATTATTACAACTGCGACTTCAAGTGTATACCGGATGGATTAGTCGGGCAGTTTGAGACACCAGGTAAACTGGGACAAATATGGTCTGGCTCTTTAATTATTTGCTGACAGTCACCAAAACTTAAATGCATTGTTGCTACAAATGTCCTTTACACGAAGCATCGCAAAGCCTGAGAAAGAGAGAGATGCCTGCGACTAACAATAAAGATATGGGTCATTCTACAGAAACGGCTACTTTTGGGATAGCATTATGTTAAAAAAAATAAAACATACGTTTTTTCATACATTTAAACTTCAGTAACTGTTAGTTAACCACTTTGCTTTCTGAATCCACAAAAATTAGAGCTTAATCGATGACCCTTATTTTTCTACACTCGCTTACAACTTGCTTCTGCAATTTCTGCCGTATTTTTTGTAATTGGTGTTACCTCATAAATTCACAAGTTTTCAATAGTTTTTAGATATAATATTGCTCAACATATTCTGTACACATAGATAAATAAAAAAAAAATTTGTATGATGCCTGTCAAAGGCTTAGAACAAAGATAATCATAGTAACACAAATGATGGTAACACCAGTGACGGTAACACAAGTGACAATTTTCATCTCAAAGCCATTTTACAATCTGGCAGTGATAGTAATTAAAACCAAATATTGCTATTCATGTTGGCCTCATTAAAATGCATAATAAAATCCAATTGTATTACATTTCTTTGCATTTCCCTTCTCATAAAATGGGTAACACCAGTGACACCTAAGATCCCCACATGAAATTGTGAGATTAAGGGTCAATTTTACAAAATATGAAAAGAGGCATCAGACTTATGTTCATTCCATGACAGTCTCTCAACAAGCTGTTTGCTCAGTAGGAAATAATGTTATAAATGTTTTAATTTTTTTCAGAATAGGTGTTATTGTGAAGTGGTAACACCAGAGACATGACACCAAGGGACCTACCTCACATACGCGCGCGCACGTCCGTGCCTTCCTCACATACGCGCACGTGCACATGTCCGTGCCTACCTCACATACGCGCACGCGCACATGTCCGTGCCTACCTCACATACGCGCACGCGCACATGTCCGTGCCTACCTCACATACGCGCACGCGCGCATGTCCGTGCCTACCTCACATACGCGCGCGCGCGCACGTCCGTGCCTACCTCACATACGCGCGCGCGCGCACGTCCGTGCCTACCTCACATACGCGCGCGCGCGCACGTCCGTGCCTACCTCACATACGCGCGCGCGCACGTCCGTGCCTACCTCACATACGCGCACGTCCGTGCCTACCTCACATACGCCCGCGCGCACATACGTCTGTGCCTACCTCACATGCGCGCGCATACGTCTGTGCCTACCTCACATGCGCGCGCATACGTCTGTGCCTACCTCACATGCGCGCGCATACGTCTGTGCCTACCTCACATGCGCGCGCATACGTCTGTGCCTACCTCACATGCGCGCGCATACGTCCGTGCCTACCTGACATACGCGCGCGCGCATACGTCTGTGCCTACCTCACATACACGCGCGGGCGCACGTCTGTGCCTACCTCACATACGCGCGCGCATACGTCTGTGCCTACCTCACATACACGCGCGCGGGCGCACGTCTGTGTGTACCTCACATACGCGCGCGCGGGCGCACGTCTATACCTACCTCACATACACGCGCGGGCACACGTCTGTGCCTACCTCACATACACGCGCGCGGGCGCACGTCTGTGCCTACCTCACATGCGAGCGCATACGTCTGTGCCTCCCTCACATACACGCGCGCGCATACGTCTGTGCCTACCTCACATACACGCGCATGTGAGGTAGGCACAGACGTATGCGCGCGCATGTGAGGTAGGCACAGACGTATGCGCGCACGCGAGGTAGGCACAGACGTATGCGCGCACGCGAGGTAGGCACAGACGTATGCGCGTACGCGAGGTAGGCACAGACGTGCGCCCGCGCGCGTGTATGTGAGGTAGGCACAGACGTATGCGCGCGCGTGTATGTGAGGTAGGCACAGACGTATGCGCGCGCATGTGAGGTAGGCACAGACGTATGCGCGCGCATGTGAGGTAGGCACAGACGTATGCACGTCTTTGTATTTGTATTTACTCAGGTTATCTTATATTAAAATTAGTTTGATCTGAAACATTTCAGCAAGAAAAATGTGCAAAATAGTAAGAAATCAGGAAGGTGGCAAATACTTTTTCACAGCACTGTGTGTGTGTGTATGTATATATATATATAGTTTTTAAAGTATTTTAAATGCATATATTTGAGCCTCAGTGTGAGTGTTAGCCCAGGGCTACGAGACAGAAAAAGGCTTGCCGTGGCTCTGAAACATAGCGCTGCTATTTCAGAAGCATGGGAAAAGCCACTGTGAATGGGGTGGAGGGGCATCAGCAGGTAAAAGGGTAATCGCTATTGAGCCTGATCATCGGCGATTTCCGATTCCATCTTCTGTTTGCCCAAGCCAATTGTAAACACAATGAATTACGGAGGCTCACTCGCAAATGAGGATACAAATTTTAGAGTTTGCTGAGAACATTTTTGTCTTGAGGTCTACGAAAGATCTCCACTTGGAGTTAGTCCACAGGGTTGTCCTCCTAAATGAATTCTGAACAGTGCAGCTGTACCGTCCATTTGTCCCTCGTTTAACTCTTGCAAGTAACGTTAATTAGGAGTCCCTTTCGTAGTTGGAAGGGAAGATTAGGCCTGTCAGAGTCACAAATGAGTAAGGTAACTGGTGAAGTTGGTTGTTTTCTTACATGTTAACAAATCTTCTGAAAACCGTGTGCTTGAGAAATTTTTCATTTGCTATCTTGCTAGCTTCTGTCTGCTACAACAGCAAACTAACCAAGTCCTTTACTAGCTGATAAAAAGGTAAAGAAGGCATGGTATGTGGCCAGCTTCGTCCAAGTCGCTTTGGATAAAGGCGTCTGCTAAATAAATGTGATGTGTAAAATCTATCCTCGGCCATAAAATTCTCTGCACTCATATTTTGGGTTAAAAAAGTCAACAGCGGCATCTAGAGCATGCCCTGGGTTACCCAGAGGTGGAGTCCAGAAATCCAAGGGGAAATAGTTTATTGACTTCTGTTTCCTCCAATTACGTCTCGCATACATGTTCCACCCAATTTCCGGAGATCTAAAGAAAATTTGGCGAAAATTACATTTTTAGCTCCGCTTTGACAACAGTCACTGTCAGCGGAACTTTTCTAATCCCGAGTCATCCAGCATCCGTCTGTCTGTCTGTCTGGCGTCAACTTCGCACTTCAAATTTGAATATCTCGAAAACTGTCGGAAAACTTTTGTTATAATTTGCTGTGAGACGTCTTTATGATATTCTGAATATTCACTGTTAAAATTAGAAAATTTTACATCCCGGTTTTGGAGAAATTCATCATTTTGGACTTAGAAAATCAGTGTTTGTGCTCATTTTTTAAAGTCTTTCAGTAATATCTCAAAAACTGTCTAACTTTTTCCCTAGTTTGTCATGAGCCTTCCTTAGGATGTTCTGATTATCCGCTCCGAAAATGAAGAACTCCCTTTTGAAAATGAAGAACTCCCTACGCCCTTTTGAGAAGTTAAGCAGAGAGAAAATCAGTGTTCATTTTTTCTGTCTTTCATTAATGTGTCATGTGTGTAAATACTGCAATAGTTTTCAAGGACATGGACAGTTATGATATGGACATTTCAGTCATCCTCAGCGGAGCTCTCTATGCCGACAGGCCTCTTGTTTACAGTATAGCCCTAACTTGGACAGATTGAGATACTGTTCCTTTGACTAAGACAAACACTTAAAAAAAAAAAAACAAGAAATTAGTTGGGGGGAGAATTACTTTGTCCTAGTATGCTATTTGATAATTGTAACATTTGCAAAACATTTGGTGATGAGACCTTAATAGGCAATGTTTCTTTTTGGATGGGTTATGGTGAAAACTTTGTTTTTACCCTTACTGCGTCGTCCCGGAATGTGCAGCCCGTGGAGGCGACAGACGATGCTTTCTGGGACCAGTTTTGGCCAGATGCTGCCCCCACAGTTCAGGACATGTTCGCCCTCATTCCGGGAGCTGAAATTCGGGCTGTCAGGGAGGAATCCCCCTCAAACCTTGCAACCCTCTGCTATAAGGTACACCCTGAGCTGAGTGTGTTTTAGGGTACGCCCTGTGCTAGTGTGTTTTTGGGTAAGCCCTGTGCTGTGTGTGTTTTAGGGCACGCCCCGTGCTGTGTGTGTTTTAGGGTATGCCCTGGGCTGAGTGTGTTTTAGGGTACGCCCTGGGCTGAGTGTATTTTAGGGTACGCCCTGGGCTGAGTGTGTTTTAGGGTATGCCCTGAGCTGAGTGTGTTTTAGGGTACGCCCTGAGCTGAGTGTGTTTTAGGGTACGCCCTGAGCTGAGTGTGTTTTAGGATACGCCCCGAGCTGAGTGTGTTTTAGGATACGCCCTGAGCTGAGTGTGTTTTAGGATATGCCCGGAGCTGAGTGTGTTTTAGGGTACGGCCGGAGCTGAATGTGTTTTAGGGTACGCCCTGAGCTGAGTGTGTTTTAGGGTACGCCCTGAGCTGAGTGTGTTTTAGGGTTCGCCCTGTGCTGTGTGTGTTTTAGGGTTCGCCCTGTGCTGTGTGTGTTTTAGAGTTCGCCCTGTGCTGTGTGTGTTTTATGGTTCGCCCTCTGCTGAGTGTGTTTAAGGGTACGCCCTTAGCTGAGTGTGTTTTAGGGTTCGCCGTGTGCTGTATGTGCTTTAGGATACGCCCTGAGCTGAGTGTGTTTTAGGATACGCCTGGAGCTGAGTGTGTTTTAGGGTACACCCGGAGCTGAGTGTGTTTTAGGGTACGCCCGGAGCTGAGTGTGTTTTAGGGTACGCCCTGAGCTGAGTGTGTTTTAGGGTACGCCCTGGGCTGAGTGTGTTTTAGGGTACGCCCTGGGCTGAGTGTGTTTTAGGGTACGCCCTGGGCTGAGTGTATTTTAGGGCACGCCCTGGGCTGAGTGTGTTTTATGGTATGCCCTGAGCTGAGTGTTTTTTAGGGAACGCCCTGTGCTGAGTGTGTTTTAGTGTACACCCTGTGCTGTGTGTGTTTTAGGATACGCCCTGCGCTGTGTGTGTTTTAGGGTACGCCCTGTGCTGAGTGTGTTTTAGGGTACACCCTGTGCTGTGTGTGTTTTAGGGTACGCCCTGAGCTGAGTGTGTTTTAGGTTATGCCCTTAGCTGAGTGTGTTTTAGGGTACGCCCCAACCTGAGTGTGTTTTAGGGTTTGCCCTGTGCTGTGTGTGTTTTAGGGTACGCCCTGAGCTGAGTGTGTTTTAGGGTACGCCCTGAGCTGAGTGTGTTTTAGGGTTCCCCCTGTGCTGTGTGTGTTTTAGGGTTTGCCCTGTGCTGTGTGTGTTTTATGGTTCGCCCTCTGCTGAGTGTGTTTTAGGATACGCCCTGTGCTGAGTGTGATTTCTTGTACGCCCTGTGCTGAGTGTTTTTTAGTGTACGCCCTGTGCTGAGTGTGTTTTAGGGTACACCCTGTGCTGTGTGTGTTTTAGGATACGCCCTGCGCTGTGTGTGTTTTAGGGTACGCCCTGTGCTGAGTGTGTTTTAGGGTACACCCTGTGCTGTGTGTGTTTTAGGGTACGCCCTGTGCTGTGTGTGTTTTAGGATACGCCCTGCGCTGTGTGTGTTTTAGGATACGCCCTGAGCTGAGCATGTTTTAGGGTATGCCCTGAGCCGAGCGTGTTTTAGGGTACGCCCTGAGCTGAGTGTGTTTTAGGGTACGCCCTTAGCTGAGTGTGTTTTAGGGTTCGCCCTGCGCGGTGTGTGTTTTATGGTACGCCCTCTGCTGTGTGTGTTTTAGGGAACGCCATGGGCTGAGTGTGTTTTAGGGTACGCCCTGGGCTGAGTGTGTTTCAGGGTACGCCCTGAGCTGAGCGTGTTTTAGGGTACGCCCTGAGCTGAGTGTGTTTAAGGGTACGCCCTTAGCTGAGTGTGTTTTAGGGTTCGCCCTGTGCTGTATGTGTTTTAGGGTTCGCCCTGAGCTGAGTGTGTTTTAGGGTACGCCCGGAGCTGAGTGTGTTTTAGGGTACGCCCGGAGCTGAGTGTGTTTTAGGGTACACCCGGTGCTGAGTGTGTTTTAGGGTACGCCCTGAGCTGAGTGTGTTTTAGGGTACGCCCTGGGCTGAGTGTATTTTAGGGTACACCCTGGGCTGAGTGTGTTTTATGGTACGCCCTGAGCTGAGTGTGTTTTAGGGAACGGCATGGGCTGAGTGTGTTTTAGGGTACGCCCTGGGCTGAGTGTGTTTTAGGGAACGCCATGGGCTGAGTGTGTTTTAGGGTACGCCCTGGGCTGAGTTTGTTTGATGTTACGCCCTGAGCTGAGCGTGTTTTATGGTACGCCCTGAACTGAGCGTGTTTTAGGGTATGCCCTGAGCCGAGCGTGTTTTAGGGTATGCCCTGAGCCGAGCATGTTTTAGGGTACGCCCTGAGCTGAGTGTGTTTTAGGGTACACTCTTAGCTGAGTATGTTTTAGGGTATGCCCCAAGCTGAGTGTGTTTTTGGGTTCGCCCTGTGCTGTGTGTGTTTTAGGATATGCCCTGAGCTGAGTGTGTTTTAGGGTACGCCCTGAGCTGATGGTGTTTTAGGGTTCGCCCTGTGCTGTGTGTGTTTAGGGTTCGCCCTCTGCTGTGTGTGTTCTAGGGTACGCCCGGAGCTGAGTGTGTTTTAGAGTACGCCCTGAGCTGAGTGTGTTTTAGGGTACGCCCTGAGCTGAGTGTGTTTTAGGGTTCGCCCTGTGCTGTGTGTGTTTTAGGGTTCGCCCTGTGCTGTGTGTGTTTTATGGTTCGCCCTCTGCTGAGTTTGTTTAAGGATACGCCCTTAGCTGAGTGTGTTTTAGGGTTCGCCGTGTGCTGTATGTGTTTTAGGATACGCCCTGAGCTGAGTGTGTTTTAGGGTATGCCCGGAGCTGAGTGTGTTTTAGGGTACGCCCGGAGCTGAATGTGTTTTAGGGTACGCCCGGAGCTGAGTGTGTTTTAGGGTACGCCCTGAGCTGAGTGTGTTTTAGGGTACGCCCGGAGCTGAGTGTGTTTTAGGGTACGCCCGGAGCTGAGTGTGTTTTTAGTGTACGCCCTGGCTGAGTGTGTTTTAGGGTACGCCCTGGGCTGAGTGTGTTTTAGGGTACGCCCTCTGCCGTGTGTGTTTTAGGGTATGCCCTGTGCTGAGTGTGTTTTATGGTACGCCCTGAGCTGAGTGTGTTTTAGGGTACGCCCTGAGCTGAGTGTGTTTTAGGGTTCGCCCTGTGCTGTGTGTGTTTTAGGGTTCGCCCTGTGCTGTGTGTGTTTTATGGTTCGCCCTCTGCTGAGTTTGTTTAAGGATACGCCCTTAGCTGAGTGTGTTTTAGGGTTCGCCGTGTGCTGTATGTGTTTTGGGGTGCGCTCTGAGCTGAGTGTGTTTTAGGGTACGCCCTGAGCTGAGTGTGTTTTAGGGTAAGCCCGGAGCTGAGTGTGTTTTAGGGTATGCCCTGAGCTGAGTGTGTTTTAGGGTATGCCCGGAGCTGAGTGTGTTTTAGGGTATGCCCTGGGCTGAGTGTGTTTTAGGGTACGCCCTGAGCTGAGTGTGTTTTAGGGTACGTCCTGAGCTGATTGTGTTTTAGGGTACGCCCTGGGCTGAGTGTGTTTTAGGGTACGCCCTCTGCCGTGTGTGTTTTAGGGTACGCCCTGTGCTGAGTGTGTTTTATGGTACGCCCTGTGCAGTGTGTGTTTTAGGGTACGCCCTGGGCAGAGTGTGTTTTAGGGTATGCCCTGTGCTGAGTGTGTTTTAGAGTATGCCCTGTGCTGAGTGTTTGTTGGTACGCCCTGTGCTGAGTGTGTTTTAGGGTACGCCCTGTGCTGAGTGTGTTTTAGGCTACGCCCTGTGCTGTGTGTGCTTTAGGGTACCCCCTGTGCTGAGTGTGTCTTAGGGTACGCCCTGTGCTAAGTGTGTTTTAGGGTACGCCCTGTGCTGAGTGTGTTTTAGGGTACGCCGCGTGCTGAGTGTGTTTTAAGATACACCTTCGGTTGGTGTGGTCTAGGGTACGCCCTGAGCTGAGTGTGTTTCAGGGTACGCCCTGGGCTGAGTGTATTTGAGGGTACGCCCTGGGCTGAGTGTGTTTTATGGTACGCCCTGAGCTGAGTGTGTTTTAGGGAATGCCATGGGCTGAGTGTGTTTTAGGGTACGCCCTGGGCTGAGTGTCTTTTAGGGAACTCCATGGGCTGAGTGTGTTTTAGGGTACGCCCTGGGCTGAGCATCTTTTAGGGTACGCCCTGAGCTGAGTGTGTTTTAGGGTTCGCCCTGTGCTGTGTGTGTTTTAGGGTTCGCCCTGTGCTGTGTGTGTTTTATGGTTCGCCCTCTGCTGAGTGTGTTTAAGGGTACGCCCTTAGCTGAGTGTGTTTTAGGGTTCGCCGTGTGCTGTATGTGTTTTAGGATACGCCCTGAGCTGAGTGTGTTTTAGGATACGCCTGGAGCTGAGTGTGTTTTAGGGTACACCCGGAGCTGAGTGTGTTTTAGGGTTCGCCGTGTGCTGTATGTGCTTTAGGATACGCCCTGAGCTGAGTGTGTTTTAGGATACGCCTGGAGCTGAGTGTGTTTTAGGGTACACCCGGAGCTGAGTGTGTTTTAGGGTACGCCCGGAGCTGAGTGTGTTTTAGGGTACGCCCTGAGCTGAGTGTGTTTTAGGGTACGCCCTGGGCTGAGTGTGTTTTAGGGTACGCCCTGGGCTGAGTGTATTTTAGGGCACGCCCTGGGCTGAGTGTGTTTTATGGTATGCCCTGAGCTGAGTGTTTTTTAGGGAACGCCCTGGGCTGAGTGTGTTTTAGGGTACGCCCTGGGCTGAGTGTGTTTTAGGGAACGCCATGGGCTGAGTGTGTTTTAGGGTACGCCCTGAACTGAGCGTGTTTTAGGGTATGCCCTGAGCCGAGCGTGTTTTAGGGTACGCCCTGAGCTGAGTGTGTTTTAGGTTATGCCCTTAGCTGAGTGTGTTTTAGGGTACGCCCCAACCTGAGTGTGTTTTAGGGTTTGCCCTGTGCTGTGTGTGTTTTAGTGTACGCCCTGAGCTGAGTGTGTTTTAGGGTACGCCCTGAGCTGAGTGTGTTTTAGGGTTCCCCCTGTGCTGTGTGTGTTTTAGGGTTTGCCCTGTGCTGTGTGTGTTTTATGGTTCGCCCTCTGCTGAGTGTGTTTTAGGATACGCCCTGTGCTGAGTGTGATTTCTTGTACGCCCTGTGCTGAGTGTTTTTTAGTGTACGCCCTGTGCTGTGTGTGTTTTAGTGTACACCCTGTGCTGTGTGTGTTTTAGGATACGCCCTGCGCTGTGTGTGTTTTAGGGTACGCCCTGTGCTGAGTGTGTTTTAGGGTACACCCTGTGCTGTGTGTGTTTTAGGGTACGCCCTGAGCTGAGTGTGTTTTAGGTTATGCCCTTAGCTGAGTGTGTTTTAGGGTACGCCCCAACCTGAGTGTGTTTTAGGGTTTGCCCTGTGCTGTGTGTGTTTTAGGGTACGCCCTGAGCTGAGTGTGTTTTAGGGTACGCCCTGAGCTGAGTGTGTTTTAGGGTTCGCCCTGTGCTGTGTGTGTGTTAGAGTTTGCCCTGTGCTGTGTGTGTTTTATGGTTCGCCCTCTGCTGAGTGTGTTTTAGGATACGCCCTGTGCTGAGTGTGATTTCTTGTACGCCCTGTGCTGAGTGTTTTTTAGTGTACGCCCTGTGCTGAGTGTGTTTTAGGGTACACCCTGTGCTGTGTGTGTTTTAGGATACGCCCTGCGCTGTGTGTGTTTTAGGGTACGCCCTGTGCTGAGTGTGTTTTAGGGTACACCCTGTGCTGTGTGTGTTTTAGGGTACGCCCTGTGCTGTGTGTGTTTGTAGGATACGCCCTGCGCTGTGTGTGTTTTAGGATACGCCCTGAGCTGAGCATGTTTTAGGGTATGCCCTGAGCCGAGCGTGTTATAGGGTACGCCCTGAGCTGAGTGTGTTTTAGGGTACGCCCTTAGCTGAGTGTGTTTTAGGGTTCGCCCTGCGCGGTGTGTGTTTTAGGATATTCCCGGAGCTGAGTGTGTTTTAGGGTACGCCCTGAGCTGATTGTGTTTTAGGGTACGCCCTGGGCTGAGTGTATTTTAGGGTACGCCCTGGGCTGAGTGTGTTTTATGGTACGCCCTCTGCTGTGTGTGTTTTAGGGAACGCCATGGGCTGAGTGTGTTTTAGGGTACGCCCTGGGCTGAGTGTGTTTCAGGGTACGCCCTGAGCTGAGCGTGTTTTAGGGTACGCCCTGAGCTGAGTGTGTTTAAGGGTACGCCCTTAGCTGAGTGTGTTTTAGGGTTCGCCCTGTGCTGTATGTGTTTTAGGGTTCGCCCTGAGCTGAGTGTGTTTTAGGGTACGCCCGGAGCTGAGTGTGTTTTAGGGTACGCCCGGAGCTGAGTGTGTTTTAGGGTACACCCGGTGCTGAGTGTGTTTTAGGGTACGCCCTGAGCTGAGTGTGTTTTAGGGTACGCCCTGGGCTGAGTGTATTTTAGGGTACACCCTGGGCTGAGTGTGTTTTATGGTACGCCCTGAGCTGAGTGTGTTTTAGGGAACGGCATGGGCTGAGTGTGTTTTAGGGTACGCCCTGGGCTGAGTGTTTTTTAGGGAACGCCATGGGCTGAGTGTGTTTTAGGGTACGCCCTGGGCTGAGTTTGTTTGATGTTACGCCCTGAGCTGAGCGTGTTTTATGGTATGCCCTGAACTGAGCGTGTTTTAGGGTATGCCCTGAGCCGAGCGTGTTTTAGGGTATGCCCTGAGCCGAGCATGTTTTAGGGTACGCCCTGAGCTGAGTGTGTTTTAGGGTACACTCTTAGCTGAGTATGTTTTAGGGTATGCCCCAAGCTGAGTGTGTTTTTGGGTTCGCCCTGTGCTGTGTGTGTTTTAGGATATGCCCTGAGCTGAGTGTGTTTTAGGGTACGCCCTGAGCTGATGGTGTTTTAGGGTTCGCCCTGTGCTGTGTGTGTTTTAGGGTTCGCCCTCTGCTGTGTGTGTTCTAGGGTACGCCCTGAGCTGAGTGTGTTTTAGGGTACGCCCTGAGCTGAGTGTGTTTTAGGGTACGCCCTGAGCTGAGTGTGTTTTAGGGTTCGCCCTGTGCTGTGTGTGTTTTAGGGTTCGCCCTGTGCTGAGTGTGTTTTATGGTTCGCCCTCTGCTGAGTTTGTTTAAGGATACGCCCTTAGCTGAGTGTGTTTTAGGGTTCGCCGTGTGCTGTATGTGTTTTAGGATACGCCCTGAGCTGAGTGTGTTTTAGGGTACGCCCGGAGCTGAGTGTGTTTTAGGGTACACCTGGAGCTGAGTGTGTTTTAGGGTACGCCCGGAGCTGAGTGTGTTTTAGGGTATGCCCTGAGCTGAGTGTGTTTTAGGGTACGCCCTGGGCTGAGTGTGTTTTAGGGTACGCCCTGGGCTGAGTGTGTTTTAGGGTACGCCCTGGGCTGAGTGTGTTTTAGGGTACGCCCTGGGCTGAGTGTGTTTTAGGGTACGCCCTCTGCCGTGTGTGTTTTAGGGTATGCCCTGTGCTGAGTGTGTTTTATGGTACGCCCTGTGCAGTGTGTGTTTTAGGGTACGCCCTGTGCAGAGTGTGTTTTAGGGTATGCCCTGTGCTGAGTGTGTTTTAGGCTACGCCCTGTGCTGAGTGTGTTTTAGGCTACGCCCTGTGCTTTGTGTGTTTTAGGGTACCCCCTGTGCTGAGTGTGTCTTAGGGTACGCCCTGTGCTAAGTGTGTTTTAGGGTACGCCCTGTGCTGAGTGTGTTTTAGGGTACGCCGCGTGCTGAGTGTGTTTTAAGATACACCTTCTGTTGTGTGTGGTCTAGGGTACGCCCTGAGCTGAGTGTGTTTCAGGGTACGCCCTGGGCTGAGTGTATTTGAGAGTACGCCCTGGGCTGAGTGTGTTTTATGGTACGCCCTGAGCTGAGTGTGTTTTAGGGAACGCCATGGGCTGAGTGTGTTTTAGGGTACGCCCTGGGCTGAGTGTCTTTTAGGGAACTCCATGGGCTGAGTGTGTTTTAGGGTACGCCCTGGGCTGAGCATCTTTTAGGGTACGCCCTGAGCTGAGCGTGTTTTATGGTACGCCCTGAACTGAGCATGTTTTAGGGTATGCCCTGAGCCGAGCGTGTTTTAGGGTACGCCCTTAGCTGAGTGTGTTTTAGGGTACGCCCCAAGCTGAGTGTGTTTTAGGGTTCGCCCTGTGCTGTGTGTGTTTTAGGCTATGCCCTGAGCTGAGTGTGTTTTAGGGTACGCCCTGAGCTGAGTCTGTTTTAGGGTTCGCCCTCTGCTGTGTGTGTTTTAGGGTTCGCCCTGTGCTGTGTGTGTTTTATGGTTCGCCCTCTGCTGAGTGTGTTTAAGGGTACGCCCTTAGCTGTGTGTGTTTTAGGATACGCCCTGAACTGAGCGTGTTTTAGGGTACGCCCGGAGCTGAGTGTGTTTTAGGGTACATCCGGAGATGAGTGTGTTTTAGGGTATGCCCTGAGCTGAGTGTGTTTTAGGGTACTCCCTGAGCTGAGTGTGTTTTAGGGTATGCCCTGAGCTGAGTGTGTTTTAGGGTACGCCCTGGGCTGAGTGTGTTTTAGGGTACGCCCTGGGCTGAGTGTGTTTTAGGGTACGCCCTGGGCTGAGTGTATTTTAGGGTACGCCCTGGGCTGAGTGTGTTTTATGGTATGCCCTGAGTTGAGTGTGTTTTAGGGTTCCCCCTGTGCTGTGTGTGTTTTAGGGTTTGCCCTGTGCTGTGTGTGTTTTATGGTTCGCCCTCTGCTGAGTGTGTTTTAGGATACGCCCTGTGCTGAGTGTGATTTCTTGTACGCCCTGTGCTGAGTGTTTTTTAGTGTACGCCCTGTGCTGTGTGTGTTTTAGTGTACACCCTGTGCTGTGTGTGTTTTAGGATACGCCCTGCGCTGTGTGTGTTTTAGGGTACGCCCTGTGCTGAGTGTGTTTTAGGGTACACCCTGTGCTGTGTGTGTTTTAGGGTACGCCCTGAGCTGAGTGTGTTTTAGGTTATGCCCTTAGCTGAGTGTGTTTTAGGGTACGCCCCAACCTGAGTGTGTTTTAGGGTTTGCCCTGTGCTGTGTGTGTTTTAGGGTACGCCCTGAGCTGAGTGTGTTTTAGGGTACGCCCTGAGCGGAGTGTGTTTTAGGGTTCCCCCTGTGCTGTGTGTGTTTTAGGGTTTGCCCTGTGCTGTGTGTGTTTTATGGTTCGCCCTCTGCTGAGTGTGTTTTAGGATACGCCCTGTGCTGAGTGTGATTTCTTGTACGCCCTGTGCTGAGTGTTTTTTAGTGTACGCCCTGTGCTGAGTGTGTTTTAGGGTACACCCTGTGCTGTGTGTGTTTTAGGATACGCCCTGCGCTGTTTGTGTTTTAGGGTACGCCCTGTGCTGAGTGTGTTTTAGGGTACACCCTGTGCTGTGTGTGTTTTAGGGTACGCCCTGTGCTGTGTGTGTTTTAGGATACGCCCTGCGCTGTGTGTGTTTTAGGATACGCCCTGAGCTGAGCATGTTTTAGGGTATGCCCTGAGCCGAGCGTGTTTTAGGGTACGCCCTGAGCTGAGTGCGTTTTAGGGTACGCCCTTAGCTGAGTGTGTTTTAGGGTTCGCCCTGCGCGGTGTGTGTTTTAGGATATTCCCGGAGCTGAGTGTGTTTTAGGGTACGCCCTGAGCTGATTGTGTTTTAGGGTACGCCCTGGGCTGAGTGTATTTTAGGGTACGCCCTGGGCTGAGTGTGTTTTATGGTACGCCCTCTGCTGTGTGTGTTTTAGGGAACGCCATGGGCTGAGTGTGTTTTAGGGTACGCCCTGGGCTGAGTGTGTTTCAGGGTACGCCCTGAGCTGAGCGTGTTTTAGGGTACGCCCTGAGCTGAGTGTGTTTAAGGGTACGCCCTTAGCTGAGTGTGTTTTAGGGTTCGCCCTGTGCTGTATGTGTTTTAGGGTTCGCCCTGAGCTGAGTGTGTTTTAGGGTACGCCCGGAGCTGAGTGTGTTTTAGGGTACGCCCAGAGCTGAGTGTGTTTTAGGGTACACCCGGTGCTGAGTGTGTTTTAGGGTACGCCCTGAGCTGAGTGTGTTTTAGGGTACGCCCTGGGCTGAGTGTATTTTAGGGTACACCCTGGGCTGAGTGTGTTTTATGGTACGCCCTGAGCTGAGTGTGTTTTAGGGAACGCCATGGGCTGAGTGTGTTTTAGGGTACGCCCTGGGCTGAGTTTGTTTGATGTTACGCCCTGAGCTGAGCGTGTTTTATGGTACGCCCTGAACTGAGCGTGTTTTAGGGTATGCCCTGAGCCGAGCGTGTTTTAGGGTATGCCCTGAGCCGAGCGTGTTTTAGGGTATGCCCTGAGCCGAGCATGTTTTAGGGTACGCCCTGAGCTGAGTGTGTTTTAGGGTACACTCTTAGCTGAGTATGTTTTAGGGTATGCCCCAAGCTGAGTGTGTTTTTGGGTTCGACCTGTGCTGTGTGTGTTTTAGGATATGCCCTGAGCTGAGTGTGTTTTAGGGTACGCCCTGAGCTGATGGTGTTTTAGGGTTCGCCCTGTGCTGTGTGTGTTTTAGGGTTCGCCCTCTGCTGTGTGTGTTCTAGGGTACGCCCTGAGCTGAGTGTGTTTTAGGGTACGCCCTGAGCTGAGTGTGTTTTAGGGTACGCCCTGAGCTGAGTGTGTTTTAGGGTTCGCCCTGTGCTGTGTGTGTTTTAGGGTTCGCCCTGTGCTGTGTGTGTTTTATGGTTCGCCCTCTGCTGAGTTTGTTTAAGGATACGCCCTTAGCTGAGTGTGTTTTAGGGTTCGCCGTGTGCTGTATGTGTTTTAGGATACGCCCTGAGCTGAGTGTGTTTTAGGGTACGCCCGGAGCTGAGTGTGTTTTAGGGTACACCCGGAGCTGAGTGTGTTTTAGGGTACGCCAGGAGCTGAGTGTGTTTTAGGGTACGCCCTGAGCTGAGTGTGTTTTAGGGTACGCCCTGGGCTGAGTGTGTTTTAGGGTACGCCCTGGGCTGAGTGTGTTTTAGGGTACGCCCTGGGCTGAGTGTGTTTTAGGGTACGCCCTGGGCTGAGTGTGTTTTAGGGTACGCCCTCTGCTGTGTGTGTTTTAGGGTATGCCCTGTGCTGAGTGTGTTTTATGGTACGCCCTGTGCAGTGTGTGTTTTAGGGTACGCCCTGTGCAGAGTGTGTTTTAGGGTATGCCCTGTGCTGAGTGTGTTTTAGAGTATGCCCTGTGCTGAGTGTTTGTTGGTACGCCCTGTGCTGAGTGTGTTTTAGGGTACGCCCTGTGCTGAGTGTGTTTTAGGCTACGCCCTGTGCTGTGTGTGTTTTAGGGTACCCCCTGTGCTGAGTGTGTCTTAGGGTACGCCCTGTGCTAAGTGTGTTTTAGGGTACGCCCTGTGCTGAGTGTGTTTTAGGGTACGCCGCGTGCTGAGTGTGTTTTAAGATAAGCCTTCTGTTGTGTGTGGTCTAGGGTACGCCCTGAGCTGAGTGTGTTTCAGGGTACGCCCTGGGCTGAGTGTATTTGAGGGTACGCCCTGGGCTGAGTGTGTTTTATGGTACGCCCTGAGCTGAGTGTGTTTTAGGGAACGCCATGGGCTGAGTGTGTTTTAGGGTACGCCCTGGGCTGAGTGTCTTTTAGGGAACTCCATGGCCTGAGCATGTTTTAGGGTATGCCCTGAGCCGAGCGTGTTTTAGGGTACGCCCTTAGCTGAGTGTGTTTTAGGGTACGCCCCAAGCTGAGTGTGTTTTAGGGTTCGCCCTGTGCTGTGTGTGTTTTAGGCTATGCCCTGAGCTGAGTGTGTTTTAGGGTACGCCCTGAGGTGAGTCTGTTTTAGGGTTCGCCCTCTGCTGTGTGTGTTTTAGGGTTCGCCCTCTGCTGTGTGTGTTTTAGGGTTCGCCCTGTGCTGTGTGTGTTTTATGGTTCGCCCTCTGCTGAGTGTGTTTAAGGGTACGCCCTTAGCTGTGTGTGTTTTAGGATACGCCCTGAACTGAGCGTGTTTTAGGGTACGCCCGGAGCTGAGGGTGTTTTAGGGTACATCCGGAGCTGAGTGTGTTTTAGGGTATGCCCTGAGCTGAGTGTGTTTTAGGTTACTCCCTGAGCTGAGTGTGTTTTAGGGTATGCCCTGAGCTGAGTGTGTTTTAGGGTACGCCCTGGGCTGAGTGTGTTTTAGGGTACGCCCTGGGCTGAGTGTATTTTAGGGTACGCCCTGGGCTGAGTGTGTTTTATGGTATGCCCTGAGTTGAGTGTGTTTTAGGGAACGCCCTAGCCTGAGTGTGTTTTAGGGTACGCCCTGGGCTGAGTGTGTTTTAGGGAATGCCATGGGCTGAGAGTGTTTTAGGGAATGCCATGGTCTGAGTGTTTTTTAGGGTACGCCCTGAAATGAGCGTGTTTTAGGGTATGCCCTGAGCCGAGTGTGTTTTAGGGTACGCCCTGAGCTGAGTGTGTTTTAGGGTACGCCCTTAGCTGAGTGTGTTTTAGGGTATGCACTAAAGCTGAGTGTGTTTTAGGGTTCGCCCTGTGCTGTGTGTGTTTTAGGGTTCGCCCTGTGCTGAGTGTGTTTGTTTGTACACCCTGTGCTGAGTGTGTTTGTTGGTACACCCTGTGCTGAGTCTGTTTTAGGGTACGCCCTGTGCTGAGTGTGTTTTAGGGTACGCCCTGTGCTGAGTGTGTTTTAGGATACGCCCTGTGCTGTGTGTGTTTTAGGGCACGCCCTGTGCTGTGTGTGTTTTAGGATACGCCCTGTTCTGTTTGTGTTTTAGGGTACGCCCTGTGCTGTGTGTGTTTTAGGGTACGCCCTGCGCTGAGTGTGTTTTAGGGTACGCCCTCTGCTGTGTGTGTTTTAGGGTATGCCCTGTGCTAAGTGTGTTTTATGGTACGCCCTGTGCAGAGTGTGTTTTAGGGTACGCCCTGTGCAGAGTGTGTTTTAGGGTATGCCCTGTGCTGAGTGTGTTTCAGAGTATGCCCTGTGCTGAGTGTGTTTGTTGGTACGCCCTGTGCTGAGTGTGTTTTAGGCTACGCCCTGTGCTGTGTGTGTTTTTGGGTACCCCCTGTGCTGAGTGTGTCTTAGGGTACCCCCTGTGCTGAGTGTGTTTTAGGGTATGCCCTGTGCTAAGTGTGTTTTAGGGTACGCCCTGTGCGGAGTGTGTTTTAGAGTACGCCATGTGCTGAGTGTGTTTTAAGATATGCCGCGTGCTGAGTGTGTTTTAAGATACACCTTCTGTTGTGTTTGTTTTAGGATACGCCCTGTGCTGAGTGTGTTTTTTCTGGTATTCCCTGTGCTGAGTGTGTTTTTAAATACGCCCTGTGCCGTTTGTGTTTTATGGTACGCCCTGAGCTGAGTGTCTTTTTGGGTACGCCCTGAGCTGAGTGTGTTTTAGGGTTCCCCCTGTGCTGTGTGTTTTAGGGTTTGCCCTGTGCTGTGTGTGTTTTATGGTTCGCCCTCTGCTAAGTGTGTTTTAGGATACGCCCTGTGCTGAGTGTGATTTCTTGTACGCCCTGTGCTGAGTGTTTTTTAGTGTACGCCCTGTGCTGAGTGTGTTTTAGGGTACACCCTGTGCTGTGTGTGTTTTAGGATACGCCCTGCGCTGTGTGTGTTTTAGGGTACGCCCTGTGCTGAGTGTGTTTTAGGGTACACCCTGTGCTGTGTGTGTTTTAGGGTACGCCCTGTGCTGTGTGTGTTTTAGGATACGCCCTGCGCTGTGTGTGTTTTAGGATACGCCCTGAGCTGAGCATGTTTTAGGGTATGCCCTGAGCCGAGCGTGTTTTAGGGTACGCCCTGAGCTGAGTGTGTTTTAGGGTACGCCCTTAGCTGAGTGTGTTTTAGGGTTCGCCCTGCGCGGTGTGTGTTTTAGGATATTCCCGGAGCTGAGTGTGTTTTAGGGTACACCCTGAGCTGATTGTGTTTTAGGGTACGCCCTGGGCTGAGTGTATTTTAGGGTACGCCCTGGGCTGAGTGTGTTTTATGGTACGCCCTCTGCTGTGTGTGTTTTAGGGAACGCCATGGGCTGAGTGTGTTTTAGGGTACGCCCTGGGCTGAGTGTGTTTCAGGGTACGCCCTGAGCTGAGCGTGTTTTAGGGTACGCCCTGAGCTGAGTGTGTTTAAGGGTACGCCCTTAGCTGAGTGTGTTTTAGGGTTCGCCCTGTGCTGTATGTGTTTTAGGGTTCGCCCTGAGCTGAGTGTGTTTTAGGGTACGCCCGGAGCTGAGTGTGTTTTAGGGTACGCCCGGAGCTGAGTGTGTTTTAGGGTACACCCGGTGCTGAGTGTGTTTTAGGGTACGCCCTGAGCTGAGTGTGTTTTAGGGTACGCCCTGGGCTGAGTGTATTTTAGGGTACACCCTGGGCTGAGTGTGTTTTATGGTACGCCCTGAGCTGAGTGTGTTTTAGGGAACGGCATGGGCTGAGTGTGTTTTAGGGTACGCCCTGGGCTGAGTGTGTTTTAGGGTACGCCCTGGGCTGAGTTTGTTTGATGTTACGCCCTGAGCTGAGCGTGTTTTATGGTACGCCCTGAACTGAGCGTGTTTTAGGGTATGCCCTGAGCCGAGCGTGTTTTAGGGTATGCCCTGAGCCGAGCATGTTTTAGGGTACGCCCTGAGCTGAGTGTGTTTTAGGGTACACTCTTAGCTGAGTATGTTTTAGGGTATGCCCCAAGCTGAGTGTGTTTTTGGGTTCGCCCTGTGCTGTGTGTGTTTTAGGATATGCCCTGAGCTGAGTGTGTTTTAGGGTACGCCCTGAGCTGATGGTGTTTTAGGGTTCGCCCTGTGCTGTGTGTGTTTTAGGGTTCGCCCTCTGCTGTGTGTGTTCTAGGGTACGCCCTGAGCTGAGTGTGTTTTAGGGTACGCCCTGAGCTGAGTGTGTTTTAGGGTACGCCCTGAGCTGAGTGTGTTTTAGGGTTCGCCCTGTGCTGTGTGTGTTTTAGGGTTCGCCCTGTGCTGAGTGTGTTTTATGGTTCGCCCTCTGCTGAGTTTGTTTAAGGATACGCCCTTAGCTGAGTGTGTTTTAGGGTTCGCCGTGTGCTGTATGTGTTTTAGGATACGCCCTGAGCTGAGTGTGTTTTAGGGTACGCCCGGAGCTGAGTGTGTTTTAGGGTACACCCGGAGCTGAGTGTGTTTTAGGGTACGCCCGGAGCTGAGTGTGTTTTAGGGTATGCCCTGAGCTGAGTGTGTTTTAGGGTACGCCCTGGGCTGAGTGTGTTTTAGGGTACGCCCTGGGCTGAGTGTGTTTTAGGGTACGCCCTGGGCTGAGTGTGTTTTAGGGTACGCCTTGGGCTGAGTGTGTTTTAGGGTACGCCCTCTGCCGTGTGTGTTTTAGGGTATGCCCTGTGCTGAGTGTGTTTTATGGTACGCCCTGTGCAGTGTGTGTTTTAGGGTACGCCCTGTGCAGAGTGTGTTTTAGGGTATGCCCTGTGCTGAGTGTGTTTTAGAGTATGCCCTGTGCTGAGTGTTTGTTGGTACGCCCTGTGCTGAGTGTGTTTTAGGGTACGCCCTGTGCTGAGTGTGTTTTAGGCTACGCCCTGTGCTGTGTGTGTTTTAGGGTACCCCCTGTGCTGAGTGTGTCTTAGGGTACGCCCTGTGCTAAGTGTGTTTTAGGGTACGCCCTGTGCTGAGTGTGTTTTAGGGTACGCCGCGTGCTGAGTGTGTTTTAAGATACACCTTCTGTTGTGTGTGGTCTAGGGTACGCCCTGAGCTGAGTCTGTTTCAGGGTACGCCCTGGGCTGAGTGTATTTGAGGGTACGCCCTGGGCTGAGTGTGTTTTATGGTACGCCCTGAACTGAGTGTGTTTTAGGGAACGCCATGGGCTGAGTGTGTTTTAGGGTACGCCCTGGGCTGAGTGTCTTTTAGGGAACTCCATGGGCTGAGTGTGTTTTAGGGTACGCCCTGGGCTGAGCATCTTTTAGGGTATGCCCTGAGCCGAGCGTCTTTTAGGGTACGCCCTTAGCTGAGTGTGTTTTAGGGTACGCCCCAAGCTGAGCGTGTTTTATGGTACGCCCTGAACTGAGCATGTTTTAGGGTATGCCCTGAGCCGAGCGTCTTTTAGGGTACGCCCTTAGCTGAGTGTGTTTTAGGGTACGCCCCAAGCTGAGTGTGTTTTAGGGTTCGCCCTGTGCTGTGTGTGTTTTAGGCTATGCCCTGAGCTGAGTGTGTTTTAGGGTACGCCCTGAGCTGAGTCTGTTTTAGGGTTCGCCCTCTGCTGTGTGTGTTTTAGGGTTCGCCCTCTGCTGTGTGTGTTTTAGGGTTCGCCCTGTGCTGTGTGTGTTTTATGGTTCGCCCTCTGCTGAGTGTGTTTAAGGGTATGCCCTTAGCTGTGTGTGTTTTAGGATACGCCCTGAACTGAGCGTGTTTTAGGGTACGCCCGGAGCTGAGTGTGTTTTAGGGTACATCCGGAGCTGAGTGTGTTTTAGGGTATGCCCTGAGCTGAGTGTGTTTTAGGGTACTCCCTGAGCTGAGTGTGTTTTAGGGTATGCCCTGAGCTGAGTGTGTTTTAGGGTACGCCCTGGGCTGAGTGTGTTTTAGGGTACGCCCTGGGCTGAGTGTATTTTAGGGTACGCCCTGGGCTGAGTGTGTTTTATGGTATGCCCTGAGTTGAGTGTGTTTTAGGGTTCCCCCTGTGCTGTGTGTGTTTTAGGGTTTGCCCTGTGCTGTGTGTGTTTTATGGTTCGCCCTCTGCTGAGTGTGGTTTAGGATCCGCCCTGTGCTGAGTGTGATTTCTTGTACGCCCTGTGCTGAGTGTTTTTTAGTGTACGCCCTGTGCTGTGTGTGTTTTAGTGTACACCCTGTGCTGTGTGTGTTTTAGGATACGCCCTGCGCTGTGTGTGTTTTAGGGTACGCCCTGTGCTGAGTGTGTTTTAGGGTACGCCCCAACCTGAGTGTGTTTTAGGGTTTGCCCTGTGCTGTGTGTGTTTTAGGGTACGCCCTGAGCTGAGTGTGTTTTAGGGTACGCCCTGAGCTGAGTGTGTTTTAGGGTTCCCCCTGTGCTGTCTGTGTTTTAGGGTTTGCCCTGTGCTGTGTGTGTTTTATGGTTCGCCCTCTGCTGAGTGTGTTTTAGGATACGCCCTGTGCTGAGTGTGATTTCTTGTACGCCCTGTGCTGAGTGTTTTTTAGTGTACGCCCTGTGCTGAGTGTGTTTTAGGGTACACCCTGTGCTGTGTGTGTTTTAGGATACGCCCTGCGCTGTGTGTGTTTTAGGGTACGCCCTGTGCTGAGTGTGTTTTAGGGTACACCCTGTGCTGTGTGTGTTTTAGGGTACGCCCTGTGCTGTGTGTGTTTTAGGATACGCCCTGCGCTGTGTGTGTTTTAGGATACGCCCTGAGCTGAGCATGTTTTAGGGTATGCCCTGAGCCGAGCGTGTTTTAGGGTACGCCCTGAGCTGAGTGTGTTTTAGGGTATGCCCTGAGCTGAGTGTGTTTTAGGGTACGCCCTGGGCTGAGTGTGTTTTAGGGTACGCCCTGGGCTGAGTGTATTTTAGGGTACGCCCTGGGCTGAGTGTGTTTTATGGTATGCCCTGAGTTGAGTGTGTTTTAGGGTTCCCCCTGTGCTGTGTGTGTTTTAGGGTTTGCCCTGTGCTGTGTGTGTTTTATGGTTCGCCCTCTGCTGAGTGTGTTTTAGGATACGCCCTGTGCTGAGTGTGATTTCTTGTACGCCCTGTGCTGAGTGTTTTTTAGTGTACGCCCTGTGCTGTGTGTGTTTTAGTGTACACCCTGTGCTGTGTGTGTTTTAGGATACGCCCTGCGCTGTGTGTGTTTTAGGGTACGCCCTGTGCTGAGTGTGTTTTAGGGTACGCCCCAACCTGAGTGTGTTTTAGGGTTTGCCCTGTGCTGTGTGTGTTTTAGGGTACGCCCTGAGCTGAGTGTGTTTTAGGGTACGCCCTGAGCTGAGTGTGTTTTAGGGTTCCCCCTGTGCTGTGTGTGTTTTAGGGTTTGCCCTGTGCTGTGTGTGTTTTATGGTTCGCCCTCTGCTGAGTGTGTTTTAGGATACGCCCTGTGCTGAGTGTGATTTCTTGTACGCCCTGTGCTGAGTGTTTTTTAGTGTACGCCCTGTGCTGAGTGTGTTTTAGGGTACACCCTGTGCTGTGTGTGTTTTAGGATACGCCCTGCGCTGTGTGTGTTTTAGGGTACGCCCTGTGCTGAGTGTGTTTTAGGGTACACCCTGTGCTGTGTGTGTTTTAGGGTACGCCCTGTGCTGTGTGTGTTTTAGGATACGCCCTGCGCTGTGTGTGTTTTAGGATACGCCCTGAGCTGAGCATGTTTTAGGGTATGCCCTGAGCCGAGCGTGTTTTAGGGTACGCCCTGAGCTGAGTGTGTTTTAGGGTACGCCCTTAGCTGAGTGTGTTTTAGGGTTCGCCCTGCGCGGTGTGTGTTTTAGGATATTCCCGGAGCTGAGTGTGTTTTAGGGTACGCCCTGAGCTGATTGTGTTTTAGGGTACGCCCTGGGCTGAGTGTATTTTAGGGTACGCCCTGGGCTGAGTGTGTTTTATGGTACGCCCTCTGCTGTGTGTGTTTTAGGGAACGCCATGGGCTGAGTGTGTTTTAGGGTACGCCCTGGGCTGAGTGTGTTTCAGGGTACGCCCTGAGCTGAGCGTGTTTTAGGGTACGCCCTGAGCTGAGTGTGTTTAAGGGTACGCCCTTAGCTGAGTGTGTTTTAGGGTTCGCCCTGTGCTGTATGTGTTTTAGGGTTCGCCCTGAGCTGAGTGTGTTTTAGGGTACGCCCGGAGCTGAGTGTGTTTTAGGGTACGCCCGGAGCTGAGTGTGTTTTAGGGTACACCCGGTGCTGAGTGTGTTTTAGGGTACGCCCTGAGCTGAGTGTGTTTTAGGGTACGCCCTGGGCTGAGTGTATTTTAGGGTACACCCTGGGCTGAGTGTGTTTTATGGTACGCCCTGAGCTGAGTGTGTTTTAGGGAACGCCATGGGCTGAGTGTGTTTTAGGGTACGCCCTGGGCTGAGTTTGTTTGATGTTACGCCCTGAGCTGAGCGTGTTTTATGGTACGCCCTGAACTGAGCGTGTTTTAGGGTATGCCCTGAGCCGAGCGTGTTTTAGGGTATGCCCTGAGCCGAGCATGTTTTAGGGTACGCCCTGAGCTGAGTGTGTTTTAGGGTACACTCTTAGCTGAGTATGTTTTAGGGTATGCCCCAAGCTGAGTGTGTTTTTGGGTTCGCCCTGTGCTGTGTGTGTTTTAGGATATGCCCTGAGCTGAGTGTGTTTTAGGGTACGCCCTGAGCTGATGGTGTTTTAGGGTTCGCCCTGTGCTGTGTGTGTTTTAGGGTTCGCCCTCTGCTGTATGTGTTCTAGGGTACGCCCTGAGCTGAGTGTGTTTTAGGGTACGCCCTGAGCTGAGTGTGTTTTAGGGTACGCCCTGAGCTGAGTGTGTTTTAGGGTTCGCCCTGTGCTGTGTGTGTTTTAGGGTTCGCCCTGTGCTGTGTGTGTTTTATGGTTCGCCCTCTGCTGAGTTTGTTTAAGGATACGCCCTTAGCTGAGTGTGTTTTAGGGTTCGCCGTGTGCTGTATGTGTTTTAGGATACGCCCTGAGCTGAGTGTGTTTTAGGGTACGCCCGGAGCTGAGTGTGTTTTAGGGTACACCCGGTGCTGAGTGTGTTTTAGGGTACGCCCGGAGCTGAGTGTGTTTTAGGGTATGCCCTGAGCTGAGTGTGTTTTAGGGTACGCCCTGGGCTGAGTGTGTTTTAGGGTACGCCCTGGGCTGAGTGTGTTTTAGGGTACGCCCTGGGCTGAGTGTGTTTTAGGGTACGCCCTGGGCTGAGTGTGTTTTAGGGTACGCCCTCTGCCGTGTGTGTTTTAGGGTATGCCCTGTGCTGAGTGTGTTTTATGGTACGCCCTGTGCAGTGTGTGTTTTAGGGTACGCCCTGTGCAGAGTGTGTTTTAGGGTATGCCCTGTGCTGAGTGTGTTTTAGAGTATGCCCTGTGCTGAGTGTTTGTTGGTACGCCCTGTGCTGAGTGTGTTTTAGGGTACGCCCTGTGCTGAGTGTGTTTTAGGCTACGCCCTGTGCTGTGTGTGTTTTAGGGTACCCCCTGTGCTGAGTGTGTCTTAGGGTACGCCCTGTGCTAAGTGTGTTTTAGGGTACGCCCTGTGCTGAGTGTGTTTTAGGGTACGCCGCGTGCTGAGTGTGTTTTAAGATAAGCCTTCTGTTGTGTGTGGTCTAGGGTACGCCCTGAGCTGAGTGTGTTTCAGGGTACGCCCTGGGCTGAGTGTATTTGAGGGTACGTCCTGGGCTGAGTGTGTTTTATGGTACGCCCTGAGCTGAGTGTGTTTTAGGGAACGCCATGGGCTGAGTGTGTTTTAGGGTACGCCCTGGGCTGAGTGTCTTTTAGGGAACTCCATGGGCTGAGTGTGTTTTAGGGTACGCCCTGGGCTGAGCATCTTTTAGGGTACGCCCTGAGCTGAGCGTGTTTTATGGTACGCCCTGAACTGAGCATGTTTTAGGGTATGCCCTGAGCCGAGCGTGTTTTAGGGTACGCCCTTAGCTGAGTGTGTTTTAGGGTACGCCCCAAGCTGAGTGTGTTTTAGGGTTCGCCCTGTGCTGTGTGTGTTTTAGGCTATGCCCTGAGCTGAGTTTGTTTTAGGGTACGCCCTGAGCTGAGTCTGTTTTAGGGTTCGCCCTCTGCTGTGTGTGTTTCAGGGTTCGCCCTCTGCTGTGTGTGTTTTAGGGTTCGCCCTGTGCTGTGTGTGTTTTATGGTTCGCCCTCTGCTGAGTGTGTTTAAGGGTACGCCCTTAGCTGTGTGTGTTTTAGGATACGCCCTGAACTGAGCGTGTTTTAGCGTACGCCCGGAGCTGAGTGTGTTTTAGGGTACATCCGGAGCTGAGTGTGTTTTAGGGTATGCCCTGAGCTGAGTGTGTTTTAGGGTACTCCCTGAGCTGAGTGTGTTTTAGGGTATGCCCTGAGCTGAGTGTGTTTTAGGGTACGCCCTGGGCTGAGTGTGTTTTAGGGTACGCCCTGGGCTGAGTGTATTTTAGGGTACGCCCTGGGCTGAGTGTGTTTTAGGGTATGCCCTGAGCTGAGTGTGTTTTAGGGTATGCCCTGAGCTGAGTGTGTTTTAGGGTACGCCCTGGGCTGAGTGTGTTTTAGGGTACGCCCTGGGCTGAGTGTATTTTAGGGTACGCCCTGGGCTGAGAGTGTTTTAGGGAATGCCATGGGCTGAGAGTGTTTTAGGGAATGCCATGGTCTGAGTGTTTTTTAGGGTACGCCCTGAAATGAGCGTGTTTTAGGGTACGCCCTGAGCTGAGTGTGTTTTAGGGAACGCCCTAGCCTGAGTGTGTTTTAGGGTACGCCCTGGGCTGAGTGTGTTTTAGGGAATGCCATGGGCTGAGAGTGTTTTAGGGAATGCCATGGTCTGAGTGTTTTTTAGGGTACGCCCTGAAATGAGCGTGTTTTAGGGTACGCCCTGAGCTGAGTGTGTTTTAGGGTACGCCCTTAGCTGAGTGTGTTTTAGGGTATGCACTAAAGCTGAGTGTGTTTTAGGGTTCGCCCTGTGCTGTGTGTGTTTTAGGGTTCGCCCTGTGCTGAGTGTGTTTGTTTGTACACCCTGTGCTGAGTGTGTTTGTTGGTACGCCCTGTGCTGAGTCTGTTTTAGGGTACGCCCTGTGCTGAGTGTGTTTTAGGGTACGCCCTGTGCTGAGTGTGTTTTAGGATACGCCCTGTGCTGTGTGTGTTTTAGGGCACGCCCTGTGCTGTGTGTGTTTTAGGATACGCCCTGTTCTGTTTGTGTTTTAGGGCACGCCCTGTACTGTGTGTGTTTTAGGGTACGCCCTGCGCTGAGTGTGTTTTAGGGTACGCCCTCTGCTGTGTGTGTTTTAGGGTATGCCCTGTGCTGAGTGTGTTTTATGGTACGCCCTGTGCAGAGTGTGTTCTAGGGTACTCCCTGTGCAGAGTGTGTTTTAGGGTATGCCCTGTGCTGAGTGTGTTTCAGAGTATGCCCTGTGCTGAGTGTGTTTGTTGGTACGCCCTGTGCTGAGTGTGTTTTAGGGTACGCCCTGTGCTGAGTGTGTTTTAGGCTACGCCCTGTGCTGTGTGTGTTTTAGGGTACCCCCTGTGCTGAGTGTGTCTTAGGGTACCCCCTGTGCTGAGTGTGTTTTAGGGTATGCCCTGTGCTAAGTGTGTTTTAGGGTACGCCCTGTGCTGAGTGTGTTTTAGAGTACGCCATGTGCTGAGTGTGTTTTAAGATATGCCGCGTGCTGAGTGTGTTTTAAGATACACCTTCTGTTGTGTTTGTTTTAGGATACGCCCTGTGCTGAGTGTGTTTTTTCTGGTATTCCCTGTGCTGAGTGTGTTTTTAGATACGCCCTCTGCCGTTTGTGTTTTATGGTACGCCCTGAGCTGAGTGTGTTTTAGGGTACGCCCTGAGCTGAGTGTGTTTTAGGGTACGCCCTGGGCTGAGTGTGTTTTAGGGAACGCCATGGGCTGAGTGTGTTTTAGGGTACGCCCTGGGCTGAGTGTCTTTTAGGGAACGCCATGGGCTGAGTGTGTTTCAGGGTACGCCCTGGGCTGAGCGTGTTTTAGGGTACGCCCTGAGCTGAGCGTGTTTTATGGTACGCCCTGAACTGAGCGTGTTTTAGGGTATGCCCTGATCCGAGCGTGTTTTAGGGTACGCCCTTAGCTGCGTGTGTTTTAGGGTACGCTTCAAGCTGAGTGTGTTTAAGGGTTCGCCCTGGGCTGAGTGTGTTTTAGGCTATGCCCTGGGCTGAGTGTGTTTTAGGGTACGCCCTGGGCTGAGTTTGTTTTAGGGTACGCCCTGAGCTGAGTGTGTTTTAGGGTACGCCCTGAGCTGCTGGTGTTTTAGGGTTCGCCCTGTGCTGTGTGTGTTTTAGGGTTCGCCCTCTGCTGTGTGTGTTTTATGGTTCGCCCTCTGCTGAGTGTGTTTTAGGATACGCCCTGTGCTGAGTTTGATTTATTGTACGCCCTGTGCTGAGTGTTTTTTAGTGTACGCCCTCTGCTGAGTGTGTTTTAGGATACGCCCTGGGCTGAGTGTGTTTTAGGGTAAGCCCTGGGCTGAGTGTGTTTTAGGGTACGCCCTGTGCTATGTGTGTTTTACGATGCACCCTGTGCTGTGTGTGTTTTAGGGTACGCCCTCTGCTGAGTGTGTTTTAGGCTATGCCCTGGGCTGAGTGTGTTTTAGGGTACGCCCTGGGCTGAGTTTGTTTTAGGGTACGCCCTGGGCTGAGTGCGTTTTATGGTACGCCCTGTGCTGAGTGTGTTTTAGGGTACGCCCTGTGCTTTGTGTGTTTTAGGGCACGCCCTGTGCTGTGTGTGTTTTAGGGCACGCCCTGTGCTGTGTGTGTTTTAGGGTACGCCCTGGGCTGAGTGTGTTTTAGGGTACGCCCTGTGCTGTATATCTGATTTAGGGTACGCGGTGTGCTGTGTGTGTTTTATGGTACGCCCTGTGCTGAGTGTGTTTTAGGGTATGCCCTGTGCTGAGTGTGTTTGTTGGTACGCCCTGTGGTGAGTCTGTTTTAGGGTACGCCCTGTGCTGAGTGTGTTTTAGGGTACGCCCTGTGCTGAGTGTGTTTTAGGATACGCCCTGTGCTGTGTGTGTTTTAGGATACGCCCTGTTCTGTGTGTGTTTTAGGGCACGCCCTGTGCTGTGTGTGTTCTAGG
Organism: Gymnothorax reevesii; assembly: GCA_029721435.1. NCBI lineage: Eukaryota > Metazoa > Chordata > Actinopteri > Anguilliformes > Muraenidae > Gymnothorax > Gymnothorax reevesii. Next base: position 2,319,675 of record CM056582.1, read on the forward strand.
ATATGCCCTGTTCTGTTTGTGTTTTAGGGCACGCCCTGTGCTGTGTGTTTTTGAGGGTTCGCCCTGGGCTGAGTGTGTTTTAGGGTACGCCCTCTGCTGCGTGTGTTTTAGGGTATGCCCTGTGCTGAGTGTGTTTTATGGTACGCCCTGTGCTGAGTGTGTTTAAGGGTACGCCCTTAGCTGAGTGTGTTTTAGGGTTCGCCGTGTGCTGTATGTGTTTTAGGATATGCCCTGAGCTGAGTGTGTTTTTGGGTTCGCCGTGTGCTGTATGTGTTTTAGGATATGCCCTGTGCTGAGTGTGTCTTTGGGTACCCCCTGTGCTGAGTGTGTTTTAGGGTACCCCCTGTGCTAAGTGTGTTTTAGGGTACGCCCTGTGCTGAGTGTGTTTTAGGGTACGCCGTGTGCTGAGTGTGTTTCAAGATACACTCTGTGCCGTGTGTGTTTTTGGATACGCCCTGTGCTGAGTGTGTTTTTTCTGGTATTCCCTGTGCTGAGTGTGTTTTAAGATACGCCCTGTGCCGTGTGTGTTTTAGGGTACGCCCTGAGCTGAGTGTGTTTTAGGGTACGCCCTGAGCTGAGTGTGTTTAAGGGTACGCCCTGTGCTGAGTGAGTGTTAGGATACGCCCTGAGCTGAGTCTGTTTTCGGGTACTCCCTGAGCTGAATGTGTTTTAGGATACGCCCTGAGCTGAGTGTGTGTTAGGATACGCCCTGTGCTGAGTTTGTTTTAGGATACGCCCTGTGCTGAGTGTGTTTTTCGATACGCCCTGTGCTTTGCGTGTGATTAGGGCAGCCCTGGGCTGAGTGTGTGTTAGGATACGCCCTGTGCTGAGTTTGTTTTAGGATACGCCCTGAGCTGAGTGTGTGTTAGGATACGCCCTGTGCTGAGTTTGTTTTAGGATACGCCCTGTGCTGAGTGTGTTTTTGGATACGCCTTGTCCTTTGCGTGTGATTTAGGGTACACCCTGGGCTGAGTGTGTTTAAGGGTACGCCCTGTGCTGAGTGAGTGTCAGGATACGCCCTGAGCTGAGTGTGTTTTAGGGTACACCTGGTGCTGAGTGTGTTTTAGGATACGCCCTGGGCTGAGTGTGTTTTAGGGTACTCCCTGAGCTGAGTTTGTTTTAGGATACGCCCTGAGCTGAGTGTGTGTTAGGATACGCCCTGTGCTGAGTGTGTTTTAGAATACGCCCTGTGCTGGGTGTGTTTTAGGGTACGCCCTGTGCTGTTTGTGTTTTAGGGTACGCCCTCTGCTGAGTGTGTTTTTGGATACGCCCTGTGCTGTGTATGTTTTAGTGTACGCCCTCTGTTGATTGTTTTTTTGGATACGCCCTGTGCTGTGTGTGTTTTAGTGTACGCCCTCTGCTGAGTGTGTTTTTGGATACGCCCTGTGCTGTGTGTTTTTTAGGGTATGCCCTCTGCTGAGTGTGTTTTTGGATACGCACTGTGCTTAGCGTGTGATTTAGGGTACGCCCTGGGCTGAGTGTTAGGATAAGCCCTGTGCTGAATTTGTTTTAGGGAACGCCATGTGCTGAGTGTGTTTTAGGGTACGCCCTGAGCTGAGTGTGTTTAAGGATACGCCCTGATCTGAGTGTGTTAGGATACGCCCTGTGCTGAGTGTGTTTTCGGATACTCACTGTGCTGAGTGTGTTTTAGGATACCCCCTGTGCTGAGTGTGTTTAAGGATACGCCCTGTGCTGAGTGCGTTTTAGGATACGCTTTGTGCTATGGGCTGAGTGTGTTTTAGGGTACGCCCTGCGCTTTTTGTGTTTTAGGATATGCCCTCTGCTGAGTGTGTTTTAGGGTATGCCCTGTGCTGAGTGTGTTTAAAGATACGCCCTGTGCTGTGTGTGTTTTAGGGTACGCCCTGTGCTGTGTGTGTTTTTGGATACGCACTGTGCTTAGCGTGTGATTTAGAGTACGCCCTGGGCTGATTGTTAGGATACGCCCTGTGCTGAATGTGTTTTAGGGTACGCCATGTGCTGAGTGTGTTTTAGGGTCCGCCCTGAGCTGAGTGTGTTTTCGGATACTCCCTGTGCTGAGTGTGTTTTAGGATACGCCCTGTGCTGAGTGTGTTTTAGGATACGCCCTGTGCTGAGTGTGTTTTAGGATACGCCCTGTGCTGAGTGCGTTTTAGGTTACGCTTTGTGCTATGTGCTGAGTGTGTTTGAGAGTACGCCCTGTGCTGAGTGTGTTCTAAGATACGCCCTGCGCTTTGTGTGTTTTAGGATATGCCCTCTGCTGAGTGTGTTTTAGGGTATGCCCTGTGCTGTGTGTGTTTTAGGGTACGCCCTGTGCTGTGTGTGTTTTAGGGTACGCCCTGTGCTGAGTGTGTTCTAAGATACGCCCTGCGCTTTGTGTGTTTTAGGATATGCCCTCTGCTGAGTGTGTTTTAGGGTATGCCCTGTGCTGTGTGTGTTTTAGGGTACGCCCTGTGCTGAGTCTGTTTTAGGGTACGCCCTGTGCTGAGTGTGTTTTAGGGTACGCCCTGTGCTGAGTGTGTTTTAGGATACGCCCTGTGCTGTGTGTGTTTTAGGGCACGCCCTGTGCTGTGTGTGTTTTAGGATACGCCCTGTTCTGTTTGTGTTTTAGGGCACGCCCTGTGCTGTGTGTGTATTAGGGTATGCCCTGTGCAGAGTGTGTTTTAGGGTACGCCCTCTGCTGTGTGTGTTTTAGGGTATGCCCTGTGCTGAGTGTGTTTTATGGTACGCCCTGTGCAGAGTGTGTTTTAGGGTACGCCCTGTGCAGAGTGTGTTTTAGGGTATGCCCTGTGCTGAGTGTGTTTTAGAGTATGCCCTGTGCTGAGTGTGTTTGTTGGTACGCCCTGTGCTGAGTGTGTTTTAGGGTACGCCCTGTGCTGAGTGTGTTTTAGGCTACGCCCTGTGCTGTGTGTGTTTTAGGGTACCCCCTGTGCTGATTGTGTCTTAGGGGACCCCCTGTGCTGAGTGTGTTTTAGGGTACGCCCTGTGCTAAGTGTGTTTTAGGGTGCGCCCTGTGCTGAGTGTGTTTTAGAGTACGCCGTGTATTGAGTGTGTTTTAGGGTACGCCCTGAGCTGAGTGTGTTTTAGGGTACGCCCTGAGCTGAGTGTGTTTTAGGGAACGCCATGGGCTGAGTGTGTTTTATGGTACGCCCTGGGCTGAGTGTCTTTTAGGGAACGCCATGGGCTGAGTGTGTTTCAGGGTACGCCCTGGGCTGAGCGTGTTTTAGGGTACGCCCTGAGCTGAGCGTGTTTTATGGTACGCCCTGAGCCGAGCGTGTTTTAGGGTACGCCCTTAACTGAGTGTGTTTTAGGGTACGCTCCAAGCTGAGTGTGTTTAAGGGTTCGCCCTGTGCTGTGTGTGTTTTAGGATATGCCCTGAGCTGAGTGTGTTTTAGGGTACGCCCTGAGCTGCTGGTGTTTTAGGATTCGCCCTGTGCTGTGTGTGTTTTAGGGTTCGCCCTCTGCTGTGTGTGTTTTATGGTTCGCCCTCTGCTGTGTGTGTTTTAGTGTACGCCCTGGGCTGAGTGTGTTTTAGGGTAAGCCCTGGGCTGAGTGTCTTTTAGGGTACGCCCTGTGCTATGTGTGTTTTACGATGCACCCTGTGCTGTGTGTGTTTTAGGGTACGCCCTCTGCTGAGTGTGTTTTAGGCTATGCCCTGGGCTGAGTGTGTTTTAGGGTACGCCCTGGGCTGAGTGTGTTTTAGGGTACGCCCTGGGCTGAGTGTGTTTTAGGGTACGCCCTGTGCTGAGTGTGTTTTAGGGTACACCCTGTGCTGTGTGTGTTTAAGGACATGCTCTGTTCTGTGTGTGTTTTAGGGCACGCCCTGTGCTGTGTGTGTTTTAGGGTACGCCCTGGGCTGAGTGTGTTTTAGGGTACGCCCTGTGCTGTATATCTGATTTAGGGTACGCGGTGTGCTGTGTGTGTTTTATGGTACGCCCTGTGCTGAGTGTGTTTTAGGGTATGCCCTGTGCTGAGTGTGTTTGTTTGTACACCCTGTGCTGAGTGTGTTTGTTGGTACGCCCTGTGCTGTGTGTGTTTTAGGACATGCTCTGTTCTGTGTGTGTTTTAGGGCACGCCCTGTGCTGTGTGTTTTAGGGTACGCCCTGTGCTGTGTGTGTTTAAGGATACGCCCTGTTCTGTGTGTGTTTTAGGGCACGCCCTGTGCTGTGTGTGTTTTAGGATATGCCCTGTTCTGTGTGTGTTTTAGGGTACGCCCTGTGCTGTGTTTTTTAGGGTTCGCCCTGGGCTGAGTGTGTTTTAGGGTACGCCCTCTGCTGCGTGTGTTTTAGGGTATGCCCTGTGCTGAGTGTGTTTTATGGTACGCCCTGTGCTGAGTGTGTTTAAGGGTACGCCCTTAGCTGAGTGTGTTTTAGGGTTCGCCATGTGCTGAGTGTGTTTTAGGGTACCCCCTGTACTGAGTGTGTTTTATGGTACGCCCTGTGCTGAGTGTGTTTTATGGTACGCCCTGTGCTGAGTGTGTTTTAGGGTACGCCCTGTGCTGAGTGTGTTTTAGGGTACGCCCTCTGCTGAGTGTGTTTTAGGGTACACACTGTGCTGAGTGTGTTTTAGGGTACAGCCTGTGCTGAGTGTCTTTTAGGGTACACCCTGTGCTGAGTGTGTTTTAGGGTACGCCCTGTGCTGAGTGTGTTTTAGGGTTTGCCCTGTGCTGTGCGTGTTTTAGGGTTCGCCCTGGGCTGAGTGTGTTTTAGGGTACGCCCTGGGCTGAGTGTGTTTCAGGGTACGCCCTGGGCTGAGTGTGGTTTAGGGTACGCCCTGTGCTGAGTGTGTTTTAGGGTACGCCCTGTGCTGAGTGTGTTTCAGGGTACGCCCTGGGCTGAGTGTGTTTTAGGGTACGCCCTGTGCTGAGTGTGTTTTAGGGTACGCCCTGTGCTGAGTGTGTTTTAGGGTACGCCCTGTGCTGAGTGTGTTTTAGGGTTCGCCCTGTGCTTTATGTGTTTTAGGGTACGCCCGGAGCTGAGTGTGTTTTAGGGTACGCCCGGAGCTGAGTGTGTTTTAGGGTACGCTCGGAGCTGAGTGTGTTTTAGGGTACGCCCTGAGCTGAGTGTGTTATAGGGTACGCCCTGAGCTGAGTGTGTTTTAGGGTACGCCCTGGGCTGAGTGTATTTTAGGGTACACCCTGGGCTGAGTGTGTTTTATGGTACGCCCTGAGCTGAGTGTGTTTTAGGGAACGGCATGGGCTGAGTGTGTTTTAGGGTACGCCCTGGGCTGAATGTGTTTTAGGGTACGCCCTGAGCTGAGTGTGTTTTAGGGTACGCCCTGGGCTGAGTTTGTTTTAGGGTACGCCCTGAGCTGAGCGTGTTTTATGGTACGCCCTGAACTGAGCGTGTTTTAGGGTATGCCCTGAGCCGAGCGTGTTTTAGGGTACGCCCTGAGCTGAGTGTGTTTTAGGGTACACTCTTAGCTGAGTGTGTTTTAGGGTATGCCCCAAGCTGAGTGTGTTTTTGGGCTCGCCCTGTGCTGTGTGTGTTTTAGGATATGCCCTGAGCTGAGTGTGTTTTAGGGTACGCCCTGAGCTGATGGTGTTTTAGGGTTCGCCCTGTGCTGTGTGTGTTTTAGGGTTCGCCCTCTGCTGTGTGTGTTCTAGGGTACGCCCTGAGCTGAGGCTGTTTTAGGGTACGCCCTGAGCTGAGTGTGTTTTAGGGTTCGCCCTGGGCTGAGTGTGTTTTAGGGTTCGCCCTGTGCTGTGTGTGTTTTAGGGTTCGCCCTGTGCTGTGTGTGTTTTAGAGTTCGCCCTGTGCTGTGTGGGTTTTATGGTTCGCCCTCTGATGAGTGTGTTTAAGGGTACGCCCTTAGCTGAGTGTGTTTTAGGGTTCGCCGTGTGCTGTATGTGTTTTAGGATACGCCCTGAGCTGAGTGTGTTTTAGGATACGCCTGGAGCTGAGTGTGTTTTAGGGTACACCCGGAGCTGAGTGTGTTTTAGGGTACGCCCGGAGCTGAGTGTGTTTTAGGGTACGCCCTGAGCTGAGTGTGTTTTAGGGTACGCCCTGGGCTGAGTGTGTTTTAGGGTACGCCCTGGGCTGAGTGTATTATAGGGCACGCCCTGGGCTGAGTGTGTTTTATGGTATGCCCTGAGCTGAGTGTTTTTTAGGGAACGCCCTGGGCTGAGTGTGTTTTAGGGTACGCCCTGGGCTGAGTGTGTTTTAGGGAACGCCATGGGCTGAGTGTGTTTTAGGGTACGCCCTGAACTGAGCGTGTTTTAGGGTATACCCTGAGCCGAGCGTGTTTTAGGGTACGCCCTGAGCTGAGTGTGTTTTAGGTTATGCCCTTAGCTGAGTGTGTTTTAGGGTACGCCCCAACCTGAGTGTGTTTTAGGGTTTGCCCTGTGCTGTGTGTGTTTTAGGGTACGCCCTGAGCTGAGTGTGTTTTAGGGTACGCCCTGAGCTGAGTGTGTTTTAGGGTTCCCACTGTGCTGTGTGTGTTTTAGGGTTTGCCCTGTGCTGTGTGTGTTTTATGGTTCGCCCTCTGCTGAGTGTGTTTTAGGATACGCCCTGTGCTGAGTGTGATTTCTTGTACGCCCTGTGCTGAGTGTTTTTTAGTGTACGCCCTGTGCTGTGTGTGTTTTAGGGTACGCCCTGGGCTGAGTGTGTTTTAGGGTACGCCCTGGGCTGAGTGTGTTTTAGGGTATGCCCTGTGCTGAGTGTGTTTTAGGGTACGCCCTGTGCTGAGTGTGTTTTACGGTACGCCCTGTGCTGAGTGTGTTTTAGGGTACACCCTGTGCTGTGTGTGTTTTAGGATACGCCCTGCGCTGTGTGTGTTTTAGGGTACGCCCTGTGCTGAGTGTGTTTTAGGGTACACCCTGTGCTGTGTGTGTTTTAGGGTACGCCCTGTGCTGTGTGTGTTTAGGATACGCCCTGCGCTGTGTGTGTTTTAGGATACGCCCTGAGCTGAGCATGTTTTAGGGTATGCCCTGAGCCGAGCGTGTTTTAGGGTACGCCCTGAGCTGAGTGTGTTTTAGGGTACGCCCTTAGCTGAGTGTGTTTTAGGGTTCGCCCTGCGCGGTGTGTGTTTTAGGATATTCCCGGAGCTGAGTGTGTTTTAGGGTACGCCCTGAGCTGATTGTGTTTTAGGGTACGCCCTGGGCTGAGTGTATTTTAGGGTACGCCCTGGGCTGAGTGTGTTTTATGGTACGCCCTCTGCTGTGTGTGTTTTAGGGAACGCCATGGGCTGAGTGTGTTTTAGGGTACGCCCTGGGCTGAGTGTGTTTCAGGGTACGCCCTGAGCTGAGCGTGTTTTAGGGTACGCCCTGAGCTGAGTGTGTTTAAGGGTACGCCCTTAGCTGAGTGTGTTTTAGGGTTCGCCCTGTGCTGTATGTGTTTGAGGGTTCGTCCTGAGCTGAGTGTGTTTTAGGGTACGCCCGGAGCTGAGTGTGTTTTAGGGTACGCCCGGAGCTGAGTGTGTTTTAGGGTACACCCGGAGCTGAGTGTGTTTTAGGGTACGCCCTGAGCTGAGTGTGTTTTAGGGTACGCCCTGGGCTGAGTGTATTTTAGGGTACACCCTGGGCTGAGTGTGTTTTATGGTACGCCCTGAGCTGAGTGTGTTTTAGGGAACGGCATGGGCTGAGTGTGTTTTAGGGTACGCCCTGGGCTGAGTGTGTTTTAGGGTACGCCATGGGCTGAGTGTGTTTTAGGGTACGCCCTGGGCTGAGTTTGTTTAATGTTCCGCCCTGAACTGAGCGTTTTTTAGGGTATGCCCTGAGCCGAGCATGTTTTAGGGTACGCCCTGAGCTGAGTGTGTTTTAGGGTACACTCTTAGCTGAGTATGTTTTAGGGTATGCCCCAAGCTGAGTGTGTTTTTGGGTTCGCCCTGTGCTGTGTGTGTTTTAGGATATGCCCTGAGCTGAGTGTGTTTTAGGGTACGCCCTGAGCTGATGGTGTTTTAGGGTTCGCCCTGAGCTGAGTGTGTTTTAGGGTACGCCCTGAGCTGAGTGTGTTTTAGGGTTCGCCCTGTGCTGTGTGTGTTTTAGGGTTCGCCCTGTGCTGTGTGTGTTTTATGGTTCGCCCTCTGCTGAGTTTGTTTAAGGGTACGCCCTTAGCTGAGTGTGTTTTAGGGTTCGCCGTGTGCTGTATGTGTTTTAGGATACGCCCTGAGCTGAGTGTGTTTTAGGGTACGCCCGGAGCTGAGTGTGTTTTAGGGTACACCCGGAGCTGAGTGTGTTTTAGGGTACGCCCGGAGCTGAGTGTGTTTTAGGGTATGCCCTGAGCTGAGTGTGTTTTAGGGTACGCCCTGGGCTGAGTGTGTTTTAGGGTATGCCCTGGGCTGAGTGTGTTTTAGGGTACGCCCTGGGCTGAGTGTGTTTTAGGGTACGCCCTGGGCTGAGTGTGTTTTAGGGTACTCCCTCTGCAGTGTGTGTTTTAGGGTATGCCCTGTGCTGAGTGTGTTTTATGGTACGCCCTGTGCAGTGTGTGTTTTAGGGTACGCCCTGTGCAGAGTGTGTTTGAGGGTATGCCCTGTGCTGAGGGTGGTTTAGAGTACGCCCTGTGCTGAGTGTTTTTTGGTACGCCCTGTGCTGAGTGTGTTTTAGGGTACGCCCTGTGCTGAGTGTGTTTTAGGCTACGCCCTGTGCTGTGTGTTTTAGGGTACCCCCTGTGCTGAGTGTGTCTTAGGGTACCCCGTGTGCTGAGTGTGTTTTAGGGTACGCCCTGTGCTAAGTGTGTTTTAGGGTACGCCCTGTGCTGAGTGTGTTTTAGGGTACGCCGCGTGCTGAGTGTGTTTTAAGATACACCTTCTGTTGTGTGTGGTCTAGGGTACGCCCTGAGCTGAGTGTGTTTTAGGGTACGCCCTGGGCTGAGTGTATTTGAGGGTACGCCCTGGGCTGAGTGTGTTTTATGGTACGCCCTGAGCTGAGTGTGTTTTAGGGAACGCCATGGGCTGAGTGTGTTTTAGGGTACGCCCTGGGCTGAGCATCTTTTAGGGTACGCCCTGAGCTGAGCGTGTTTTATGGTACGCCCTGAACTGAGCATGTTTTAGGGTATGCCCTGAGCCGAGCGTGTTTTAGGGTACGCCCTTAGCTGAGTGTGTTTTAGGGTACGCCCCAAGCTGAGTGTGTTTTAGGGTTCGCCCTGTGCTGTGTGTGTTTTAGGCTATGCCCTGAGCTGAGTGTGTTTTAGGGTACGCCCTGAGCTGAGTCTGTTTTAGGGTTCGCCCTCTGCTGTGTGTGTTTTAGGGTTCGCCCTCTGCTGTGTGTGTTTTAGGGTTCGCCCTGTGCTGTGTGTGTTTTATGGTTCGCCCTCTGCTGAGTGTGTTTAAGGGTACGCCCTTAGCTGTGTGTGTTTTAGGATACGCCCTGAACTGAGCGTGTTTTAGGGTACGCCCTGTGCTGAGTGTGTTTTAGGGTACATCCGGAGCTGAGTGTGTTTTAGGGTATGCCCTGAGCTGAGTGTGTTTTAGGGTACTCCCTGAGCTGAGTGTGTTTTAGGGTACGCCCTGGGATGAGTGTGTTTTAGGGTACGCCCTGGGATGAGTGTGTTTTAGGGTACGCCCTGGGCTGAGTGTATTTTAGGGTACGCCCTGGGCTGAGTGTGTTTTATGGTATGCCCTGAGTTGAGTGTGTTTTAGGGAACGCCCTAGGCTGAGTGTGTTTTAGGGTACGCCCTGGGCTGAGTGAGTTTTAGGGAATGCCATGGGCTGAGAGTGTTTTAGGGAATGCCATGGTCTGAGTGTTTTTTAGGGTACGCCCTGAAATGAGCGTGTTTTAGGGTATGCCCTGAGCCGAGCGTGTTTTAGGGTACGCCCTGAGCTGAGTGTGTTTTAGGGTACGCCCTTAGCTGAGTGTGTTTTAGGGTATGCACTAAAGCTGAGTGTGTTTTAGGGTTCGCCCTGTGCTGTGTGTGTTTTAGGGTTCGCCCTCTGCTGAGTGTGTTTTAGGGTACGCCCTGTGCTGTATATCTGATTTTGGGTACGCCCTGTGCTGTGTGTGTTTTATGGTACGCCCTGTGCTGAATGTGTTTGTTTGTACACCCTGTGCTGAGTGTGTTTGTTGGTACGCCCTGTGCTGAGTCTGTTTTAGGGTACGCCCTGTGCTGAGTGTGTTTTAGGGTACGCCCTGTGCTGAGTGTGTTTTAGGATACGCCCTGTGCTGTGTGTGTTTTAGGGCACGCCCTGTGCTGTGTGTGTTTTAGGATACGCCCTGTTCTGTTTGTGTTTTAGGGCACGCCCTGTGCTGTGTGTGTTTTAGGGTACGCCCTGCGCTGAGTGTGTTTTAGGGTACGCCCTCTGCTGTGTGTGTTTTAGGGTATGCCCTGTGCTAAGTGTGTTTTATGGTACGCCCTGTGCAGAGTGTGTTCTAGGGTACTCCCTGTGCAGAGTGTGTTTTAGGGTACGCCCTGTGCAGAGTGTGTTTTAGGGTATGCCCTGTGCTGAGTGTGTTTGTTGGTACGCCCTGTGCTGAGTGTGTTTTAGGGTACGCCCTGTGCTGAGTGTGTTTTAGGCTACGCCCTGTGCTGTGTGTGTTTTAGGGTACCCCCTGTGCTGAGTGTGTCTTAGGGTACCACCTGTGCTGAGTGTGTTTTAGGGTACGCCCTGTGCTAAGTGTGTTTTAGGGTACGCCCTGTGCTGAGTGTGTTTTAGAGTACGCCATGTGCTGAGTGTGTTTTAAGATACACCGCGTGCTGAGTGTGTTTTAAGATACACCTTCTGTTGTGTTTGTTTTAGGATACGCCCTGTGCTGAGTGTGTTTTTTCTGGTATTCCCTGTGCTGACTGTGTTTTTAAATACGCCCTGTGCCGTTTGTGTTTTATAGTACGCCCTGAGCTGAGTGTCTTTTAGGGTACGCCCTGAGCTGAGTGTGTTTTAGGGTACGCCCTGGGCTGAGTGTGTTTTAGGGAACGCCATGGGCTGAGTGTGTTTCAGGGTACGCCCTGGGCTGAGTGTGTTTTAGGGTACGCCCTGGGCTGAGTGTCTTTTAGGGAACGCCATGGGCTGAGTGTGTTTCAGGGTACGCCCTGGGCTGAGCGTGTTTTAGGGTACGCCCTGAGCTGAGCGTGTTTTATGGTACGCCCTGAACTGAGCGTGTTTTAGGGTATGCCCTGATCCGAGCGTGTTTTAGGGTACGCCCTTAGCTGATTGTGTTTTAGGGTACGCTCCAAGCTGAGTGTGTTTAAGGGTTCGCCCTGTGCTGTGTGTGTTTTAGGATATGCCCTGAGCTGCGTGTGTTTTAGGGTACGCCCTGAGCTGCTGGTGTTTTAGGGTTCGCCCTGTGCTGTGTGTGTTTTATGGTTCGCCCTCTGCTGAGTGTGTTTTATGGTTCGCCCTCTGCTGAGTGTGTTTTAGGATACGCCCTGTGCTGAGTGTGATTTACTGTACGCCCTGTGCTGAGTGTTTTTTAGTGTACGCCCTCTGCTGTGTGTGTTTTAGTGTACGCCCTGGGCTGAGTGTGTTTTAGGGTAAGCCCTGGGCTGAGTGTGTTTTAGGGTACGCCCTGTGCTATGTGTGTTTTACGATGCACCCTGTGCTGTGTGTGTTTAAGGGTACGCCCTCTGCTGAGTGTGTTTTAGGCTATGCCCTGGGCTGAGTGTGTTTTAGGGTACGCCCTGGGCTGAGTTTGTTTTAGGGTACGCCCTGGGCTGAGTGTGTTTTATGGTACGCCCTGTGCTGAGTGTGTTTTAGGGTACGCCCTGTGCTGTGTGTGTTGTAGGACATGCTCTGTTCTGTGTGTGTTTTAGGGCACGCCCTGTGCTGTGTGTGTTTTAGGGTACGCCCTGGGCTGAGTGTGTTTTAGGGTACGCCCTGTGCTGTATATCTGATTTAGGGTACGCGGTGTGCTGTGTGTGTTTTATGGTACGCCCTGTGCTGAGTGTGTTTTAGGGTATGCCCTGTGCTGAGTGTGTTTGTTGGTACGCCCTGTGCTGAGTGTGTTTTAGGGTACGCCCTGTGCTGAGTGTGTTTTAGGGTACGCCCTGTGCTGAGTGTGTTTTAGGATACGCCCTGTGCTGTGTGTGTTTTAGGATACGCCCTGTTCTGTGTGTGTTTTAGGGCACGCCCTGTGCTGTGTGTGTTTTAGGATATGCCCTGTTCTGTTTGTGTTTTAGGGCACGCCCTGTGCTGTGTGTTTTTTAGGGCTCGCCCTGGGCTGAGTGTGTTTTAGGGTACGCCCTCTGCTGCGTGTGTTTTAGGGTATGCCCTGTGCTGAGTGTGTTTTATGGTACGCCCTGTGCTGAGTGTGTTTAAGGGTACGCCCTTAGCTGAGTGTGTTTTAGGGTTCGCCGTGTGCTGTATGTGTTTTAGGATACGCCCTGAGCTGAGTGTGTTTTAGGGTACGCCCTGGGCTGAGTGTGTTTTAGGGCAGCCCTGGGCTGAGTGTGTTTTAGGGTATGCCCTCTGCTGCGTGTGTTTTAGGGTATACCCTGTGCTGAGTGTGTTTTATGGTACGCCCTGTGCTGAGTGTGTTTTAGGGTACGCCCTGTGCAGTGTGTTTTCGGGTATGCCCTGTGCTGAGTGTGTTTGTTGGTACGCCCTGTGCTGAGTGTGTTTTAGGCTACGCCCTGTGCTGAGTGTGTTTTAGGGTACCCCCTGTGCTGAGTGTGTCTTTGGGTACCCCCTGTGCTGAGTGTGTTTTAGGGTACCCCCTGTGCTAAGTGTGTTTTAGGGTACGCCCTGTGCTGAGTGTGTTTTAGGGGACGCCGTGTGCTGAGTGTGTTTCAAGATACACCCTGTGTTGTGTGTGTTTTTGGATACGCCCTGTGCTGAGTGTGTTTTTTCTGGTATTCCCTGTGCTGAGTGTGTTTTAAGATACGCCCTGTGCCGTGTGTGTTTTAGGGTACGCCCTGAGCTGAGTGTGTTTTAGGGTACGCCCTGAGCTGAGTGTGTTTAAGGGTACGCCCTGTGCTGAGTGAGTGTTAGGATACGCCCTGAGCTGAGTGTGTTTTAGGGTACTCCCTGAGCTGAATGTGTTTTAGGATACGCCCTGAGCTGAGTGTGTGTTAGGATACGCCCTGTGCTGAGTTTGTTTTAGAATACGCCCTGTGCTGAGTGTGTTTTTCGATACGCCCTGTGCTTTGCGTGTGATTAGGGCAGCCCTGGGCTGAGTTTGTTTTTGGATACGCCTTGTCCTTTGCGTGTGATTTAGGGTACACCCTGGGCTGAGTGTGTTTAAGGGTACGCCCTGTGCTGAGTGAGTGTCAGGATACGCCCTGAGCTGAGTGTGTTTTAGGGTACACCTGGTGCTGAGTGTGTTTTAGGATACGCCCTGGGCTGAGTGTGTTTTAGGGTACTCCCTGAGCTGAGTGTGTTTAAGGATACGCCCTGAGCTGAGTGTGTGTTAGGATACGCCCTGTGCTGAGTGTGTTTTAGAATACGCCCTGTGCTGGGTGTGTTTTAGGGTACGCCCTGTGCTGTTTGTGTTTTAGGGTACGCCCTCTGCTGAGTGTGTTTTTGCATACGCCCTGTGCTGTGTATGTTTTAGTGTACGCCCTCTGTTGATTGTTTTTTTGGATACGCCCTGTGCTGTGTGTGTTTTAGTGTACGCCCTCTGCTGAGTGTGTTTTTGGGTACGCCCTGTGCTGTGTGTTTTTTAGGGTATGCCCTCTGCTGAGTGTGTTTTTGGATACGCACTGTGCTTAGCGTGTGATTTAGGGTACGCCCTGGGCTGAGTGTTAGGATAAGCCCTGTGCTGAATTTGTTTTAGGGAACGCCATGTGCTGAGTGTGTTTTAGGGTACGCCCTGAGCTGAGTGTGTTTTAGGATACGCCCTGATCTGAGTGTGTTAGGATACGCCCTGTGCTGAGTGTGTTTTCGGATACTCACTGTGCTGAGTGTGTTTTAGGATACCCCCTGTGCTGAGTGTGTTTTAGGATACGCCCTGTGCTGAGTGCGTTTTAGGATACGCTTTGTGCTATGGGCTGAGTGTGTTTTAGGGTACGCCCTGCGCTTTTTGTGTTTTAGGATATGCCCTCTGCTGAGTGTGTTTTAGGGTATGCCCTGTGCTGAGTGTGTTTAAAGATACGCCCTGTGCTGTGTGTGTTTTAGGGTACGCCCTGTGCTGTGTGTGTTTTTGGATACGCACTGTGCTTAGCGTGTGATTTAGGGTACGCCCTGGGCTGAGTGTTAGGATACGCCCTGTGCTGAATGTGTTTTAGGGTACGCCATGTGCTGAGTGTGTTTTAGGGTCCGCCCTGAGCTGAGTGTGATTTAGGATACGCCCTGATCTGAGTGTGTTAGGATACGCCCTGTGCTGAGTGTGTTTTCGGATTCTCCCTGTGCTGAGTGTGTTTTAGGATACGCCCTGTGCTGAGTGTGTTTTAGGATACGCCCTGTGCTGAGTGTGTTTTAGGATACGCCCTGTGCTGAGTGCGTTTTAGGATACGCTTTGTGCTATGTGCTGAGTGTGTTTGAGAGTACGCCCTGTGCTGAGTGTGTTCTAAGATACGCCCTGCGCTTTGTGTGTTTTAGGATATGCCCTCTGCTGAGTGTGTTTTAGGGTATGCCCTGTGCTGTGTGTGTTTTAGGGTACGCCCTGTGCTGTGTGTGTTTTAGGGTACGCCCTGTGCTGAGTGTGTTCTAAGATACGCCCTGCGCTTTGTGTGTTTTAGGATATGCCCTCTGCTGAGTGTGTTTTAGGGTATGCCCTGTGCTGTGTGTGTTTTAGGGTACGCCCTGTGCTGAGTCTGTTTTAGGGTACGCCCTGTGCTGAGTGTGTTTTAGGGTACGCCCTGTCCTGAGTGTGTTTTAGGATACGCCCTGTGCTGTGTGTGTTTTAGGGCACGCCCTGTGCTGTGTGTGTTTTAGGATACGCCCTGTTCTGTTTGTGTTTTAGGGCACGCCCTGTGCTGTGTGTGTATTAGGGTACGCCCTGCGCTGAGTGTGTTTTAGGGTACGCCCTCTGCTGTGTGTGTTTTAGGGTATGCCCTGTGCTGAGTGTGTTTTATGGTACGCCCTGTGCAGAGTGTGTTTTAGGGTACGCCCTCTGCTGTGTGTGTTTTAGGGTATGCCCTGTGCTGAGTGTGTTTTATGGTACGCCCTGTGCAGAGTGTGTTTTAGGGTACGCCCTGTGTAGAGTGTGTTTTAGGGTATGCCCTGTGCTGAGTGTGTTTTAGAGTATGCCCTGTGCTGAGTGTGTTTGTTGGTACGCCCTGTGCTGAGTGTGTTTTAGGGTACGCCCTGTGCTGAGGGTGTTTTAGGCTACGCCCTGTGCTGTGTGTGTTTTAGGGTACCCCCTGTGCTGATTGTGTCTTAGGGTACCCCCTGTGCTGAGTGTGTTTTAGGGTACGCCCTGTGCTAAGTGTGTTTTAGGGTACGCCCTGTGCTGAGTGTGTTTTAGAGTACGCCGTGTGCTGAGTGTGTTTTAGGGTACGCCCTGAGCTGAGTGTGTTTTAGGGTACGCCCTGAGCTGAGTGTGTTTTAGGGAACGCCATGGGCTGAGTGTGTTTTATGGTACGTCTGGGCTGAGTGTCTTTTAGGGAACGCCATGGGCTGAGTGTGTTTCAGGGTACGCCCTGGGCTGAGCGTGTTTTAGGGTACGCCCTGAGCTGAGCGTGTTTTATGGTACGCCCTGAACTGAGCGTGTTTTAGGGTATGCCCTGAGCCGAGCGTGTTTTAGGGTACACCCTTAGCTGAGTGTGTTTTAGGGTACGCTCCAAGCTGAGTGTGTTTAAGGGTTCGCCCTGTGCTGTGTGTGTTTTAGGATATGCCCTGAGCTGCTGGTGTTTTAGGGTTCGCCCTGTGCTGTGTGTGTTTTAGGGTTCGCCCTCTGCTGTGTGTGTTTTATGGTTCGCCCTCTGCTGAGTGTGTTTTAGGATACGCCCTGTGCTGAGTGTGATTTATTGTACGCCCTGTGCTGAGTGTTTTTTAGTGTACGCCCTCTGCTGTGTGTGTTTTAGTGTACGCCCTGGGCTGAGTGTGTTTTAGGGTAAGCCCTGGGCTGAGTGTCTTTTAGGGTACGCCCTGTGCTATGTGTGTTTTACGATGCACCCTGTGCTGTGTGTGTTTTAGGGTACGCCCTCTGCTGAGTGTATTTTAGGCTATGCCCTGGGCTGAGTGTGTTTTAGGGTACGCCCTGGGCTGAGTGTGTTTTAGGGTACGCCCTGGGCTGAGTGTGTTTTAGGGTACGCCCTGTGCTGAGTGTGTTTTAGGGTACGCCCTGTGCTGTGTGTGTTTTAGGACATGCTCTGTTCTGTGTGTGTTTTAGGGTACGCCCTGGGCTGAGTGTGTTTTAGGGTATGCCCTGTGCTGTATATCTGATTTAGGGTACGCGGTGTGCTGTGTGTGTTTTATGGTACGCCCTGTGCTGAGTGTGTTTTAGGGTATGCCCTGTGCTGAGTGTGTTTGTTGGTACGCCCTGTGGTGAGTCTGTTTTAGGGTACGCCCTGTGCTGAGTGTGTTTTAGGGTACGCCCTGTGCTGTGTGTGTTTTAGGATACGCCCTGTGCTGTGTGTGTTTTAGGATACGCCCTGTTCTGTGTGTGTTTTAGGGTACGCCCTGTGCTGTGTGTGTTTTAGGATATGCCCTGTTCTGTGTGTGTTTTAGGGCACGCCCTGTGCTGTGTTTTTTAGGGTTCGCCCTGGGCTGAGTGTGTTTTAGGGTACGCCCTCTGCTGCGTGTGTTTTAGGGTATGCCCTGTGCTGAGTGTGTTTTATGGTACGCCCTGTGCTGAGTGTGTTTTAGGCTACGCCCTGTGCTGAGTGTGTTTTAGGGTTCGCCGTGTGCTGAGTGTGTCCTTGGGTACCCCCTGTGCTGAGTGTGTTTTAGGGTACCCCCTGTGCTGAGTGTGTTTTAGGGTACGCCCTGTGCTGAGTGTGTTTTAGGGTACGCCGTGTGCTGAGTGTGTTTCAAGATACACCCTGTGTTGTTTGTGTTTTTGGATACGCCCTGTGCTGAGTGTGTTTTTTCTGGTATTCCCTGTGCTGAGTGTGTTTTGAGATACGCCCTGTGCCGTGTGTGTTTTAGGGTACGCCCTGAGCTGAGTGTGTTTTAGGGTACGCCCTGAGCTGAGTTTGTTTAAGGGTACGCCCTGTGCTGAGTGAGTGTTAGGATACGCCCTGAGCTGAGTGTGTTTTAGGGTACTCCCTGAGCTGAATGTGTTTTAGGATACGCCCTGAGCTGAGTGTGTGTTAGGATACGCCCTGTGCTGAGTTTGTTTTAGAATATGCCCTGTGCTGAGTGTGTTTTTCGATACGCCCTGTGCTTTGCGTGTGATTAGGGTATGCCCTGGGCTGAGTTTGTTTTTGGATACGCCTTGTCCTTTGCGTGTGATTTAGGGTACGCCCTGGGCTGAGTGTGTTTAAGGGTACGCCCTGTGCTGAGTGAGTGTCAGGATACGCCCTGAGCTGAGTGTGTTTTAGGGTACACCTGGTGCTGAGTGTGTTTTAGGATACGCCCTGGGCTGAGTGTGTTTTAGGGTACTCCCTGAGCTGAGTGTGTTTTAGGATACGCCCTGTGCTGAGTGTGTGTTAGGATACGCCCTGTGCTGAGTGTGTTTTAGAATACGCCCTGTGCTGAGTGTGTTTTAGGGTACGCCCTGTGCTGTTTGTGTTTTAGGGTACGCCCTCTGCTGAGTGTGTTTTTGGATACCCCCTGTGCTGTGTGTGTTTTAATGTACGCCCTCTGTTGATTGTGTTTTTGGATACGCCCTGTGCTGTGTGTGTTTTAGTGTACGCCCTCTGCTGAGTGTGTTTTTGGATACGCCCTGTGCTGTGTGTTTTTTAGGGTATGCCCTCTGCTGAGTGTGTTTTTGGATACGCACTGTGCTTAGCGTGTGATTTAGGGTACGCCCTGGGCTGAGTGTTAGGATAAGCCCTTTGCTGAATGTGTTTTAGGGTACGCCATGTGCTGAGTGTGTTTTAGGGTACGCCCTGAGCTGAGTGTGTTTTAGGATACGCCCTGATCTGAGTGTGTTAGGATACGCCCTGTGCTGAGTGTGTTTTCGGATACTCACTGTGCTGAGTGTGTTTTAGGATACGCCCTGTGCTGAGTGTGTTTTAGGATACGCCCTGTGCTGAGTGCGTTTTAGGATACGCTTTGTGCTATGGGCTGAGTGTGTTTTAGGGTACGCCCTGCGCTTTGTGTGTTTAAGGATATTCCCTCTGCTGAGTGTGTTTTAGGGTATGCCCTGTGCTGAGTGTGTTTAAAGATACGCCCTGTGCTGTGTGTGTGTTTTAGGGTACGCCCTGTGCTGTGTGTGTTTTTGGATACGCACTGTGCTTAGCGTGTGATTTAGGGTACGCCCTGGGCTGAGTGTTAGGATACGCCCTGTGCTGAATGTGTTTTAGGGTACGCCATGTGCTGAGTGTGTTTTAGGGTCCGCCCTGAGCTGAGTGTGTTTTAGGATACGCCCTGATCTGAGTGTGTTCGGATACGCCCTGTGCTGAGTGTGTTTTCGGATACTCCCTGTGCTGAGTGTGTTTTAGGATACGCCCTGTGCTGAGTGTGTTTTAGGATACGCCCTGTGCTGAGTGTGTTTTAGGATACGCCCTGTGCTGAGTGCGTTTTAGGATACGCTTTGTGCTATGTGCTGAGTGTGTTTTAGGGTACGCCCTGTGCTGAGTGTGTTCTAAGATACGCCCTGCGCTTTCTGTGTTTTAGGATATGCCCTCTGCTGAGTGTGTTTTAGGGTATGCCCTGTGCTGTGTGTGTTTTAGGGTACGCCCTGTGCTGTGTGTGTTTTAGGGTACGCCCTGAGCTGAGTGTGTTTTAGGGTACGCCCTGAGCTGAGTGTTTTAGGATACGCCCTGAGTTTAGTGTGTTTTAGGATACGCCCTGAGTTGAGTGTGTTTTAGGATACGCCCTGAGCTGAGTAGGTTTTAGGGTACGCCCTGTGCTATGTGTGTTTTAGGGTACGTCCTGAGCTGAGTAGGTTTTAGGGTACGCCCTGTGCTATGTGTGTTTTAGGGTACGCCCTGAGCTGAGTGTGTTTTAGGATACTCCCTGAGCTGAGTGTGTTTTAGGGTACGCCCTGAGCTGAGTGTGTTTTAGCGTACGCCCTGAGCTGAGTGTGTTTTAGGGTACACCCTGAGCTGAGTGTGTTTTAGGATACGCCCTGAGCTGAGTGTGTTTTAGGATATGCCCTGAGCTGAATGTGTTTTAGGGTACGCCCTGAGCTGAATGTGTTTTAGGATACGCCCTGGGCTGAGTGTGTTTTCGGGTACGCCCTGTGCTGAGTGTGTTTTAGGATACGCCCTGTGCTGAGTGTGTTTTCGGGTACGCCCTGTGCTGTGTGTGTTTTAGGGTACACCCTGAGCTGAGTGTGTTTTAGGGTACGCCCTGAGCTGAGTGTGTTTTTGGGTACGCCCTGAGCTGAGTGTGTTTTTGGGTGCGCCCTGAGCTGAGTGTGTTTTTGGGTACGCCCTGAGCTGAGTGTGTTTTTGGGTACGCCCTGAGCTGAGTGTGTTTTAGGGTACGCCCTGAGCTGAGTGTGTTTTAGGGTACGCCCTGAGCTGAGTGTGTTTTAGGGTACGCCCTGAGCTGAGTGTGTTTTAGGGTACGCCCTGAGCTGAGTGTGTTTTAGGGTAAGCCCTGAGCTGAGTGTGTTTTAGGATACGCCTTGTGCTGTGTGTGTTTTAGGGTACGCCCGGAGCTGAGTGTGTTTTAGGGTACGCCCTGAGCTGAGTGTGTTTTAGGGTACGCCCTGAGCTGAGTGTGTTTTAGGGTACGCCCTGAGCGGAGTGTGTTTTAGGGTACACCCTGAGTGTGTTTCTCTTCCACACTTTCTCACTCTCTCCCACCCACCCCCCCCCCTCTTTCTGTCCCTCCCTAACTCCCTCTTAGGCTGTAGAGAGGCTCTCCCTTGCTGCTGATTCAGGCTGCACTTCTTTGCAGGAGCGGCAGGTGGCGCTGAGTTGCTGCCGGCTGCTCACTCGAATCCTGCCCTACATCTTTGAGGACCCCGACTGGAGGGGATTCTTCTGGTCCTCCGTGCCTGGGGCGGGACGGGCGGGGGTGAGTGACAGGAGCCGCAAATTCTGCAGCTTTAACTCCAGTCCTGGAGGGGCACAGTGTCTGCAGGTTTAACTCCAGTGCTGGAGGGGCACAGTGTCTGCAGGTTTAACTCCAGTGCTGGAGGGGCACAGTGTCTGCAGGTTTAACTCCATTCCTGGAGGGGCACAGTGTCTGCAGGTTTAACTCCAGTGCTGGAGGGACACAGTGTCTGCAGGTTTAACTCCAGTCCTGGAGGGCCACAGTGTCTGCTGGTTTAACTCCAGTCCTGGAGGGCCACAGTGTCTGCAGGTTTAACTCTAGTCCTGGAGGACCACAGTGTCTATAGGTTTAACTCCAGTGCTGGAGGGGCACAGTGTCTGCAGGTTTAACTCCAGTGCTGGAGGGGCACAGTGTCTGCAGGTTTAACTCCAGTGCTGGAGGGGTACAGTGTCTGCAGGTTTAACTCCAGTGCTGGAGGGGCACAATGTCTGCAGGTTTAACTCCAGTGCTGGAGGGGTACAGTGTCTGCAGGTTTAACTCCAGTCCTGGAGGGCCGCAGTGTGTGCAGGTTTAACTCCAGTCCTGGAGGGCCGCAGTGTGTGGAGGTTTAACCCCAATCCTGGAGTGCAGTCCAGTCCACTATGGTTTGCCAGGTGTTCTACTGAGTTACCTGACTGAACACTGGTAGCTTTGTGTGTGTGAGATGGGGAAATGTCAGTGTGTGTGTGTGTGTGTGTGTGTGTGTGTGTGTGTGAGAGAGAGAGAGTGAGAGAGTCTAGAAGGAGTGAGTCCTTTACTCTTGTTGTCTGAAGGCTGCTTTTGTTGTTTGACGTTCAGGAGAAATAAGTCACTTTTCTCAGGAGTTCAGCTGAATATCACTGTTTCATTTCTCTGTGCCTGTTTCTCAAAGCATTTGCTGCGCCCTTCGGAGGCTGCATTTTTATGCTGCTAACAGACTGAATTGTCCGCTCTTTTACTCTCCTTTTCCATGTTGACAAATCCATCTGATAGCGGGCAAGATGAAGGCTGCATTTCTCCATTCAATTTCAAAGCGCCTTCGCATTGGAGCAGCTAGCGATTACTTAGCAGCCGAAAAATGCACCCTTGGTAGGATGCAGCATACGCTTTGAGAAACAGCCTGTCTGTCAGACAGCTGTTTTAGTTCTGAAGCAGTCCTGTAATAACGTGTGCTGCCCCCTGCAGGTGGATGACAGTGGTGGTGATGATGGTGCTCCACCCCTGGCGGAGTTTCTCCTGCTTAGCATCGCTGATCTCCTCTTCTGCCCCGACTTCACTGTTCCCCGCCATCGGAGAGGGGCTCAGGTGAGCACCTCCAAAATCTCAGGGGTCTGACTGCCTCAGGGGCCTGACTGCCTCAGGGGCCCAACATTTTCAGGTGCCCAACTCCCTAGGGCGCCTGACTGCCTCAGGGGCCTGCTTCTGTAGGGATCTGCTCATGAGTGATCCCAGGGTGTTTAACAGGGTTTCTCCTTATTCTAATGCCTGACAGTGTTGCATACATTAAAACGTTATGAATATTTAATATTAATCTGCAAGCAGTGAAGATTTGTTTCCATGTAAGTGTTGTCAGAAGTTGTATGAGTACAACTAATTACTCAAGTAATCATTTTTAGAATAAACCAAAAACTGCTTTGACTGCTTTTGGTCTCAGTGTTTCCTGGTGTTTGTTTACTGACAGCTTTTGTTCTCAGTGTTTACAGGGTTCTCTGTATTTGACAGTGGGGTCTTGGTTTGCTCAGGAGCGCGTTCATATACAGTAGTGTGCAGTGATGATTATACTCCACCACTTTTGTCTAAAAGGGGTCCTAATTCATTAGTTCTTTTTAATTTTTCAATGAAAATGTATTGAAAAATACGATTGTAGGCAATAGCATAAGAGAAATCATTCTCCCAAGAATATTGAGGTAAAAATATAAACAAAAATACTGAAAACATCAATTTTTTTTAAAGGAATTGAAAGTTGCCGCAAATTTTATTTTTTGGATTCTTGCGTAGCATGAATGCATGTTTGTAAGGCTCATTCCAGGATTATTGATGCATTCTGCAAATCCTGTAGTGCGTATTGGCATGTGTTTCGATGGTGGATTGTAGGAATAGGGATTGAGGGAGCCCTGATCTTGGAGAGCCATAATTCTGTAGGAAATGGAAGTCCTCGCTCTCGAACGCACCCATTTTAAACAACAGCCTCATGATGAAGCCCCTCATGAGCTCCAGTCATTTGAATCATGTGTGTTGGAGGAGAGAGACCCACAGGACACGCAGTGCTATGGCTCCTCTGGAGCAGGGGTCTCTCGCCCGGTGTTCGGTGTAAGTTTGTAGAGTTGTTGCTCTGCTGGTTGTGGGCGTGGCTTTGTTTATGCACTGGAGCGGGAGCCCAGAGCAAATAGTCTTACGGCTGGGGCTGATTGTCACATGATCTCTCCCGTAGGACTCTGATGATGATATCCAATCAGTTGACAGCTGTGAGCACATCTGGGAGGCAGGGGTGGGCTTTGCCCAGTCTCCGCCCCTCAACTACCTCCATGATCTCAACAGGTGATGCAGTGATGTCACGTTCTGCAGAGATGTACTGGTGATGTTATACACTGTGATCATGTAATGTAATCTCTTGGAGCCACAATGGTTATTTAATGTATCTCTAGTGGTTGCATGATGATGTCATAGCGATGCTCTGCTGATGTAACAGTGATGTGGCCCCTCCTGTTTTGGATCAGGTCGGAGTTATTGAAGCTGCTGCTCACCTGTTTCTCAGAGGCCATGTACTTGCCCCCAGACCCCGCCCCCATCAGCCCTAACCCTTGGGTCCGCTTCTTCTGCTCTGCCAACAACAGGTCAGATCATCTGATTGGTTCTTCAGAATTCTACACTACCGGTGTCAAAGAGACAAAGGAATATTTGGGTTTTGGTTGAATTAGAGATCCCACTCCTTCCTGAGTTTGTGTTTTGTTACAGACCCCAGTCCCTTCCGGGTTTGGGTTTTGTTACACATCCCAATCCCTCCTGGGTTTGGGTTTTATTACAGACCCCAGTCCTTTCCGGGTTTGGGTTTTGTTACAGACCCCAGCCCCACATGGGTTTGGGTTTTGTTACACATCCCACTTCTTTCTGGGTTTGGGTTTTGTTACACATCCCACTTCTTCCTGGGTTTGGGTTTTGTTACAGACCCCAGTCCTTTCTGGGTTTGGGTTTTGTTACAGACCCCAGTTCCTCCGGGGTTTGGGTTTTGTTACAGACCCCAGCCCCACATGGGTTTGGGTTTTGTTACACATCCCACTCCTTCCTGGGTTTGGGTTTTATTACAGACCCCAGTCCTTTCTGGGTTTGGGTTTTGTTACAGACCCCAGTTCCTCCGGGGTTTGGGTTTTGTTACAGACCCCAGTTCCTCTGGGGTTTGGGTTTTGTTACAGACCCCAGCCACACATGGGTTTGGGTTTTGTTATTGACCCCAGTCCGTCCTGAGTTTGGGTCGTGTGCTCCGCTCCCACAGACATGCGCTGCCTCTCTTCACCTCCTTGCTGAATGTTGTGTGTGCCTACGACCCGCTTGGATATGGCATCCCGTATAATCACCTGCTTTTCTCTGATTATCGCGAATGCCTGGTGGAACAAGCCATCCAGGTCCTCATTGTAGCGTTGGAGGCAGAGAGTGGTTCCAGGCACCCAGGCCGAACCTGCCAGCCAGCTGATTGGCCCAGCGCTGTGGAGGAGCAGGAGGTAAGCCCAGCAGGGAAGGATGATTGACATGTTTACACCACCGTGCCTAACGGCAGCCTGCCTGTTCTTTCCTTTTCCATCTCAGTGCTACGAAATGAAGACCTGCGTGCAAGAAGTAGCCTTACCGAAGGCCGCACTTTTTTTCCCTTGGTCCTCGGGCCTGCCGCCATGGAAATTGCCCGAAATAGAATAAATAATAAAATTAAATTTTTTGCATTTTCTTGAGCCTGCTGCTCAAAAAAAATCCAAAAAATGGAATTTAAAAAATTTTATTTTATTTTCATTCCGCCTGCCACCTCCTGGAAGGCTAGTGATCTTTATTTTTTATCTTTCCTCCGATCTGAACATATCACTATTCTGAAAAATAGAGTCAAGCCATCCGGAATAACCATCGCATCTACGATTCTCCCGTTCCCGCGGTCGACAGTCGACGGTTCACTAGTGTCTGTAAACCTGTATTTCCCGGTAACGTTCGTTATTTTGGTTAGCAATCAAGGTGGTAGTTTCGTCATAATGTTACCTGACCGTAGCCGCTACAGTTGAAGCTAACCGGAGAGGTGTTGTGTCTGTCTAAGTTGGGCTGATAAGGCTGCAGTTAGACCAGACGTAGGCTTTGCAGAGCTTAGGGTGCGTATTTGGGTTTGTTTACTGCTGCTGTGAAATGATTGTTTCGCTTATTTCGGGTCAGCCGGGAATTTCGCCGTCGTGCGCCCTTACAAAATATACCATTTAATTTAACATCGGATGCCATTCATTTACCATTGAGAATTTTCGTAAGGGTGGGCTAGCTCTCTGATGCTAAAGCTGTGTCTGGTGTAACAAACAACTTCTCTGCATTGCCATGGCAGAATTTCATCCCCTTTAAAAATTGTTCTGGCGAATTACAAGCTGAAAAAGTGCAACCTGGATTCAGAATTTTTCCCGATTATCGATTCGTGAGCTCCACACAAGCAACGCGAAGACTGTTTGCCTGCTTCTGCGATGAGCTCATTCAGTGCTTGCTGTCGGAATTGTTTGGTTTTGGAAGAAATGGTTATCGGACCTTATAGCAAAGTTTCTTTCAGAAAAGTGGGTATATAGAGTAGAATAGATCTTTATTGTCATTGTCACAAGCACAACAAAATTGAAACGAAACAAAAAGTCCTCTCCAATCAGTGCACCATCCATAAAGAAAAAATTTAAGTGCTCTAGTTCTAAAAGAATGAATAAGAATAAATTGGCCTAAGACAGTAGCATAGGCCTACATGCACACAGACAGGTCATACTCTCAGTCCATTACATAAGAGCAGTAAAGACATGCATTCACATACATTCACGCTCATACTTCAATCATTTCATAGTTCAATGCGAAAGCAGCTTGCACAGAGCCCATTATTGTAGCAGCTTCAGAATTATTGCAGCAGCAGTACACACACACGCGCGCACACACACACGCACACACATACACACCCATCCTACAGTTATAGCATTGGTTCATTGTTAATACAGATCACACAGTGTCAATTATTTTTTAGCAGCATTGAGACTGGTTATTGCAGTTGGGTAAAAACTGTGTTTGTGTGATGGCTGGTGTTTCGAGACGCCAAAAGCAGTGGCCGAAACGAAAGGAAGTCCAGCGAAATAAGAGAGACAAACCGACTGAGGAGAGAGAGAGTCTTGCCCGTCCAACGGACTAAGAACTAGTCCGGTAACAAAAAGAAGCGAAGCGAGCCCGACAGAACGAAATGAAAGGGATAAATCTTGGGAACCGAGATAAAAAGGTTTAGCACCAGACGGTGCCCAGACGGCGGAGGAAAAGGGAGAAAGATTCCCTCGGTAACTCAAACAGTTCTCCAGCTAGAGACCTTACCGGCTACAGTGCAAAGTTACTCTGACACTCTAGCTAAGGCGGCGAGGCGGAACTTGGGTTTAAATAGAATCCGGGCGCCGCCCCCGATCACTGCCAGCTGGCCAAAGAATCCGATTGTGGGCAAAACGATATTGTCCCGGACGAGAGAAACAAAGAAAGCTCTCCAGCCTCCAAAAACCATGATAGTTAGTCTATTTTTTCTTGCATTAGTTGATCTGTACCATCTATAACAGTACAGCTACAACCGCATGCATGCAAGGCGAAACAGTACAGGCTAAACAAAAAGCTGAGACGAAGGTGGTTCAATTCATTTTATCTAGTCGCACATACACGTGTACAGCGTTTGATGGCGCAATTCCCCGTCGATTCCTTACATAAGATGTCAGACATTCACTAGAACTCGTAGCCACAAGTTCCATTTGACTGGTTCAGTTCCTTCAGTTGTCACCTTCAGTCTGTGTACGTATGCGCATCGATCACTTCCTATCGATCAGTTGTTCTGGAGAAGAACAGTTACTGGATTATCATTTGTTCATGTGCGATCTATAACTCTGCAGCAGCTGTGTGGTAAATCTGAAATGGCAACATGAGGTGGAGAGAGAGCAACCTCATCACTTTCAGAGGCTGGGGACTCTCAGCCACCCTCTTTAAACTGCATCTGAGCATTTACACACATCAGCTGTGTCCTCGCAACTGAGCTCCCCACCAACAGACATGTTTCATTTCTGATCATACTGACAGACTGTCAGCCAGTCTGGGAACAGTGATGTTATGACTTTAAAAAATCACAGCAAAGAAAACCAGAAAGTACAACTAAAACAAATTTATTCTTCACAAAAAAAAGTTGTACAAAAAAATATATCCACTATTCAATTCTCTAATAACACTCTGATGCCACTATTTAACTGTTGCCAAAACAAGAACTCTGCTCTGCTCTCTTCTGCTGTCTGCTCTCTGTGCTTAAAATCACAGCATTTATATAGACTAGCAACCTTCTAGAAAGATCCACAGGATTCCAGGGAAATCCCGCCCCCTCCAAGCAGGAAAGTGCCAGAAGCTTCTAGAAATCACTAGTCTTTTCCTAATGATTTTACAGACACGCCACCAGAGGGTGCCAAATGAACAAAATAAATATAGCTGACCAGCAAGGCAGCAAAACAGCATGTAACAAATCTTAATTTACAAATGAAATATAATGCTGTAGAAAGAATACTCATACATAACATTGTTGTGCAGGTGAAAACTAAAAACTACTGCAGACAGCTCACCAAAACCAAAAGCAAGACCAGATAAAGGTTATTGTAGGCAGAGGACCGGAAACACATGCATTATCGCTGAGGAGGTGTGCGTAGGTTACTGTACAGACAAGGTGGTTACGGGCTGGTTTACGACTCTCCACTTACATCAGTTTGACAGAAATGACAAAAGAATTCATCACAATAATGCAGATACATACAGGCAACAACAACATAAATAGGCCCAACGAAAAAGAAATGACTCAAATGATTTTCAAAATCATTCCCCCAGGGTGATCCCACTGGAGTAATCACTGGAGTAATCCCACTGGAGTAATCACTGGAGTAATGAATCCTGTGGGATTAAGTGAAGCAGCAAAAAAATGCATCATGAAAAATGACATCTTTATTTTCGAAATAATTTTTTTCCTTCGTCCTCTCTCGTTCCTGCCAATTACCATTTTGAAAAAGTGGAAAATAAAATTGTATTTTTTTAATATTTCGCCTCCTCTCCTGTTGTCTGTGGGGGAACAAGCCGGAGGACTGAGGAGTCAAAAAAGTCTGGACTAAGTCACTAAATAACTAGTGTTAAAACGGCACATGAAATAAATATAAAATCTGCAACATGTTTTGAAAACTTTGACCCCCAAAATCACAAAAGTGTGGAATGCCCGGTTCGGGGAAAAACCTGAACATAACAGAAAAAAGCGGCTCCCCCCTCTTCCCGCCCCCGAGGACGACCAGTGCCACGGCTGGTGCAGTCCAAAGAAGAACGGTTTATTTGTCTTGCACAATAAGTAAGAAGGTGAGGTTGCGTTCAGGAACCAGTCACGAGAATCCAGGAGTGCCGGGAAAGTGATTTTATTGAGCGAGGGGGACAACCCCCACGGGGCCAAAGGCAACACTTCAGAGTCCACAATCCAATAATCATAATCCACAGGGTAGAATCCAAGTCAAAAAACCAGGACAGCAAACAGAAATCCTAGTCGGGCAAAAAGGGTTCGGAAACAGAAGTGAATAGAGGTACCAAAAAGCAGAGCCAAAAATCGAAAGTCGGACGGTCCAGTCAGAAGAGTAACAGTATGAATACAAGGCGAAGTCGAGAGCAGCACAGGTAAACAAGAGAAACGTTCTGACAGGAAACTGCTGTGAGAAGACTCCTAATATACACATACGGGAAGTCACATGTTTAACAGATCACAGGTGCAGGAAGTATGACTTAATTACAAAGGAGGGAACATGAGGGAGAACCTAATCACATGAAATAAGCAAAAGCCAAAACGCGGACAGGGATCACAAGACAGCCTATAGACAGAAATACAGTTCTGGTTAAGGAGTTCTAACGTGCACAGATAATGAGAGAAAGGACAGCGTGAGCAGGTGTGGAGAATCCACAGAAACACAGCAGAGAAGATTAGGGAGAGACAAGAGGCGGAGACTAGAACAGGGCGAGTGCAATATACAATGTTAGTTTAGGTTAGTAGATTTAACAAAACAACAAACTGTTCGTAAAATGGCAAAGCAAGGCGAAGGAAGTAAATGAGATTGGAAGGAATGGTTGAAATCCAGAAACCATTAAATCACCTGAATGTGTGGCACGCAGTACTGGGGCTGTGAGCAGAAACACAACAAGAGACCAGACAGGGGGAGACAAAGTGAAATGCATGGCAAAAACAACAACATGGACCGGAGTGTAACTGCAGGAATAGAAAGTGGCAAAATACAAAACATGGCAAAAGTAGACAAGACATGAACATAATCAAGCATCCAAATCACAATACACATTTCAAGGCTTAGTCAGACATGTCAGAGATCAGACACCATATAAGACCAAATGTACCAAATCATGGCAAATGAATCAGGGACATGAAAAACATGGCAAAGCAGATCAGAATCATGACAGACAGGGCAGAATCATAACAAAGGTAGAAAACGTCAGGATGAGCATGGCCCAAAATGACAAACAAAACAGTCTGCGAGTAACCAAGCTTACCTACTTGCAAAAGGGAACAGACGGGTAGCTTACCTGACCCTACCAGAAACAGGAGAAAAGTCTGAGGTAGAGAGAAAAAACAGGCTTCCCACCCCAAAAGCTACCGGGACTGCGTTTTCAGAGCAAAGACAGAGCGACATTTTGAAAGTAACAGGTATGATCACAGCATGAACTGTTTACAACGAAGCACTATACAGTTGAACGAGGTTGGGACAGCGTGGCAGGGCCGCATCAGTCTCTGGACCAGTCATCAACCTGTCCCCCTTTAACATAGGCGCATCAGTCTCTGGACCAATCATCGGCCTGTCACCCATTAACATAGGCGGATCAGTCTCTGGACCAATCATAGGCCTGTCACCCTTTAACATAGGCGCATCAGTCTCTGGACCAATCATCGGCCTGCCCCCCTTTAACATAGGTGCATCAGTCTCTGGACCAATCATAGGCCTGTCACCCTTTAATATAGGCGCATCAGTCTCTGGACCAATCATCAGCCTGTCCCCCTTTAACATAGGTGCATCAGTCTCTGGACCAATCATAGGCCTGTCACCCTTTAATATAGGCGCATCAGTCTCTGGACCAATCATCGGCCTGTCCCCCTTTAACATAGGTGCATCAGTCTCTGGACCAATCATCGGCCTGTCACCCATTAACATGGGCGCATCAGTCTCTGGACCAATCATCGGCCTGTCACCCTTTAATATAGGCGCATCAGTCTCTGGACCAATCATCAGCCTGTCCCCCTTTAACATAGGTGCATCAGTCTCTGGACCAATCATAGGCCTGTCCCCCTTTAACATAGGCGCATCAGTCTCTGGACCAATCATCGGCCTGTCACCCTTTAACATAGGCGCATTAGACTCTGGACCAATCATCAGCCTGTCCCCCTTTAACATGGGCGCATCAGTCTCTGGACCAATCATCAGCCTGTCCCCCTTTAACATAGGCGCATCAGTCTCTGGACCAATCATCAGCCTGTCCCCCTTTAACATAGGCGCATCGGTCTCTGGACCAATCATCAGCCTGTCCCCCTTTCACATAGGAGCATTGGACTCTGGACCAATCATCGGCCTGTCCCCCTTTAACATAGGCGCATCTGTCTCTGGACCAATCATCGGCCTGTCCCCTTTAACATGGGCGCATCTGTCTCTGGACCAATCATCGGCCTGTCCCCTTTAACATGGGCGCATCAGTCTCTGGACCAATCATCAGCCTGTCCCCCTTTCACATAGGCGCATTGGACTCTGGACCAATCATTGGCCTGTCCCCCTTTAACATAGGCGCATCAGTCTCTGGACCAATCATCAGCCTGTCCCCCTTTCACATAGGCGCATTGAACTCTGGACCAATCATCGGCCTGTCCCCCTTTAACATAGGTGCATCAGTCTCTGGACCAATCATCGCCTGTCCCCCTTTAGCATAGGCACATCAGTCTCTGGACCAATCATCAGCATGTCCCCCTTTAACATCGGCGCATCAGTCTCTGGACCAATCATCAGCCTGTCCCCCTTTAACATAGGCGCATTAGACTCTGGACCAATCATCAGCCTGTCCCCCTTTAACATGGGCGCATCAGTCTCTGGACCAGTCATCAGCCTGTCCCCCTTTAACATAGGCGCATCAGTCTCTGGACCAATCATCAGCCTGCCCCCCTTTAACATGGGCGCATCAGTCTCTGGACCAATCATCAGCATGTCCCCCTTTAACATAGGCGCATCAGTCTCTGGACCAATCATCAGCCTGCCCCCCTTTCACATAGGCGCATCAGTTTCTGGACCAATCATAGGCCTGTCCCCCTTTAACATAGGCGGATCAGTCTCTGGACCAATCATAGGCCTGTCACCCTTTAACATAAGCGCATCAGTCTCTGGACCAATCATCAGCCTGTCCCCCTTTAACATAGGCGTATCAGTCTCTGGACCAATCATCAGCCTGTCCCCCTTTAACATAGGCGCATCAGTCTCTGGACCAATCATAGGCCTGTCCCTCTTTAACATAGGCGCATCAGTTTCTGGACCAATCATAGGCCTGTCCCCCTTTAACATAGGCGGATCAGTCTCTGGACCAATCATCGGCCTGTCACCCTTTAACATAGGCGCATTAGACTCTGGACCAATCATCAGCATGTCCCCCTTTAACATGGGCGCATCAGTCTCTGGACCAGTTATCAGCCTGTCCCCCTTTAACATAGGCGCATCAGTCTCTGGACCAATCATCAGCCTGCCCCCCTTTCACATAGGAGCATCAGTTTCTGGACCAATCATCAGCCTGTCCCCCTTTAACATAGGCGCATCAGTCTCTGGACCAATCATCAGCCTGCCCCCCTTTCACATAGGAGCATCAGGTTCTGGACCAATCATAGGCCTGTCCCCCTTTAACATAGGCGCATCAGTCTCTGGACCAATCATCAGCCTGTCCCCCTTTAACATTGGCGCATCAGTCTATGGACCAATCATCAGCCTGTCCCCCTTTCACATAGGCGCATCAGTTTCTGGACCAATCATCAGCCTGTCCCCCTTTAACATAGGCGCATTAGACTCTGGACCAATCATCAGCCTGTCCCTCTTTAACATTGGCGCATCAGTCTCTGGACCAATCATCAGCCTGTCCCCCTTTAACATAGGCGCATTAGACTCTGGACCAATCATCAGCATGTCCCCCTTTAACATGGGCGCATCAGTCTCTGGACCAATCATCAGCCTGTCCCCCTTTAACATAGGCGCATTAGACTCTGGACCAATCATCAGCATGTCCCCCTTTAACATGGACGCATCAGTCTCTGGACCAGTTATCAGCCTGTCCCCCTTTAACATAGGCGCATCAGTCTCTGGACCAATCATCAGCCTGCCCCCCTTTCACATAGGAGCATCAGTTTCTGGACCAATCATAGGCCTGTCCCCCTTTAACATAGGCGCATCAGTCTCTGGACCAATCATCAGCCTGTCCCCCTTTAACATTGGCGCATCAGTCTCTGGACCAATCATCAGCATGTCCCCCTTTAACATGGGCGCATCAGTCTCTGGACCAATCATCAGCCTGCCCCCCTTTAACATTGGCGCATCAGTCTCTGGACCAATCATCAGCATGTCCCCTTTTAACATAGGCGCATCAGTCTCTGGACCAATCATCAGCCTGCCCCCCTTTAACATTGGCGCATCAGTCTCTGGACCAATCATCAGCATGTCCCCCTTTAACATGGGCGCATCAGTCTCTGGACCAATCATCAGCATGTCCCCCTTTAACATGGGCGCATCAGTTTCTGGACCAATCATAGGCCTGTCCCCCTTTAACATAGGCGGATCAGTCTCTGGACCAATCATAGGCCTGTCCCCCTTTAACATAAGCGCATCAGTCTCTGGACCAATCATCAGCCTGTCCCCCTTTAACATAGGCGCATCAGTCTCTGGACCAATCATCAGCCTGTCCCCCTTTAACATAGGCGCATCAGTCTCTGGACCAATCATAGGCCTGTCCCTCTTTAACATAGGCGCATCAGTTTCTGGACCAATCATAGGCCTGTCCCCCTTTAACATAGGCGGATCAGTCTCTGGACCAATCATCGGCCTGTCACCCTTTAACATAGGCGCATTAGACTCTGGACCAATCATCAGCATGTCCCCCTTTAACATGGGCGCATCAGTCTCTGGACCAATCATCAGCCTGTCCCCCTTTAACATAGGCGCATTAGACTCTGGACCAATCATCAGCATGTCCCCCTTTAACATGGGAGCATCAGTCTCTGGACCGATCATCAGCCTGTCCCCCTTTAACATAGGCGCATCAGTCTCTGGACCAATCATCAGCCTGCCCCCCTTTCACATAGGCGCATCAGTTTCTGGACCAATCATAGGCCTGTCCCCCTTTAACATAGGCGGATCAGTCTCTGGACCAATCATAGGCCTGTCACCCTTTAACATAAGCGCATCAGTCTCTGGACCAATCATCAGCCTGCCCCCCTTTCACATAGGCGCATCAGTTTCTGGACCAATCATAGGCCTGTCCCCCTTTAACATAGGCGGATCAGTCTCTGGACCAATCATAGGCCTGTCACCCTTTAACATAGGCGCATTAGTCTCTGGACCAATCATCAGCATGTCCCCCTTTAACATGGGCGCATCAGTCTCTGGACCAGTCATCAGCCTGTCCCCCTTTAACATAGGCGCATCAGTCTCTGGACCAATCATCAGCCTGTCCCCCTTTCACATAGGAGCATCAGTTTCTGGACCAATCATAGGCCTGTCCCCCTATAACATAGGCGCATCAGTCTCTGGACCAATCATCAGTCTGTCCCCCTTTAACATTGGCGCATCAGTCTCTGGACCAATCATCTGCCTGCCCCCCTTTCACATAGGCGCATCAGTTTCTGGACCAATCATAGGCCTGTCCCCCTTTAACATAGGCGCATCAGTCTCTGGACCAATCATCAGCCTGTCCTCCCTTAACATGGGCGCATCAGTCTCTGGACAAATCATCAGCCTGTCCCCCTTTAACATAGGCGCATTAGACTCTGGACCAATCATCAGCATGTCCCTCTTTAACATTGGCGCATCAGTCTCTGGACCAATCATCAGCCTGTCCCCCTTTAACATAGGCGCATTAGACTCTGGACCAATCAACAGCCTGTCCCCCTTTAACATGGGCGCATCAGTCTCTGGACCAATCATCAGCCTGCCCCCCTTTAACATGGGCGCATCAGTCTCTGGACCAATCATCAGCCTGTCCCCCTTTAACATAGGCGCATAAGACTCTGGACCAATCATCAGCATGTCCCCCTTTAACATAGGCGCATCAGTCTCTGGACCAATCATCAGCCTGCCCCCCTTTAACATGGGCGCATCAGTCTCTGGACCAATCATCAGCCTGTCCCCCTTTAACATAGGCGCATTAGACTCTGGACCAATCATCAGCCTGCCCCCCTTTCACATAGGTGCATCAGTTTCTGGACCAATCATAGGCCTGTCCCCCTTTAACATAGGCGGATCAGTCTCTGGACCAATCATCAGCCTGTCCCCCTTTAACATAGGCGCATCAGTCTCTGGACCAATCATCAGCCTGTTCCCCTTTAACATAGGCGCATCAGTCTCTGGACCAATCATAGGCCTGTCCCCCTTTAACATAGGCGCATCAGTTTCTGGACCAATCATAGGCCTGTCCCCCTTTAACATTGGTCCAGAGACTGATCCGCCTATCATCGGCCTGTCACCCTTTAACATAGGCGCATCAGTCTCTGGACCAATCATCAGCCTGTCCCCCTTTAACATAGGCGCATTAGACTCTGGACCAATCATCAGCATGTCCCCCTTTAACATGGGCGCATCAGTCTCTGGACCAATCATCGGCCTGTCACCCTTTAACATAGGCGCATCAGTCTCTGGACCAATCATCAGCCTGTCCCCCTTTAACATAGGTGCATTAGACTCTGGACCAATCATCAGCATGTCCCCCTTTAACATGGGCGCATCAGTCTCTGGACCAATCATCAGCCTGTCCCCCTTTAACATAGGCGCATTAGACTCTGGACCAATCATCAGCATGTCCCCCTTTAACATGGGCGCATCAGTCTCTGGACCAGTTATCAGCCTGTCCCCCTTTAACATAGGCGCATCAGTCTCTGGACCAATCATCAGCCTGCCCCCCTTTCACATAGGAGCATCAGTTTCTGGACCAATCATAGGCCTGTCCCCCTTTAACATAGGCGCATCAGTCTCTGGACCAATCATCAGCCTGTCCCCCTTTAACATTGGCGCATCAGTCTCTGGACCAATCATCAGCCTGTCCCCCTTTAACATAGGCGCATCAGTCTCTGGACCAATCATCAGCCTGCCCCCCTTTCACATAGGAGCATCAGTTTCTGGACCAATCATAGGCCTGTCCCCCTTTAACATAGGCGCATCAGTCTCTGGACCAATCATCAGCCTGTCCCCCTTTAACATTGGCGCATCAGTCTCTGGACCAATCATCAGCCTGTCCCCCTTTCACATAGGCGCATCAGTTTCTGGACCAATCATAGGCCTGTCCCCCTTTAACATAGGCGCATCAGTTTCTGGACCAATCATCAGCCTGTCCCCCTTTAACATAGGTCCAGAGACTGATGCGCCTATCATCACCCTGCCCCCCTTTCACATAGGCGCATCAGTTTCTGTACCAATCATAGGCCTGTCCCCCTTTAACATAGGCGGATCAGTCTCTGGACCAATCATAGGCCTTTCACCCTTTCACATAGGCGCATCAGTCTCCTGACCAATCATCGGCCTGTCCCCCTTTAACATAGGTGCATCAGTCTCTGGACCAATCATCGCCTGTCCCCCTTTAGCATAGGCACATCAGACTCTGGACCAATCATCGGCCTGTCCCCTTTTAACATAGGCGCATCAGTCTCCGGACCAATCATCGGCCTGTCCCCCTTTAACACAGGCGCATCTGTCTCTGGACCAATCATAGGCCTGTCACCCTTTAACATAGGCGCATCAGTCTCTGGACCAATCATAGGCCTGTCCCCCTTTAACATAGATGCATCAGTCTCTGGACCAATCATCAGCCTGCCCCCCTTTCACATGGGCGCATTGGACTCTGGACCAATCATCGGCTTGTCCCCCTTTAACATAGGCGCATCAGTCTCTGGACCAATCATCGGCCTGTCCCCCTTTAACATAGGCGCATCAGTCTCTGGACCAATCATCGGCATGTCCCCCTTTAACATAGGCACATCAGTCTCTGGACCAATCATAGGCCTGTCACCCTTTAATATAGGCATATCAGTCTCTGGACCAATCATAGGCCTGTCACCCTTTAACATAGGTGCATCAGTCTCTGGACCAATCATCGCCTGTCCCCCTTTAGCATAGGCACATCAGTCTCTGGACCAATCATCAGCCTGTCCCCCTTTAACATAGGCGCATCAGTCTCTGGACCAATCATCGGCCTGTACCCCTTTAACATAGGTGCACCAGTCTCTGGACCAATCATAGGCCTGTCCCCCTTTAACTTAGGCGCATCAGTCTCTGGACCAATCATCAGCCTGCCCCCCTTTCACATGGGCGCATTGGACTCTGGACCAATCATCGGCTTGTCCCCCTTTAACATAGGCGCATCAGTCTCTGGACCAATCATCGGCCTGTCCCCCTTTAACATAGGCGCATCAGTCTCTGGACCAATCATCGGCATGTCCCCCTTTAACATAGGCACATCAGTCTCTGGACCAATCATAGGCCTGTCACCCTTTAATATAGGCATATCAGTCTCTGGACCAATCATAGGCCTGTCACCCTTTAACATAGGTGCATCAGTCTCTGGACCAATCATCGCCTGTCCCCCTTTAGCATAGGCACATCAGTCTCTGGACCAATCATCAGCCTGTCCCCCTTTAACATAGGCGCATCAGTCTCTGGACCAATCATCGGCCTGTACCCCTTTAACATAGGTGCACCAGTCTCTGGACCAATCATAGGCCTGTCCCCCTTTAACTTAGGCGCATCAGTCTCTGGACCAATCATAGGCCTCTCCCCCTTTAACTTAGGCGCATCAGTCTCTGGACCAATCATAGGCCTGTCTCCCTTTAACATAGGCGCATCAGTCTCTGGACCAATCATAGGCCTGTCCCCCTTTAACATTGGTGCATCAGTCTCTGGACCAATCATCGGCCTGTCCCCCTTTAACATTGGTGCATCAGTCTCTGGACCAATCATCGGCATGTCCCCCTTTAACATAGGCGCATCGGTCTCTGGACCAATCTTCGGCCTGTCCCCCTTTAACATTAGTCCAGAGACTGATGCGCCTATGTTAAAGGGTGACAGGCCTATGATTGGCCCAGAGACTGATGCCCCTATCATAGGCCTGTCACCCTTTAACATAGGCGCATCAGTCTCTGGACCAATCATCGACCTGCCACAGGGAGGCAGAAGACACACTCATTTCCATAAATGATTGAATAGCCTACTATACCTTGGGGTATAACAAGTGTTATTTAGTGACTTAGGCACTTCTTGCACACTGGTCTTCAAATATTAAGAGCGGTGCAGGGCTAACAAAAACTGTTGGTACCAGAATGCACTGGCACATGTCATTGACGCATAATCTTGCTCACACGCACACAAACAGACCGTCCTCTCTCAATATTTTGTCTCTTTCAGCCTGCAGGCCCAGATAACCTGTTTGTGAACTACCTGTGCAGAATCCACCGAGAGGAGGTGAGGCCTCGCCTGCCTGTTCATTTTTGTGATCTGTCTTTACGCCAGATTCAGCTGCTGATGACGATGATCTATACTTCACGCATCCCCGCAGGGAAATTATGTCCAGCAGCTCATTAAAATAAATAAATAAAATCCCATAAAATCAAGAAAAACACATGGACGCATAAAAATCTACAATAGTGCCAATCAATAATTTAATGTTATCGTAAGCCCTTCTAATCTGTATATGTTAGTGTGTTCGTGTTTGTGTGCATGCATGTGGGTGCGTATGTGTGCGTGTATATGTGTGTGGGCGCGAGTGTGCGCGTGTGTGTGTGTGTGCTTGCGTGTGTGCTTGTGTGTGTGCATGCGTGTGTGTGCCTGTGTGTGTGTGCATGCGTGTGTGTGTGCGTGCCTGTTTTTGTGCTTGCTTGCGTGCCTGTGTGTGTGTGTGTGTGTGTATGTGCGTGCGTGTGTGCGTGCGCTTGTGTGTGCGTGTGCAAGTGTGCATGCGTACGTATGTGCGTGTGTGTGTTCGCCTGTATGTAGGTGCCTGTGTGCGTGTGTCCATGTGTTCGTACGTGCGTGCGTGCGTGCGTGCGTGTCTGTGCCTGTGTGTGTGCGCGTGTGTGTTTGTGTGCTAGCGTGTGTGTGTGTGATTGCGTGCGTGTGTGTGTGCATGTGCACACGTGTGCGTGTGCGTGTGCAACATGTACAGCATGTCCCTGCACAGCAGAGCAGTGTCCTCCACAGCCTTATAAAACATGTACAGGATGTCCCTGCACAGCAGAGCAGTGTCCTCCACAGCCTTATAAAACATGTACAGCATGTCCCTGCACAGCAGAGCAGTGTCCTCCACAGCCTTATAAAACATGTACAGCATGTCCCTGCACAGCAGAGCAGTGTCCTCCACAGCCTTATAAAACATGTACAGCATGTCCCTGCACAGCAGAGCCGTGTCCTCCACAGCCTTATAAAACATGTACAGGATGTCCCTGCACAGCAGAGCAGTGTCCTCCACAGCCTTATAAAACATGTACAGCATGTCCCTGTGCAGCAGAGCAGTGTCCTCCACAGCCTTATAAAACATGTACAGCATGTCCCTGCACAGCAGAGCAGTGTCCTCCACAGCCTTATAAAACATTTACAGGATGTCCCTGCACAGCAGAGCAGTGTCCTCCACAGCCTTATAAAACATGTACAGCATGTCCCTGCACAGCAGAGCAGTGTCCTCCACAGCATTATAAAACATGTACAGCATGTCCCTGCACAGCAGAGCAGTGTCCTCCACAGCCTTATAAAACATGTACAGCATGTCCCTGCACAGCACAGCAGTGTCCTCCACAGCCTTATAAAACATGTACAGCATGTCCCTGCACAGCAGAGTAGTGTCATACACAGCCTTATAATACATGTACAGCATGTCCCTGCACAGCAGAGCAGTGTCATACACAGCCTTATAAAACATGTACAGCATGTCCCTGCACAGCAGAGCAGTGTCCTCCACAGCCTTAAAAAACATTTACAGCATGTCCCTGCACAGCAGAGCAGTGTCCTCCACAGCCTTATAAAACATGTACAGCATGTCCCTGTGCAGCAGAGTAGTGTCATACACAGCCTTATAATACATGTACAGCATGTCCCTGCACAGCAGAGCAGTGTCCTCCATAGCCTAATAAAACATGTACAGCATGTCCCTGCACAGCAGAGCAGTGTCATACACAGCCTTATAAAACATGTACAGCATGTCCCTGCACAGCAGAGCAGTGTCATACACAGCCTTATAAAACATGTACAGCATGTCCCTGCACAGCAGAGCAGTGTCCTCCACTGCCTTATAAAACATGTACAGCATGTCCCTGCACAGCAGAGCAGTGTCCTCCACAGCCTTATAAAACATGTACAGCATGTCCCTGTGCAGCAGAGCAGTGTCCTCCACAGCCTTATAAAACATGTACAGCATGTCCCTGTGCAGCAGAGTAGTGTCATACACAGCCTTATAATACATGTACAGCATGTCCCTGCACAGCAGAGCAGTGTCCTCCATAGCCTAATAAAACATGTACAGCATGTCCCTGCACAGCAGAGCAGTGTCATACACAGCCTTATAAAACATGTACAGCATGTCCCTGCACAGCAGAGCAGTGTCCTCCACTGCCTTATAAAACATGTACAGCATGTCCCTGCACAGCAGAGCAGTGTACTCCACAGCCTTATAAAACATGTACAGCATGTCCCTGCACAGCAGAGCAGTGTCCTCCACAGCCTTATAAAACATGTACAGCATGTCCCTGCACAGCAGAGCAGTGTCCTCCACAGCATTATAAAACATGTACAGCATGTCCCTGCACAGCAGAGCAGTGTCCTCCACAGCCTTATAAAACATGTACAGCATGTCCCTGCACAGCACAGCAGTGTCCTCCACAGCCTTATAAAACATGTACAGCATGTCCCTGCACAGCAGAGTAGTGTCATACACAGCCTTATAATACATGTACAGCATGTCCCTGCACAGCAGAGCAGTGTCATACACAGCCTTATAAAACATGTACAGCATGTCCCTGCACAGCAGAGCAGTGTCCTCCACAGCCTTAAAAAACATTTACAGCATGTCCCTGCACAGCAGAGCAGTGTCCTCCACAGCCTTATAAAACATGTACAGCATGTCCCTGTGCAGCAGAGTAGTGTCATACACAGCCTTATAATACATGTACAGCATGTCCCTGCACAGCAGAGCAGTGTCCTCCATAGCCTAATAAAACATGTACAGCATGTCCCTGCACAGCAGAGCAGTGTCATACACAGCCTTATAAAACATGTACAGCATGTCCCTGCACAGCAGAGCAGTGTCATACACAGCCTTATAAAACATGTACAGCATGTCCCTGCACAGCAGAGCAGTGTCCTCCACTGCCTTATAAAACATGTACAGCATGTCCCTGCACAGCAGAGCAGTGTCCTCCACAGCCTTATAAAACATGTACAGCATGTCCCTGTGCAGCAGAGCAGTGTCCTCCACAGCCTTATAAAACATGTACAGCATGTCCCTGTGCAGCAGAGTAGTGTCATACACAGCCTTATAATACATGTACAGCATGTCCCTGCACAGCAGAGCAGTGTCCTCCATAGCCTAATAAAACATGTACAGCATGTCCCTGCACAGCAGAGCAGTGTCATACACAGCCTTATAAAACATGTACAGCATGTCCCTGCACAGCAGAGCAGTGTCCTCCACTGCCTTATAAAACATGTACAGCATGTCCCTGCACAGCAGAGCAGTGTCCTCCACAGCCTTATAAAACATGTACAGCATGTCCCTGTGCAGCAGAGCAGTGTCCTCCACAGCCTTATAAAACATGTCCTGCATGTCCCTGCACAGCACAGCAGTGTCCACCACAGCCTCATAAAACATGTACAGCATGTGCCTGCACAGCAGAGCAGTGTCCTCCACAGCCTTATAAAACATGTACAGCATGTCCCTGCACAGCAGAGCAGTGTCCTCCACAGCCTTATAAAACATTTACAGGATGTCCCTGCACAGCAGAGCAGTGTCCATTGAATATGGAAACATATGTAGTTTGATTTTTCCTGAAAGTGAAATTTCTGTTCTGTTAAAATAAGGTATATTTCAGAATTCAGATATTACTGAGTTAGTGAGTTTTTACCCTTGTAAGGTGTAAGGTTATGAGCTCGGATGTGAGTGCGGTTAGCTTTCCATTGCTGCGCGAATGTCATAGCTGTTTAATCAGCACTTTATTTAATGCTTGGGGTACTTCGAAGAAAAATAGACAATATTGTTAATTTTATTATGGAGAAAAGGCATGCTTTGTGTTTGGAGAGGTTATTGGTGACCAATGATGTTCAACTGCAGTGATATTGATAAATTCATGCTAAACTCGTCCAGAAAATCATTAGTTCATGCTGAATTTCATGCCCCAGAAGTTAATTTGTGTTAAATATATGATTAATGTATGATTTGACAATGAACCATTTTGATGGATCTCAAATTTTTGGGAAGACCCCTGGATAGCTACCTAATTTAGCTCATAGCAATTGGGTAATCTAGAATGTAATGTTCAAGATGAATTATACTTGTGGTCAAGAAGTTTATGATCCCAGAAATGTATAGATTTAAGCCCCAGCAGTTTTTCATTTGTCAGTATTATTTTTTTTGCTATTTCAATGGTGAATTCTCATGAAGATTTTTTATGTTTGCAGCCCCTTTTCTCCACCAAAATCATAAAAATAAACTAAAATACGATGGGAGTCTAAATGCTTCAAGTGTCAAGACTCAATTGAGCCAAAGGTTTTCTGTTTGTGAAGCTGCAATCTTGAAATCTTGAATTATAAAGCCTTAAATCAGGTAACGCCTAAAAAGCCAGATTTGGCTTCTGCGCAAAGGGGTTAATAGATGGGCAGAATTTGGGTGAATCTTGCTGTTTAAAGGGCAAAGCCACAAACCACTTCTGAATGCCAATAATCTCCAATCCTTCAGACACTGCAGTCTTGAGAACCCTCATATCTGTAATGGATTTCACAGCATGGGCTCGGAAATAGACCTTTGTCAGCTTTTTGCAGCTGCATTCAGCAAATGCAAGTTCAAGTTCTACAATGCAAAGCTGAAGCCATGCATCACCTCCGTATAAAAGCACCACCACCTCCTCTGGGCTCAGTGTGACACAGTGGAAGGGTGTTTTGTGATCCAACGGGGTCAACAGTTCAAGTGATTTTTGAAAAACAGTTGCTGTTTATTGCCGCACCAAAGGCAAGGACAACCCAATCTGTTATCAGCGTCAGGTCCAGAAGTCCGCATCTGTCATGGTGTGGGGGTCTCTTGGACCTCAGGGCAGTGGTGACTGGCTCATCTGCGAGGATAATCAGAACCCTGAAAGAGGAGAGGAACATTCACTGCATGGAGATGTTAGTTCCAGTGATGTCCCTGAATTCTCCAGCTTGATGATGTCGAATCCCATACTGTGCTGATGACCAGTGCATGTCTGCGTGAGCAGAGAACAGGAGCCAGACTGGCTGCCTGCAGTCATGATCTCTCTCTGACTGATAATATCTGGGTTTTATGAACAAAATATTCAGCAATGAAAACCACAAGCAGCTGTGCACCTGGAGACCTGTGTAATGGAGGACTTTGGGAAAACTCCACTTCCTAGACTTGACCACCTGCTGTCCTTAGTGGCCCAAAGGGTCATTAAATGTCTTGGTGATGTTACAAAGAGGTCTATTTTGGACTGTTGCAGTTGCTTTCTATATTCTCAATTTGCAATTAAATTCAGGCATCTTAACACCAAATAACATGAAGTTGTACTTTTTTCAAAATTGTAGATGAGGATTGGACATCTCAAATCAGTCCCTTATAATTTTACTTCCATTTTCCATGATGCTCCGACTTTTTTGGGGTAGGATTTATATAGGTGAATGTGAGCGCATGACAGGGTCTCTCTCTCTCTCTCTCTCTCTCTCAGGATTTCTCTTTCGTTCTGAAAGGCATGGCTCGGTTGTTGTCGAACCCCCTGCTGCAGACCTACCTGCCCAACTCCGCCAAGAAGATCCAGTTTCAGCAGGAGCTCCTGATTTTGTTCTGGAAGATCTGCGACTTCAACAAGGCAGGAGACTAACTGTCCGCACCGTGGGCTGCTAAACCAGGGAACACTGCGAACCTGACTGTTCTCTCCGGCAAAATGCAACTTACAACCACCTGCGAACACCTCAGGCACCTTAATGTTCTCTGGCTGAGCTCTGAAAGCACTTTCTGATGAAATCATGGGATTCATTAATACCTTCTCATTCATGGTGGATAATCCTTCAGTGAAATTTAGTTTGGGTACAGGAATCTCTTCTCCCGTTTAACTAATTTAGCGAAATCCCCTCTTTCCTTGGATGGGTCAGGACCGCACTATGGAGGACTTTAAATTATTTTGGGATGTTTACATTTTTCATGAGTGAACAGAGTTAATGCCCTGCACTTCTCTCTGTCCGTCTCTCCCTCTCTCCATCACTGCTGCAGAAGTTCCTGTTCTTTGTGTTAAAGAGCAGCCATGTTCTGGAGATCCTGCAGCCAGTGCTGTATTACCTTAATGACGCACGTGCCGACCAATGTGAGTGTGAGTGTCTGTGTGTGTGTGTGTGTGTGTGTGCGCTCATCTGTGTGTGTGTGTGTGTGTGCGCTCATCTGTGTGTGTGTGTGTGTGTGTGTGTGTGCTCATCTGTGCGTGTGTGTGTGTGTGTGTGTGTGTGCGTGCGTGTGTGTGTGCGCTCATATGTGTGTGTGTGTGTGTGTGCTCATCTGTGTGTGTGTGTGTGTGTGTGCTCATCTGTGTGTGTGTGTGTGTGTGTGCTCATCTGTGCGTGTGTGTGTGTGCGTGCGTGTGTGTGTGTGCGCTCATCTGTGCGTGTGCGTGTGTGTGTGTGTGCTCATCTGTGCGTGTGTGTGTGTGTGTGCTCATCTGTGCCTGTGTGTGCGATCATCTGTGTGAGTGTCTGCATGTGCATGCGTGTGTGTGTGTGTGCGTGCGTGTGTGTGTGTGTGCTCATCTGTGTGTGTGCGTGCGTGTGTGTGTGTGCTCATCTGTGTGCGTGCGTGCGTGTGTGTGTGTGCTCATCTGTGTGTGTGTGTGTGTGTGTGTGTGCTCATCTGTGTGTGTGTGCGCTCATCTGTGTGTGTGCGTGCGTGTGTGTGTGTGCTCTTCTGTGTGCGTGCGTGCGTGTGTGTGTGTGCTCATCTGTGTGTGTGTGTGTGTGTGTGTGTGTGTGCTCATCTGTGTGTGTGTGCGCTCATCTGTGTGTGTCTGCATGTGCATGCGTGTGTGTGTGTGCGTGCGTGTGTGTGTGTGCTCATCTGTGTGCGTGCGTGTGTGTGTGCTCATCTGTGTGTGTGTGTGTGTGTGCTCATCTGTGTGTGTGTGTGTGTGTGTGTGTTTGCTCATCTCTGTGTGTGTGTGTGTGTGTGTGTGTGTGTGTGTGCTCATCTGTGTGTGTGTGTGTGTGTGTCTGTGTGTCTGTGTGTGTGTGTGGGTGGGTGTGTGGGTGTGTGTGTTTGTGTGCTCATCTGTGTGTTTGCGTGTGTGTGTGTGTGGGTGCTCATCTGTGTTTGTGGATGTGTGTATGTGTGTGTTTGTGTGTGTGTGTGTATGTGCGTGCGTGTGTGTGTGTGTGTGGGTGGGTGTGTGCGTGTGTGGGTGTGTGTGTGCGTGTGTGTGTGCTCATGTGTGTGTGTGTGTGTGCGTGTGTGTGCCTGTGTGTGCTCGTCTGTGTGTGTGCATATGCGTGTGTGTGTGTATGTGTCTTTTTTTGGAATTTGTATTAAATTTTTTCTATATAGTTTTCTGCTTAAATCAGCCAAATATCACAATTCAGTAATCTGAGGATTCTCCTCCTCTCTCTCCGCCCCTCTCCCCCCCCTCTCTCTCTCTCTC
Source organism: Gymnothorax reevesii (assembly GCA_029721435.1). Lineage (NCBI taxonomy): Eukaryota > Metazoa > Chordata > Actinopteri > Anguilliformes > Muraenidae > Gymnothorax > Gymnothorax reevesii. Next base: position 2,363,923 of record CM056582.1, read on the forward strand.
TCTTTCTCTCTCCCTCTCTCCTTCTCTCTCTCTCCTCCCCCCCCTCCCTCTCTCTCTCTCTCTCCTCAGCTCGTATGGGGCTGGCTCATATATGCGTGTTTATCCTGTTGCTGCTGAGTGGAGAGAGGAATTTCGGAGTTCGTCTGAACAAACCTTACAACACGAGAGTCCCCATGGACCTGCCCATCTTTACCGGGACACACGCCGACCTGCTCATCATCGTGAGGAAAATACAGACACACACACACACACACCTGGACACATACTCATGTTTTAAATTCTGTTTCCACTCATCCACACCCTATCATCAAACCTGATCTTAACTCTGGTCTTAACTCTGGCCTACAAACCCCTGAAATGACCAAATTAATTTGACACCTCACCTTAACCAACAGCCTAACTATAATATCTTATATTTAACAGTTCACCTTAACCGACAGCCTAACTGTAATATCTTACATGTATCACCTCATCTTAACTGACAGCCTAACTGTAATATCTTACTTGTAACACCTCACCTTAACCGACAGCCTAACTGTAATATCTTACATGTATCACCTCACCTTAACTGACAGCCTAACTGTAATATCTTACTTGTAACACCTCACCTTAACCGACAGCCTAACTGTAATATCTTACATGTAACACCTCACCTTAACCGACAGCCTAACTGTAATATCTTACATGTAACACCTCACCTTAACCGACAGCCTAACTGTAATATCTTACATGTATCATCCCACCTTAACCGACAGCCTAACTGTAATATCTTACATGTAACACCTCACCTTAATCGACAGCCTAACTGTAATATCTTACATTTAACACCTCACCTTAACCGACAGCCTAACTGTAATATCTTACATGTATCACCTCACCTTAACCGACAGCCTAACTGTAATATCTTACATGTATCACCTCACCTTAACCGACAGCCTAACTGTAATATCTTACATGTAACACCTCACCTTAATCGACAGCCTAACTGTAATATCTTACATGTATCACCTCACCTTAACCGACAGCCTAACTCTAATATCTTACATGTAACACCTCACCTTAACCGACAGCCTAACTGTAATATCTTACATTTAACACTTCACCTTAACCGACAGCCTTACTGTAATATCTTACATGTAACACCTCACCTTAACTGACAGCCTAACTGTAATATCTTACATGTATCACCTCACCTTAACCGACAGCCTAACTGTAATATCTCACATGTAACACCTCACCTTAACCGATAGCCTAACTGTAATATCTTACATGTATCACCTCACCTTTACTCACAGCCTATCTGTAATATCTTACCTTTAACATCTCACCTTAACTGACAGCCTAACTGTAATATCTTACATGTAACACCTCACCTTAACCGACAGCCTAACTGTAATATCTTACATTTAATACCTCACCTTAACTGACATCCTAACTGTAATATCTTACATGTATCACCTCACCTTAACTGACGGCTCTTACATTTAACATCTCACCTTAACCGACAGCCTAACTGTAATATCTTACATGTATCACCTCACCTTAACCGACAGCCTAACTGTAATATCTTACATGTATCACCTCACCTTAACTAACAGCCTAACTGCAATATCTTACATGTATCACCTCACCTTAACTGACAGCCTAACTGTAATATCTTACATGTATCACCTCACCTTAACCGACAGCCTAACTGTAATATCTTACATTTAATACGTCACCTTAACTGACAGTCTAACTGTAATATCTTACATGTATCACCTCATCTTAACTCACAGCCTAACTGTAATATCTTACATGTAACACCTCACCTTAACCGATAGCCTAACTGTAATATCTTACATGTATCACCTCACCTTAACTGACAGCCTAACTGTAATATCTCACATGTAACACCTCACCTTAACCGGCAGCCTAGCTGTAATATCTTACATGTATCACCTCACCTTAACCGACAGCCTAACTGTAATATCTTACATGTATCACCTCACCTTAACCGACAGCCTAACTGTAATATCTCACATGTATCACCTCACCTTAACTGACAGCCTAACTGTAATATCTTACATGTATCACCTCACCTTAACTGACAGCCTAACTGTAATATCTCACATGTAACACCTCACCTTAACCGACAGCCTAGCTGTAATATCTTACATGTATCACCTCACCTTAACCGACTGCCTAACTGTAATATCTTACATGTATCACCTCACCTTAACCGACAGCCTAACTCTAATATCTTACATGTATCACCTCACCTTAACAGACAGCCTAACTGTAATATCTTACATTTAACACCTCACCTTAACTGACAGTCTAACTGTAATATCTTACATGTATCACCTCACCTTAACCGACAGCCTAACTGTAATATCTTACATGTATCACGTCACCTTAACTGACAGCCTAACTGTAATATCTCACATGTAACACCTCACCTTAACCGACAGCCTAGCTGTAATATCTTACATGTATCACCTCACCTTAACCGACAGCCTAACTGTAATATCTTACATGTATCACCTCACCTTAACCGACAGCCTAACTCTAATATCTTACATGTATCACCTCACCTTAACCGACAGCCTAACTGTAATATCTTACATGTATCACCCACCTTAACCGACAGCCTAACTGTAATATCTCACATGTAACACCTCACCTTAACCGACAGCCTAACTCCAATATCTTACATGTATCACCTCACCTTAACAGACAGCCTAACTGTAATATCTTACATTTAACACCTCACCTTAACTGACAGCCTAACTGTAATATCTTACATGTATCACCTCACCTTAACTGACGGCTCTTACATTTAACATCACACCTTAACCGACAGCCTAACTGTAATATCTTACATGTATCACCTCACCTTAACCGACAGCCTAACTGCAATATCTTACATGTATCACCTCACCTTAACCGACAGCCTAACTGTAATATCTTACATGTATCACCTCACCTTAACAGACAGCCTAACTGTAGTATCTTACATTTAACACCTCACCTTAACTGACAGTCTGTAATATCTTACATGTATCACCTCACCTTAACCGACAGCCTAACTGTAATATCTTACATTTAATACGTCACCTTAACTGACAGTCTAACTGTAATATCTTACATGTATCACCTCACCTTAACTCACAGAATATCTGTAATATCTTACCTTTGACATCTCACCTTAACTGACAGCCTAACTGTAATATCTTACATTTAATACCTCACCTTAACTGACAGCCTAACTGTAATATCTTACATGTATCACCTCACCTTAACTGACGGCTCTTACATTTAACATCTCACCTTAACCGACAGCCTAACTGTAATATCTTACATGTATCAACTCACCTTAACCGACAGCCTAACTGTAATATCTTACATGTATCACCTCACCTTAACTGACAGCCTAACTGTAATATCTTACATTTAATACGTCACCTTAACTGACAGTCTAACTGTAATATCTTACATGTAACACCTCACCTTAACTCACAGCCTAACTGTAATATCTTACATGTAACACCTCACCTTAACCGACAGCCTAACTGTAATATCTTACATGTATCACCTCACCTTAACCGACAGCCTAACTGTAATATCTTACATTTAACACCTCACCTTAACTGACAGTCTAACTGTAATATCTTACATGTATCACCTCACCTTAACTCACAGAATATCTGTAATATCTTACCTTTTACATCTCACCTTAACTGACAGCCTAACTGTAATATCTTACATTTAATACCTCACCTTAACTGACAGCCTAACTGTAATATCTTACATGTATCACCTCACCTTAACTGACGGCTCTTACATTTAACATCTCACCTTAACCGACAGCCTAACTGTAATATCTTACATGTATCAACTCACCTTAACCGACAGCCTAACTGTAATATCTTACATGTATCACCTCACCTTAACTGACAGCCTAACTGTAATATCTTACATTTAATACGTCACCTTAACTGACAGTCTAACTGAAATATCTTACATGTATCACCTCACCTTAACTCACAGCCTAACTGTAATATCTTACATGTAACACCTCACCTTAACTGACGGCTCTTACATTTAACATCTCACCTTAACCGACAGCCTAACTGTAATATCTTACATGTAACACTTCACCTTAACTGACAGCCTAACTGTAATATCTTACATTTAATACCTCACCTTAACTGACAGCCTAATTGTAATATCTTACATGTATCACCTCACCTTAACCGACAGCCTAACTGTAATATCTTACATGTATCACCTCACCTTAACTGACAGCCTAACTGTAATATCTTACATTTAACACCTCACCTTAACCGACAGCCTAACTGTAATATCTTACATGTATCACCTCACCTTAACCGACAGCCTAACTGTAATATCTTACGTGTATCACCTCACCTTAACCGACAGCCTAACTGTAATATCTTACATGTATCACCTCACCTTAACTGACAGCCTAACTCTAATATCTTACATTTAATACCTCACCTTAACTGACAGCCTCACTGTATTATCTTGCATGTAACACCTCACCTTAACTGACAGCCTAACTGTAATATCTTACATGTATTACCTCACCTTAACCGACAGCCTAACTGTAATATCTTACATGTATCACCTCACCTTAACCGACAGCCTAACTGTAATATCTTACATGTATCACCTCACCTTAACTGACAGTCTAACTGTAATATCTTACATTTAACGCCTCACCTTAACCGACAGCCTAACTGTAATATCTTACATGTATCACCTCACCTTAACTGACAGTCTAACTGTAATATCTTACATTTAACACCTCACCTTAACTGACAGCCTAACTGTGATATCTGACATTTAACACCCTACCGTAACTGACAGCCGAACACTAATATCTAACATCTAACATAGACCCAGTCAAAATTCAGCACTTTCTGTATAAGAACTCAAAAAACATCCCCACTATGTAATTTTTTCAGACCTCATTCATGCAGTTTATTAGACCCTTGATATATAGTGAGACATGAACACTCTCTCTCTAACTCTCACTCTCACACACACACACACACACCTCTCACTGTGCTTGTAGGTTTTCCATAAGCTCATCACCAGCGGACACCAGCGACTCCAGCCCCTTTATGACTGCCTGCTGACAGTGGTGGTGAATGGTGAGTGCTGCCATCTTCTGTCCAATAGTGCACAATGCATCTTGTGTAGATCTGTATCACTGTTGGATTCAGGGGAGAGATGTCAGTCTGGTCTGGAGTCCGCAGAGGCCAGAATGTCGATGTGATAATATACAGCACTCTGCGGTCTCTTACTAATGACTGTGGAAGCTCTGGAATTGGTTGTCTTTTAATTGCGATTTCTTAAAACAATAATAATAATTAAGATGAAGCGAATCATTGCCCACCCCCCTTGCAGTGTCACCCTATCTCAAGAGCCTGTCCATGGTGGCAGCCAATAAACTGCTCCACCTGCTGGAGGTATTTTCCACCCCCTGGTTCCTGTTCTCCACCTCCCAAAACCACCACCTGGTGTTCTTCCTGCTGGAGGCCTTTAATAACATTATCCAGTATCAGTTTGATGGTGAGTCTAGTGTTATGACTGTAAACTCTGTGGAACTAATGGAAAGCACAGGTCCTGGCAGCTGCTCTGTCTGTAATGCTCTTAACAGGTAATTGTATCTATGAAGGTCCTGGCTGATAACTGTGCCTGTATTGGTCCTGGCAGGTAACAGTAATCTGGTATATGTCATCATCCATAAGCGTGGGGCCTTCCATCAGCTGGCAAACCTGCCCTCTGACCCCGCCTCTATTCAGGCAGCCCTGCAGCGGAAGAAGAGGTCGGCTGGGGGCATGTCACACTCTGTCTCCCAGGAAACTGTTTCCTTGGAGAGCTGTCGCCCAGCCATCCCCACAGAGCCTGGAACGCTGAAAACCAGCCTGGCTGCCACACCAGGTAACCAAACCCCGCCCCACAGCCACACCCCACCACCACACAAGGAAACTCCACCCCCTGCCACACCCAGTAACCAAACCACACCCACTGCCATGCCCCGTAACAAAACCCCGCCCCAAAGCCTCACCCAATAGCCAAACTTCGTCTCACTGCCACACCCAGTAACCAAACCCCGCCCTACTTACTCACCCATTAGCCAAACTCCTCCCCACTCCCACGCCTGGAAAGTCCACCCCACTGTCTCACCCAGACCTCGCCCTACTACCAGACCCAATAACCAAACCCCTCCCCACAACCTCACCCAGTAACCAAACGCCACCCACTGCCACACCCCATAACCAAACCCCACACACCCAGTAACCACACCCCACCCCCCCTGCCACTCCCAGTAACCAAACCCTACCCACTGCCACACCCCATAACGAAACCCCACACACCCAGTAACCAAACCCTACCCACTGCCACACCCCATAACGAAACCCCACACACCCAGTAACCAAACCCCGCCCCCCTGCCACACCCAGTAATCAAATCCTACCCACTGCCACAGCCCATAACGAAACCCCACACACCCAGTAACCGAACCCCGCCCCACTGCCACACCCAGTAACCAAACTCTTCACTGGTACATTAACTGCAGTCTGCACTTTTTGAACTGCTTTATTATCCCTCGCCAACACGAAGTGGGAGGGGGATATAGGTTTGACCTCCTTCCGTGCGTCCGTCCGAGATAAAGGGGACAGCTTTACTCAGTGTAATGCCAATAGAAGCTACTAGATGGCAGTATTGACCTGTCTTGTGTTATGCCCAGACTGGAGATAGGTTTGGGCATGTCTTGGGTATGTCTGCGACAAGTCCCAGAGAGGACTTGTGGGAGGGGTCTGCAAAAGAGTATATAAGGAGGAAAATTGAGGGAGTGGAGTAGTAGGAGAAATTGCAAGCAGAAGGATACATTTGACCAGACCTGTCACTCTTTTCAAGACCTGTGTAGCTTTTTGTGGATTTTTGCCTGTGTTGGAGCATTTTCCTCACCGGGAACATCACCAAGCAACCCAACCGAAGGGACTGTAAATATTTTTTTTGTTGTATATATCAATCTTGGTCAGTAGAGTAGATAGTCAATTAGTTAAAAGTCTTTGTCTAATTTAATGTGTTTAAGTTTTAAAATTGTGTCTGTCATCCCTTGCTGTCCTAAATGTAATAACAAATTGGGGCCATAACAAATCGGGGGCTCAAGTCCGGGATAGACCATTGTGTGAGTCATTTATTGAAAATCTAACTTTTCAAATTGTAAAATTGTTTTTTGAATTTTCCTATATATATATTGACAGATCAACAGCAATGGATGATTTCTTGGCATAACCAACCATAAAGGTTTTGAAGTCTTTTAAAAAGACAGAACTGCTGGAAATATGCAGACATTTAGAGCTGACAGAGGTAAAACCAGCCATGCGAAAAGCAAGACTGGCTAGAGAGATAGTTGAATATTACATTGATGAAAATGTGTTTGCACCAGGAGATCTGGAACAGTTTCCAGTGGAAAATCCAAATGTAGAGAATGAACTTAAAATTAAAACTGCTAGAGATTGAAAGGGAGGAAAAAGAAAAACAAAGAGAATTTGAGAGGGAAGAAAGAGAAAGAAAGGGAGGAAAGAGAAAAACAAAGACAGTTTGAGTTAGAAAAATTAGCAAGACAGAGAGATTTCGATTTACAGAGATTCGATAGAGAAGAAAGGCTCCAAATAGAGCAGCTAAAATTAAAAATAGCAACTGAAAATAAATTTCGGGCTAGCCAGGAGGTAAAACTGGTGCCCTCATTTGCAGAAAAGGATGTTGACAACTATTTTCAGTGTTTTGAAACGGTAGCAAAAAGTTACCAGTGGCCAAAGGAACACTGGCCTCTGATGTTGCAAACTGTCCTAAAGGGTAAGGCTCAACAAGCCTATTCGGCTTTGTCTGCAGATGATTCCTCTGATTATGAGGTTGTCAAATGGTTATTTTGAGAGCTTATGAGTTGATTCCAGAGGCTTACCGACAGAAATTCAGAGGTCTGAAGAAATCTGACAATCAGACTTATGTGGAATTTGCTAAGGAGAAGCAGGTTTGCTTTGAGCGCTGGTGTACTTCTATGGAGGTCAAGGATGATTTCAACTCACTAAAAGAGATGGTGTTAGTTGAAGAAATCAAGAACTGTGTTAAGGATGATATTAAGACCTACCTTAATGAGAAGCAAGCACTGAATTTGCAATCAGCTGCCAAATTTGCAGATGAATATGTTCTCACACATAAGTCCAAATTTCAGTCTAGCAGTAACAATAGATGGTTCAAATTCCTGAGGAAAGGTAACAGTGATACCAAAGATTCCTCACCCAAAGACAAAGACAAATCACCATCTGGTGATGGTGCTCAGAAATCCAGTAACAGGTCTGATCAAAGTGTGAAAGCTGATAGCGACAAAAGTGGTCTAGTTTGCGGTTATTGCAAGAAATCTGGTCATGTTACAACTAACTGTTGGTTCCTTAAAGCTAAGAAAGAAAAAGAAAAGGATACCAAACCCAATGCTTTGTGAAAAAAAGGTTAGAAACTGCTAAATTGCCTGCTCCTTGTGGGGCTAAGAAGCCTGATACTGCTGACTTTGTGAGGGAGGAATTTCTTTCATTTGTGTCAGAGGGATTTGTGGCTCTGAATGAGCATTCTACTTCTGTCCCCATATATGTCCTAAGGGATACCGGAGCTTCTCAGTCACTTTTGTTGATGGACTCCTTGGAGTTACGTGATGAGACCGCTTCAGGGGATTTCATACTTGTACAAGGTATTGAAGGGAGGACTGTATCTGTACCCCTGCGCTCTATATTCTTGAAGTCAGATTTAGTTACAGGACAGGTAAAGGTGGGACTTATGTCAAGTCTACCTATAAAGGGTGTTTCTCTGTTGCTAGGCAATGACCTGGCTGGGGGCAATGTAGTTCCCCCTGTTCATCTTACTTCACAGCCGAGCACTAAAGATGGCGATGAAGACCCATCTCTGTATCCTTCCTGTGCAGTGAGTCGTGCTATGGCCAAGAAGGCTAAAGATGATGATGTGGTGCCGTCCAGCACATTGAATAGTCATGACTCAGGTTGTTCATCTCATGACTCTGTTCGGCCTACTATGGTTTCTCTGTTTGAGGACTTATCAGACACTTTTATCAGTTCTTTGTTCAGCCAGCCAGATGGGTTTGGTGATTCTGATGCATCTGGAGACTTGTCTCTGTCCAGAAAGCGGTTGATTGAGGAGCAAACTAATGATCCTGAAATTTGTGCACTAAAGAGGAGAGCCCTTCCTGATAAAGAAATAGACGCAGTTCCAGTTGGGTATTATCTCAAGGATGGTGTGTTGATGCGGAAGTGGCGCCCTCCTAATATCCCTGCCAATGCAGATTGGGCAGTGGTTAGGCAAATTGTTGTTCCGAAGGTCTACAGGAATGAGATCTTAACAATGGCTCATAGTTTACCTTTAGGAGGTCATCTTGGTGTTAACAAGACTGTTGATGAGATCTTAAAACATTTCTTCTAGCCCGGGCTTCGGAAAGACGTTTCCAACTTTTGCAGAACCTGTCACACTTATCAGGTAGTTGGCAAACACCAGTTAGACCCACCTGTAGCTCCATTGCAGCCTGACCCAGCATTTGGGGAGCCCTTCTCTAAGGTCATTGTTGATTGTGTTGGTCCATTACCCAAAACTAGATCTGGAAATCAGTACTTGTTGACAAATCGTGTGCATCTACCAGATTCCCTGAAGTCATACCTCTACGTAACATCAAGGCAACTGCAATCTCGAAGGCTTTGATAAGGTTCTTCACGTTGTTTGGCCTTCCCAGGGAAATTCAGTCAGACTAAGGTAGCAATTTCACTTCCGGTTTGTTTCAGCAGGTTGTGTATGAACTGGGTGCGACGCAGATTCTTTCTAGTGCCTATCATCCAGAGAGTCAGGCTGCCTTAGAACGGTTTCATTCCACTCAAGACAAGGATGAGGACTTATTGTTATGACCATGGGAAAGACTGGGATGAAGGTGTTCATTTGCTGTTGTTTGCAGCTAGAGAAGCAGTGCAGGAGTCTACTGAATTCAGTCCATTTGAGCTAGTGTTTGGCCATGAAGTGAGAGGACCTTTGCTATTGTCGAGTGAACAATGGCAAGAGAAAGAACTGCATATCAGTCTGTTAGACTATGTTAGCAAGTTCAAGGAAAGATTGCGTGCAGCTTGTGACCAAGCTAAAGAGAACTTGAAATCAAGTCAGGGAAAAATGAAAACTTGGTATGATCATAAGGCTGTTTCCTTGCAGTCCAATCCATTGCAGGCTAGATTTCATGGTCCGTATGAAATTCTAACAAAACTCAATGATCTCAATTACATTGTGAAGACTCCAGATAGGAGAAAGCCAAAACAATTGTGTCACATTAACATGCTGAAGCCTTATCATGACAGAAAATGCTAGGGTTGCAGCTGTCACTTCAGATTCTCCTATGGTCGAGACGTGTGAAGATGAGGGGGAGTTTCAAGATGATGAACCTAGAATTAAAGCTGAAGTTCTTTCATGTAAATTGTCAAATTCTGAAGTGTTGCAAAATCTTGATGTAAAACTCCAGCACTTAGAACCCTCACAGAAAGATCAGTTTGAGAGGTTGATCAAGAAATATGAAGATCTATTTCCTGATGTTCCAAAGAGAGATCTATAGCTTCTCGTGATGTAGATGTTGGTGATGCCAAACCAATAGAACAGCATCTGTACCGGATGAATCCTGAAAAGAGAGAGATTGCTGAGAAAGCGGTTGAGTACATGTTAGAACATGATATTATCAGACCCTCCAACTCAGATTGGAGTTCACCCTGTGTGCTAGTTCCAAAACCTGATGGAAGCAGTAGATTCTGTACAGATTATCGCAAAGTCAATGCTGTAACTAGAACTGATGTGTTTCCAATACCTAGGATTGATGATTGTATTGATAGAGTAGGGCAAGCAAAGTTTCTGACTAAGATTGATTTATTGAAGGGTTATTGGTGTGTGCCTTTAACTGAGAGGACCAAGAGCATCTCTGCTTTTGCCACACCATCTGGGTTGTACCAGTATGAAGTCCTACCCTTTGGCATGGAAAATGCCCCAGCCACATTCCAAAGGATGATACAGTCTACAATCGCTATATTGCCACACATGGGTGCGTACATCGACGACCTGATCACATAAAGTGACTCCTGGGAAGAACATCTAAAAGATGTAGAGACGTTGTTCCAGCGCCTGACCCAGGTTAACCTGACTGTTAACCTGAACAAGAGTGACTTTGGTTGTGCTACTGTCACCTATCTTGGCTACGTCATAGGCCAGGGTAAGGTGGCACCCATAAATGCTAAAGTCCAAGCCATCATGGACTTTCCAGTTCCTGACAACAAAAAAGCTTTGCGCCGCTTCCTTGGAATGATGGGGTACTACTGCAAGTTCTGCAAGAACTTTGCTGAGATTGCTCTCAGTCTCACCAACTAACTGAAGAAAGGCATAATGTTCACTTGGAATGATGCATGCCAGAGAGCCTTCGATCGCCCGAAGTCTCTGCTGTGTCACTTCCCCGTGCCTAAATCTCCTGACTCCAACAAACCGTTCTCCATCGCGGTCAACGCTAGCGACTAAGCTTGTGGATCTGTGCTCCTACAGAGAAGTGACTCTGATGACATTGAGCATCCCATGGCATACTTCTCCAGGAAGTTCAATTTCCACCAAAGGAACTATTCCACAATAGAGAAGGAGCTGTTGGCTCTGGTTCTGTCTTTACACTAACACTTTGAGGTTTATGTTTGTACAGGGCAAAAGCCAATGATTGTGTACACTGACCACAATTCGTTAATGTTTTTGAGTAAGATGAAAAACAAGGATCGGAGATTGTTGAATTGGAGTTTGATTTTACAGGAATTTGACTTGGAAATTAAGCAGGTAAAGGGTACTGACAATGTAATTGCTGATTGCCTATCCCGTGTTTGAGTATGTGTATATATCACGTTTATTAGCACATTGTGTGATATGTATTTTTATATACAAGTGTCTACTTAACCATTATTGTATTGAAAAGAAATATTTTGCTTTTGAGTCAAAATTTTTCCCTTTTGGAATGGAGGTGTAATACGAATAAAAGCCAATAGATGGCAGTATTGACCTGTCTTATGTTAACCCCAGACTGGAGCTAGGTTTGGGCATGTCTTGGGCATGTCTGGGACGTGTCTGTACATGTGTTCTTCAGGTATGGACAAGCTGACAGAAAAATCTCATACAGGCATTGACTCTGTTCTCTACATGTGTTCTGCAGGTATAGACAAGCTGACAGAGAAATCTCAGGTGTCAGAAGACGGCATGATGGTGTCAGTCCTACAGAGCGAAGAGCCCAAAACTCCACTCAAAAACCTGCCTGAACACATCCATGCCAGTGACGCCAGTGAATCTAATATGGGCAAGGAGACAGAGGTGAGGGCTCAGACCATCAGAGCCTGCAGGGTGTAGAGTAGGAGGGGTAAGAGATGGCGGCTGTTTGATTGACATCTGTGTCCTCTGTTCTCAGGAAGTTTTGGACATGGAGACAGAGTCGCCACGGAGACGGCTCCTCAGTGCATCACCCCTTTCCCCCTGGGTCCCCACGCCTGAGTGGGTGAGACCCCACCTCTCTCCCTCACTTCCTCTCATCCCTCTCTCCTCTCTCTCACTCCATCCTTCTCTCTGACTTTCTTTCCATCGCTCTCTCCCCAGGTTCACTCCTGGAAGGCGAAGCTGCCTCTCCAGACCGTCATGCGGCTCCTTCAGGTCCTCGTGCCCCAAGTGGAGAAGATCTGCATCGACAAGTGAGAGATGCAAATCCCTAATGATTCCTGTCATAAAGATGCTAATCCCTAATACTGAAACAGAGATACTAATCCCGCATAACTCCTGTACAGAGACACTAATCCTTAATAACTCCTGTAGCAGTGATGCTAATCTCTAATAACTCCTATAGCACAGATGGTATTCCCTAATAACGTCTCTAGCAGAGATGCAAATTCCTAATAGATCCTGCAACAGTGATGCTAATCCTTAATAACTCCTGTAGCAGAGATGCTATTCCCTAACAACTACTGTATCAGAAGTGCTAATCCCCAGTAGATCCTGCATCAGAGATGCTAATCCCTAATAGATCCTACAGCAGGGATGCTAATCCCTCATAACTCCTGTTGCAAAGATGCTAATCCCTAATAACTCCTGCAACAGAGATACTAATCCTGAATAGATTCTGCACTAGAGATGCTAATCCCTAATTACTCCTCCAACAGAGATGCTAATCACTTATAAATCCTGTAATAGAGATGCTAATCCCTAATAACCCCTGTATCAGAGATGCTAATCCCTTATCGCTCCTGTAGTAGAGATGTTTATCCTCAATAGATCTGGCAACAGAGATGCTAAATCCTAATAATCCTATATCATAGACGCTAAATCCTTATAACTCCTGTGGTAGAAATGCTAATCCCTAGTAACTCCTGTATCAGAGATGCTAATCCTTTATAACTCCTATAGTGGATATGCTAATTGTTAATAGATCCTGCAATAGAGATGCTAATCCATAATTACTTTTATAGCAGAGATGCTAATCCCTAATAACTCCTGTAGTAGAGGAGCTAATTCTTAATAGATCCTGCAACAGAGATGTTAATCCCTAATATCTTCTATAGCACAGATGCTAATCCCAAACAACTCCTGCTGCAGAGATGTTGATCCCCAATAACTCCTGAAGCAAAAATGCTAATCCTTAATAGCTCCTGTAGCAGAAATGTTAATTCCTAATACAAATGTAGATCCTGCATCAGAAATGCTATTCCGTAATAACTCCTGTAGCAGAGGTGGTAATCCCTAATATATCCTGCATCAGAGATGCTAATCCTGCATAACCCTGTATCAAAGATGCTAATCCCTAATATACTCAGCAACAAAAGTTTCTGTGACACCAATATTGTTAATTATTTTTCATAACGCAATTATGAAATTGTCATACATGGTGATATCAGACTGAAACAGTACATGTAAACACAACATTGAAATGGAAATCATGAAAATGCGAGAAAATGACTTTGCACGTGAAAATGTGCGTAAATCATGCTTGTGGATGGCAATAAAAGAGGAGAATTTTTGGAATGTTCACATTGTGCCTGATGAACGACGGAAGCATCACTTATCGAAAACACAGCCATTTCGGATCAGGGACTCTACCCTCTAAATGCCAAGACTGTCTGAAAATGATCGGTGGAGGGCCATTGGGATGATTGAATCCGGAACCTCGCAGAGGGAAGTTGCTCATCGCCTGAATGTCCACCGAAACACCATTTGGAACTTATGGCAGCGTCATCAGCAGACAAGACATGTCAGAGACCGTCCTCGCAGCGGCCGTCCACGAGTAACCACTCCCAGACAGGACAACTGGATTCGAACAACCCATCTCCGAAATCGATTCCAACCTGCAACCATAACTGCAAGAACGATACCTGGTTTGAGGCGACTGTCTGCACAGACAATCCGTCGCCGTCTCCGTCATTTTGGCATTGTCCCACGTCGGCCAGCAAGACGTCCAATACTCACAGTACAACACCGACGACTGCGTCTACAGTGGGCACAACAACATCGACGGTGGATCCAACGTCAGTGGGATCTTGTACTCTTCACTGATGAATCAAGATTCATGCTTAACCGATGTGATGGTCGTTTACGTGTATACCGTCGACGTGGAGAACGTTATGCCAACAACTGTGTTCAGGAATTTGATCGTTTTGGAGGTGGTAGTGTCATGATTTGGGGAGGGATCACGGCTAGAAACAGAACAGATTTGCTTGTTATTGATGGAAATCTGACAGGTCAAAGATATCGCGATGAAGTGCTACGGCCATTGGTGGTACCGTTTTTGATGCAACATGGTCCCGGAATAACGCTGCAACATGATAACGCCAGACCACATGTTGCAAGGATTGTACAGCAGTATCTGATGCAACAACATGTCAATGTCCTGCCATGGCCAGCCAGATCCCCAGACATGTCCCCAATCGAGCATCTTTGGGACGAGATGGATCGACGTTTGCGGCGGTTGGATAACCCGCCAGCTACACTCCAGGAATTGCGACAACGTCTACGTCAGATTTGGAATGACATCCCACAGCAATTTCTGGCACATCTGATTCGGTCCATGCGCCGGAGATGCGTTGCTTGCATCATGGCACGAGGGAGTCACACCCGGTATTGAAGTGTGAAGGTCACAATTGGTTAGACGGCAGACAAGTGCTTCATGACGCATGAAAATGACATTTTTCGTTTTGAGTGACGTTGGCACTGAAAAGTCAATGTTTCTCCTGTTAAACATAATGATTGCATTGAGATCTTTGCGTGTCATTTATAACATACACATAAATGGTGTCACAGAAACTTTTGTTGCTGAGTATAGATCCTGCAACAGATCTGCTAATCCAGAATAACTCCAATAGCAGAGATGATAATCCCTTATAATTCCTGTAGTAGAGATTCTAATAAAGGAATAAATCCCAAGAAGCAGTGGGTTACAGTGATTTTACAACGGCGGAGGGGAGAACTTCTTCCACCAAGCAATTAAGAGTGGACAGAATGGTTGGCCAGCAACACCGATGCTAAGATTGCTTATTCATCTAGCGCCATTATCATGTCACATCAGGCTATTTGGGCTCGCTAATGCAGATATACTATGAAAGCAGGCTAGTTTGAAAACTTTGAATGTCTCCTTCGGCCTCCCGAAGACTCCAGAAGATTTATAATATATATATATATATATATATATATATATATATATATATATAGATTTAGATATATATATTTATAATAGATCCTGCAGCAGAGATGCCAGTCCCTTATAACTCCTGTGGTAGATAAGATAATCCCTAGTAACTTTTGTACCAGAGATTATCGTCCCTTATAACTCCTGTAGTAGAGATGCTAATCCCTAATAGATCCTGAAACAGAGATGCTAATCCCTTATAACTCCTGTTGTAGAGATGCTAATCCCTAATAGATCCTGCAGCAGAGATGATATTCCCTAATAACTCCTTTAGCACAGATGCTAATACCTAATAATAATAATAATTCCTGCAGCGGAGATGCTCATTCTTAAATTTCTAATCTCTAAAAGCTCCGGCAGCAGAGATGATAATCCTTCAAAACTGTCCACAGCAGAGATGCTAATTGGTAAAACTGCTACAGCAGAGATTCTAATCCCTCAAATCTCAGCAGCAGAGATAATGATTCCAAGCAATTCCAACAGCAGAGATGCTAATCCCTAAAATTCAGACAGGAGAGATGCTAATCCCTAAAACTCTGACAGCAGTGATACAAATCCCTGAAACTCCTGCTGCCGAGATTCTAATCCCTGAAAATCTTACAGAAATGATGTTAATCCCTAAAAGTTATCTTTAACAACTTATTTCGCACAGTTGCTCTTACCTAGTAAATCCTGCAGCGGCATTTCTAATCCCTAGACTTCTAATCTCTAAAAACTCCAATGGCAGAGATGTTAGTCCTTCAAACCTTCCTGGAGCAGAGATTCTAATCTCTCAAACCCCAGCATCTGAGAAACTAAACCCAAACAATTTCTGCAGCAAAGAAGATGATTCATAACTCCGGCAGCAGAGATGCTAATCCGGAAAAATCAGACAGCAGAGATGCTAATCCCTAAAACTCCCACATCAGACATGCTATTTTATAAAAACTCCAGCAAAGAGATGTTAATCCCTAATGAATTTACTTATTGTTTATTTGAAAGGGACGATGTACATTAATCAACATTGTGCAATAGATGGCAATGTAACTGCACCAGAGTTGGCCAAAAGGCTAGTTTTCACTGCTAGTTTTCATAACTTCTGTAGCAGAAATGCTAATCCCCAAAAACTCCAGCGGTGAAGTTCTGGCATTTAGTTGGCTTAATGCCATCCATACAATATCACATCCATTATTTTAGTTTAGCCTATAGTCAATATTTTTGTCATTATCATTTATAAATAATTGTTATCCATGTATTTTTCAGTAATTAAATATTTTCATTATTCATCAGGCAAACTTAAATGGGAAGAATTTGAATGCAATTATGTGTTTAAAAGGTGAGGTTGCTGAAGGGCTTCCATAGCTCTGATGGTTGAGCACTGCTAGCATGTTGCCATGGCATTAGCATGCAAATGATGGACCTAGCTTGCAAGCTAGCTTTGGTGTCTATGAATTGATGCCCAAGAAATAGAAATAGACTTGCACAGTGAATCTCCAGAGAAGTAGGGTAAGACTTCTGAAGTAGACATCCCCATGTTCCTCATTTGCCATTTGGTATCAGCACGCTAATAAAGTACCTCTCAGTGATGTTCAAATGATGATGTTCAAATGGTAGATATTACTACTTTTAAAAAGATCTCCAGGGAAGTCGGGTAATATTTTCAAAGAACAGAATATTGCTGATTTGCCATTTGCTGTCAGCAAGCTAATAAAGTACTGCAGTAGCTAGCTCACCATTCATTTTTCACACTCATTGCTGTCAGCACGATTTGCTGCAGTAAAGACCCCAGATAAGAGGTGGAAAATTAATGGATGGATGATAAAGAGGCTGTCTCCTCTTTCAGGGGTCTGACGGACGAGTCTGAGATTCTGCACTTCCTGCAGCATGGGACCTTGGTGGGCCTGCTTCCTGTCCCGCACCCCATCCTCATTCGCAAGTACCAACCCAATGCCGGCACCGCCCTGTGGTTCCGCACATACATGTGGGGCGTAGTTTACCTGCGGTGAGTTGGGTTAACGGGCATCTGGGGCGTACTTTACCTGCGGTGAGTTCGTGCTCATGGGCATGTGGGGCGTAGGTAACCTGCGGTGAGTCAGGTTTATTGGCATGTGGGGGCGTAGGTAACCTGCGGTGAGTCAGGTTAATGGGCATGAGGGGCGTAGGTTAACTGCGGTGAGTCAGCTCTATGGGCATGTGGGGCGTTGGTTAACTGCGGTGAGTCAGGTTAATGGGCATGTGGGGCGTAGGTTAACTGCGGTGAGTCAGGTTTATGGGCATGTGGGGCGTAGGTTAACTGCGGTGAGTCAGCTTTATGGGCATGTGGGGCGTAGGTTAACTGCGGTGAGTCAGGTTTATGGGCATGTGGGGCGTAGGTTAACTGCGGTGAGTCAGGTTTATGGGCATGTGGGGCGTAGGTTAACTGCGGTGAGTCAGGTTAATGGGCATGTGGGGCGTAGGTTAACTGCGGTGAGTCAGGTTTATGGGCATGTGGGGCGTAGGTTAACTGCGGTGAGTCAGGTTTATGGGCATGTGGGGCGTAGGTTAACTGCGGTGAGTCAGGTTTATGGGCATGTGGGGCGTAGGTTAACTGCGGTGAGTCAGGTTTATGGGCATGTGGGGCGTAGGTTAACTGCGGTGAGTCAGGTTCATGGGCATTTGGGCCATTGGTTAACCTGCGGTGAGTCAGGTTTATGGGCATGTGGGGCGTAGTTTACCTGCGGAGAGTCGGCGCTCACAGGCATTTGGGGCAGGGCTTACGGGCATGTGGGGCTTAGTTCACCTGCGGTTAGTGGGGCCTTATGGGCATGTGGGGCATAGGTTACCTGCGATGAGTCAAGAGTTACGGGCATGTAGGGTGTAGGTTACCTGCGGTGAGTTGACAGTTACGGGCATGTGGGGCGTAGGTTATCTGCGGCGAGTCGAGAGTTACGGCTCCTGCTTTTGAAGTCCAGGGGTCAGCCTTTGGTCTGGGTTTTAATTTTGACCATGTTCTCTTTGCTTAGGAACGCGGATCCCCCAATTTGGTACGACACAGATGTGAAGCTCTTTGAGATTCAGAGGGTGTAGAGGGGAGGAGCCAGCAACAGTGACTGACTGGAGTAGGGGCCACCCCTGCATTTGAAAACACTCCCCAGTGTTTGACCTCAACCTCTTCCCCACTGCAGCCAGTAGCAGCTACCCCAGTTTGAACAGGAGGAGGGAGGAAGTTTTGATGGAAGTTCTCCATTGATCCGGCAGTCATTTTGGGTCATTTTGACTGAGTCACATTTCAATGTTTTGGCTGCTTAGTTATTGAAAGACAAGAAACATTCTCCACTCATTGAAGCTCAGCTGGCGCATGACTGGACAGTGTCTGAGTCCTGTTGGCTGTGTTTGTGCCTATACCGGACGATGGCTTTCTCGATGGCTCTCTTAGCCATGTTTCTCCATTCTGGACTTATGGGTCAGTGTCTGATTACGTCATTTTTAAAATAAATTATATTCTGTTCTTTGTCCTAAATGAATATTTTCCTTACTGTAAAATGATTTCATATCCTGTAAAATAAATGATTTCAAATGAACACTCCATCCATCCATTCATCCATCTTCTTCCGCTTATCCGGGGCCGGGTCGCGGGGGCAGCAGTCTAAGCAGGGATGCCCAGACTTCCCTCTCCCTGGACACTTCCTCCAGTTCTCCTGGGGGTAACCTGAGGCGTTCCCAGGCCAGCCGAGAGACACAGTCCCTCCAGCGTGTCCTGGGTCTTCCCCGGGGCCTCCTCCCGGTGGGGCATGCCCGGAACACCTTCCCAGGAAGGCGTCCAGGGGGCATCCGATAGAGATGCCCGAGCCACCTCAACTGACTCCTCTCGACGTGGAGGAGCAGCGGCTCGACTCTGAGCTCCTCCCGGGTGACAGAGCTCTTCACCCTATCTCTAAGGGAGCGGCCCGCCACCCTGCGGAGGAAACCCATTTCAGCCGCTTGTACCCGACATCTCGTTCTTTCGGTCATGACCCAGAGTTCAGGGCCATAGGTGAGGGTAGGAACGTAGATTGACTGGTAAATCGAGAGCTTTGCCTTTCGGCTCAGCTCCTTCTTCACCACGACAGATCGGTACAATGACCGCATTACTGCTGCCGCTGCACCGATCCGTCTGTCAATCTCACGCTCCATCCTTCCCTCACTCATGAACAAGACCCCAAGAAACGTAAACTCCTCCACTTAAGGCAGGAGCTCTCTTCCAACCCGAAGGGTGCTAGCCACCTTTTTCCGGTCAAGAACCATGGCCTCGGACTTGGAGGTGCTGATTCTCATCCCAGCCGCTTCGCACTCGGCTGCAAACCGCCCCAGTACATGCTGAAGGTCCTGGTTTGAAGGAGCTAAGAGGACATCATCATCCGCAAAAAGCAGAGATGAGATCCTGTGGTCCCCAAACCGAACTCCTTTCGGCCCCTGACTGTGCCAAGAAATTCTGCCCGTAAAAATAATGAACAGAACCGGTGATAAAGGGCAGCCCTGCTGGAGTCCAACATGCACCGGAAACAGGTCTGACTTACTGCCAGCAATGCAAACCACAGAATGCCATGAGGGCCATGTGGACTTCTCCAAGTCCACACAACACATGTGAACTGGTTGGGCAAACTCCCATGCACAAATGAACACTGATAAAGAGAATTGTTTGATGTTATTCATGTTATTGTTATGTTATTCTGAGCGAAAATTTGGCAGATGGATTTGAGGTTTGAATGAGTGATTTTTAAATTGCTCTGAAATTACATCAGTTATGTACTTTGATCAGAAAATCCATCCACAGAAAAAAAAATTCTCCACGTTTAATGATAAACTTTGTAGACACATTCATACCAAGAATCAACAACCTCAGATTATTTACATTTGTGAAAAAAATGCATGAAAATATAAGTACAAAATGAGTATAAATGAATTGGAGCAAGTCACAAAAATATTGCTCATACCACTAGAAAGATCAAATCTAACCTGAAAATTTGATCTTACTTCTATACAAAAAGCTTTTTGGTTGTTAATTATTTTAGTTAACTCAAATGGCTCCTTTCCTTGACCTGACCTTAAATTCCAGAAAATAATTATACAAGTGGACTGGATTGCTGCTGAAGAGAGGTTATGCTAATGATTAATTCTGCTAACCTTTTGAATGAAAACAGAGTGGGTGCATTTTAAGAGCAGGTACAGGCAGTGCTGAGGTGCTGATGAGCACTTTTATGTGGTGGTGATGAGTAGTTGGATCAGATGGTGATGGGTAGCTGGATCAGGCAGTGATGAACAGTTCTATCAGATGATGATGAGTATCTGGATCAGGGGGTGATGAGCAGCTCTATCAGATGGTGATGAGTAGCTGGATCAGGTGGTGATGAGCAGCTCTATCAGATGGTGATGAGTACCTGGATCAGGTGATGAGCAGCTCTATCAGATGGTGATGAGTAGGTGTATCAGTCAGTGGTAAGCAGTAGAATCAGGTGGTGACAAGTAGCTTTATCGGATGGTGATGAGTAGGCGGATCAGGCAGTGATGAGTAGCTTTATCAGAAGGGTAGTGAGTAGCTGGATCAAGCGGTAATGATCAGATGGTGATAAGTACCGGGATCAGGCTGTGGTGAGCAGCTCTATCAGATGGTGATGAGTAGACAGATAAGGTGCTGATGAGCAGCTCTATTCTGATGGAGATGAGTACCTGGATCAGGCGCTGATGAACAGCTCTATCAGATGGTGATGAGTAGACGGATCAAATGGTAATGAGTACCTGGATCAGGCAGTGATGAGCAGCTCTATCAGATGGTGATGAGTAGACGGATCAGATTAAGATGAGTACCTGGATCAGGCAGTGATGAGCAGTTCTATCAGATGATGATGAGTAACTGGATCAGGAGGTAATGAGCAGCTCTATCAGATGATGATGAGTAGCTGGATCAGGAGGTGATGAGCAGCTCTATCAGATGGTGATGAGCAGCTGGATCAGGAGGTGATGAACAGCTCTATCAGATGGTGATGAGTAGGTGGATCAGTCAGTGGTGAGTAGTAGAATCAGGAGGTGACGAGTAGCTTTATCAGATGCTGATGAGTGGGCGGAGCAGGCAGTGATGAGTAGCTTTATCAAATGGTAATGAGTAGCTGGATCAGGCGGTAATGATCAGATTGTGATAAGTACCTGGATCAGGTTGTGGTGAGCAGTTCTATCAGATGGTGATGAGTAGATGGATCAAATGATGAGCACCTCTATCAGATGGTGATGAGTAGATGGATCAGGTGGTAATGATCAGATGGTGATGAGTACCTGGATCAGGCGGTGATGAGCAGCTCTATCAGATGGTGATGAGAAGTTGGATCAGGCGGTGATGAGCAGCTCTATCAGATGGTGATGAGTAGGTGGATCAGTCAGTGGTGAGCAGTAGAATCAGGAGGTGATATGTAGCTTTATCAGATGGTGATGAATAGGCAGATCAGGCAATGATGAGTAGCTTCATCAAATGGTAGTGAGTAGCTGCATCAGGCAGTAATGATCAGATGGTGATAAGTACCAGGATCAGGCTGTGGTGAGCAGCTCTATCAGATGGTGATGAGTAGCTGGATCAGAAGCTGATGAGCAGCTCTATCAGATGGTGATGAGTAGACAGATCAGATGGTGATGAGTACCTGGATCAGGCAGTGATGAGCAGCTCTATCAGATGTGATGAGTAGGTGGATCAGGCGGTGATGAGCAGTAGAATCAGGAGGTGATGAGTAGCTTTATCAGATGGTGATGAGTAGGCGGATCAGGCAGTGATGAGTAGCTTTATCAAATGGTAGTGAGTAGCTGGATCAGGCGGTAATGATGAGATGGTGATAAGTACCTGGATCAGGCTGTGGTGAGCAGCTCTATCAGATGGTGATGAGTAGACAGATCAGATGGTGATGAGCAGCTCTATCAGATGGTGATGAGTAGACGGATCAGGTGGTGATGATCAGATGATGATGAGTACCTGGATCAGGCGCTGATGAGAAGCTCTATCAGATGTTGATGAGTAGCTGGATCAGGTGGTGATGAGCAGCTCTTGATGAGTAGCTGGATCAGGTGGTGATGAGCAGCTCTTGATGAGTAGCTGGATCAGGCTGTGGTGAGCAGCTCTATCAGATGGTGATGAGTAGCTGGATCAGGCGGTGATGAGCAGCTCCATCAGAGCCCCCACAGAATGCATCCGGTAGAAGACCCCTAGGGGCTGGCCCAGATTAATGAGGATGAACCAGGCAGTGAACCCAAAGAACTCCTTCCCCAGGCCGTTCTCAAACTGGGGGTGCGCTCCAAATGCTGGGACCACCCAAAGCTGCGGAGGGGGGAATTCCTGTTAAACAGTCTGATCTTTACATGTCATCTCACATTCATCACAACCCTGAAAATCTCCCATAACAGAGTTACCTTATTTTATGTGCTGCAGAATCATATGTTTAAGAAACCTTTCTGAAATCTGAGTTAAAATTTTATTAAGTTGTATTTATCGGCCAGTTTTCCTGAGTAAGATTATCCTTTGTGCTGGACAGTAATGAGTTTTCTACAGAGAATCTCGATTCAAATTTAGACTGAAGTCTACCCTCATCAGAGGCTTAATCTATGTTTGTGCAACTAACCCAAAAATTTAATACAATATCACTTCTCACATTCTCATTTATGCATTGTTTGGACTTGTTATGTATGAATATTTTGTGTGCAGCACTGTATATCATTTGTAAATGGAGATTTGTTAGACACTATTTAAATGCCCATTTTGACTGGTCAGCAATTTTTGGTTATCATTTGGCACCCTCTGGTGGTATGTTTGTGGAAAAACATGATCTGATACAATACCACTTTGTGAGGGAAATAGACGAGTGCTTTCCAGAAGCTTCTGGCATCTTCCTTTCTGGGAGGGGGCGGGATTACCCAGGAGTCCCGTAGATCTTTCCAGAATTTTGCTAGTCTATATAAATGCTGAGATTTTGATCAGTAGAGGCAGAGTTTTTGTTTTGGAAACATAGTGCTACATAGTGGCATTTGAGTGTTATTAAAGGTATATTATATTATGTATATGTATTATGTGTATATTATATTGAACAGTGGATTATTTGTAGAAGTTATTTTTTCAGTGAAGAATAAATTTGTTTAAGTTGTCATTGCTGGTTTTCTTTGTTGCGATTTTCAAGTCATAACGGAGTCTTTTATACGTGGCTCAAAAGCTTGCTATATTTCCCCACGCTCCCTTCAAAGCGCAGGATTTTTTTTTTCCGAAGCAGCACCAGATATGTGCCTTGCTTTGGGGTACATTGTGATGCCGTACCTTGGAATCTGATGAATTTAAAAACCCTGGTGTTTGTGTAGGGACTAATGCTGGTGAATTTCACAAGTATGATTTCCTTAGGTAATACGTATCAGCAAAACCGGGGAAAAATTTTGAACCCAGGAAAATATAAATTCATTGTTGGCCAGATTGTTAATCTGAGGGCAGCTAATTGTGATTTAGGCATAATTCTTCAAATGTTTTGTTGAAAGAGGTATAATGCATCAAGTGGGGCTCTGCGTTAATATTGAATGGAGTTGTGCTAGATAGAAAAATTTCAAATTTTGCTCAAATAATGGTTTTGGGTCACTGATTACAGAAATATAAATCTTAGGTTGATTGGACAAAAATTTATTTTCTAAGACGACCGAAACCGTTGTGCACAGATTGGTCCACGGAAATCGACTAAAAACTGGGTCCGCACATAAAAGCGGTTTTTCAGTCGACCGCACGCTCATGCCTAAAACAGATTAAATCATGCTAACCTGTCATGTCCTATGCTTAAGCTTTAAGTTAAGTTTAAGAGTTAAGTAAGAAAGTAAGTAAACTTAACTTTCAGCTTTGAGCTGATTGAGCAAAAAGTAAATATTTGACAGCATCCTGAATTGCAGTCTCAATGGATGTCATTTCCAATAACAAGATTTTCCGTGGTTTTCATGCCCTCTAAATCACAATTGCCGCACTGCTGTTGATAAAATCCTTTTATTTCACAGATACAGCAACATGTCAGCTACAAAGTGGCGAAATAAAATTTTGGTTGACTTTAATTCCGTCCTGCTGTGAGCTCCAAACGCAAGAGCGCCTAAATTGACCTCCTGACACTTTCAAGCTATGAGCCACAATCAACAGCAAAGACAAAAAGCATCCATTCGAGACAAAACCATTAGCTGAAATTAAGTCCCAGGTCCACATGTCCCAGGTCTTCACAAATCACATGTCCCAGGTCTTCACAAATCACATGTCCCAGGTCTTCACAAATCACATGTCCCAGGTCTTCACAAATCACATGTCCCAGGTCTTCACAAATCACATGTCCCAGGTCTTCACAAATCACATGTCCCAGGTCTTCACAAATCACGTGTCCCAGGTCTTCACAAATCACGTGTCCCAGGTCTTCACAAATCACGTGTCCCAGGTCTTCACAAATCACGTGTCCCAGGTCTTCACTAATCACGTGTCTCAGGTCTTCACTAATCACGTGTCTCAGGTCTTCACAAATCACATGTCTCAGGTCTTCACAAATCACATGTCCCAGGTCTTCACAATTCACATGTCTCAGGTCTTCACTAATCACATGTCCCAGGTCTTCACAAATCACATGTCCCAGGTCTTCACAAATCACATGTCCCAGGTCTTCACAAATCACATGTCCCAGGTCTTCACAAATCACGTGTCTCTGGTCTTCACTAATCACGTGTCTCAGGTCTTCACTAATCACGTGTCCCAGGTCTTCACAAATCACGTGTCTCTGGTCTTCACAAATCACGTGTCTCTGGTCTTCACTAATCACGTGTCTCAGGTCTTCACTAATCACATGTCCCAGGTCTTCACAAATCACATGTCCCAGGTCTTCACAAATCACATGTCCCAGGTCTTCACAAATCACATGTCCCAGGTCTTCACAAATCACGTGTCTCTGGTCTTCACTAATCACGTGTCTCAGGTCTTCACTAATCACGTGTCCCAGGTCTTCACAAATCACGTGTCTCTGGTATTCACAAATCACATGTCCCAGGTCTTCACTAATCACATGTCTCAGGTCTTCACTAATCACGTGTCTCAGGTCTTCACTAATCACGTGTCTCGGGTCTTCACTAATCACGTGTCTCAGGTCTTCACTAATCACGTGTCCCAGGTCTTCACAAATCACGTGTCTCTGGTCTTCACAAATCACATGTCCCAGGTCTTCACTAATCACATGTCTCAGGTCTTCACTAATCACGTGTCTCAGGTCTTCACTAATCACGTGTCTCTGGTCTTCACAAATCACATGTCCCAGGTCTTCACTAATCACATGTCTCAGGTCTTCACAAATCACATGTCCCAGGTCTTCACAAATCACGTGTCTCTGGTCTTCACTAATCACGTGTCTCTGGTCTTCACAAATCACGTGTCCCAGGTCTTCACAAATCACGTGTCTCTGGTATTCACAAATCACATGTCCCAGGTCTTCACAAATCACATGTCCCAGGTCTTCACAAATCACATGTCCCAGGTCTTCACAAATCACATGTCCCAGGTCTTCACAAATCACATGTCCCAGGTCTTCACAAATCACGTGTCCCAGGTCTTCACAAATCACGTGTCCCAGGTCTTCACAAATCACGTGTCCCAGGTCTTCACAAATCACGTGTCCCAGGTCTTCACTAATCACGTGTCTCAGGTCTTCACTAATCACGTGTCTCAGGTCTTCACTAATCACGTGTCTCAGGTCTTCACAAATCACATGTCTCAGGTCTTCACAAATCACATGTCCCAGGTCTTCACAATTCACATGTCTCAGGTCTTCACTAATCACATGTCCCAGGTCTTCACAAATCACATGTCCCAGGTCTTCACAAATCACATGTCCCAGGTCTTCACAAATCACATGTCCCAGGTCTTCACAAATCACGTGTCTCTGGTCTTCACTAATCACGTGTCTCTGGTCTTCACAAATCACGTGTCTCTGGTATTCACAAATCACATGTCTCAGGTCTTCACAAATCACATGTCTCAGGTCTTCACAATTCACATGTCCCAGGTCTTCACAAATCACATGTCCCAGGTCTTCACAAATCACATGTCCCAGGTCTTCACAAATCACATGTCCCAGGTCTTCACAAATCACGTGTCTCTGGTCTTCACTAATCACGTGTCTCTGGTCTTCACAAATCACGTGTCTCAGGTCTTCACAAATCACATGTCTCAGGTCTTCACAAATCACATGTCCCAGGTCTTCACAATTCACATGTCCCAGGTCTTCACAAATCACATGTCCCAGGTCTTCACAAATCACATGTCCCAGGTCTTCACAAATCACATGTCCCAGGTCTTCACAAATCACGTGTCTCTGGTCTTCACTAATCACGTGTCTCAGGTCTTCACTAATCACGTGTCCCAGGTCTTCACAAATCACGTGTCTCTGGTATTCACAAATCACATGTCCCAGGTCTTCACTAATCACATGTCTCAGGTCTTCACTAATCACGTGTCTCAGGTCTTCACTAATCACGTGTCTCGGGTCTTCACTAATCACGTGTCTCAGGTCTTCACTAATCACGTGTCCCAGGTCTTCACAAATCACGTGTCTCTGGTCTTCACAAATCACATGTCCCAGGTCTTCACTAATCACATGTCTCAGGTCTTCACTAATCACGTGTCTCAGGTCTTCACTAATCACGTGTCTCTGGTCTTCACAAATCACATGTCCCAGGTCTTCACTAATCACATGTCTCAGGTCTTCACTAATCACGTGTCTCAGGTCTTCACTAATCACGTGTCTCTGGTCTTCACAAATCACGTGTCTCAGGTCTTCACTAATCACGTGTCTCTGGTCTTCACTAATCACGTGTCTGCAGTCTAAAAATTATTCAACCCCCCAAAAAGAATTTGTCATAAGAGCATATTTGCAAATCAGGTGTTGTCTCAAGTACACCTAATGCAGCTAATCAAGAGCTAAATTAGTTGCATCAGGTTTGTTTGAGATAGACACATCAAATACTTGCACTCGCCAGGGGTTTGTTGACGGTGACATTTGATTGCATTTCAGAGATATGACTGTAAAAAGAATTGTCCAAAAAGCTAACAGAGGGGTATCATTGCCCGGCACAAACAAGGAAAATGATAGTAAAAGGCAGTTCAGGCACTGAATGTTCGTAGAGATACAGTTGGAACCATAGTTCACAAATTCAGAGTTAAAGGAAGAGTGGCTGCAGTACCAGGATGTGGCAGAAAGAGGAAGCTATCAATGGTTTTCACCAGATTCCTGAGGAGACGGGTGGTCAAAAACCCTCGAGTGACTGCAGCAGACCTGCAGCAGGACTTGGAGGCAGGAGGCACTGAGGTTTCAGGTTACACAGTGGGGCGCGTACTAAACATTGAAGGTGTCCAAGACACACACCACAACTGATCCAAAAGCACAAGCTCCAAGATGCACAAAACCATATAAATAAGACACAGAGGTTTGGGGATATTGCTCTGTGGAGTGGTGAAACAAAACTGGAATATTTTGGGCTTATGAATCAGTGGTTTGTCTGCAGGAGGAATAAAGAAGCATATGCTGAAAAGTACACCCTGTCTACAGTGGAGAATTGTGGGGATTTTTCGATGCTCTGTGGCTGCCTTGCTTCCTCTGACACTGGAAACCTGCAGAGTGTGAAGGGCAAGATGGATTCAGTCAAGTACCGGGATATCCAAGGAGAAAATGTCATGCCGTCTGTAGGGAAGCTGACGCTTGAGCATCACTGGACCTTCCAAAAGGATAATGATCCTAAGCAAACCTCAACATATATAGTTGATTGATTGATATATAGCTCTGTCAATAAGGCAATATTTCTACATCTGAAACCAGTTCAGCATATTTGGATTGGAATATTAATTTGTTGATTTGATTGCCACGTTGCCACAAAAAAGAGAACTCTGCACCGCTGCTGTGAAGACCGGGGACGTGTTTCCTACAGTCATGTTATTGTTACCATCCATCATGTTGATCGACTGAGAGGAATTCGCTCCTCTGTAGTTTTCCAGTTCTAAAATCACAACAAGCCCCTTCAACGCTGAGAAATCGCATAACAAGGAAAAGTTATGCAAAGAAATTAATTCTCTCTCATTTCATTAGTATGTGAACAGATCTGGAATTTACAAGTGGATTAAGTTTGAACTGTAATTCTTCCATTTTTTATTCATTTTCGCCCTGACAATTAATTTTGCAGACAAGGAATCGCGTCCGAGCAAAAATATATAACTCAAATTGCCTCTCACACACAAAAAGATCCTGAGAACCACTGGAACAGACCGTTTTCTTGTAATTCGGGTTTTTACTTGATTTCAGCTAACGATTCTGTCTAGAATGGATGCTATTTGTCTTGTTGTCGATTACAGCTCGTAGCTTGGAAGTGTCAGGAGGTCAATATAGGTGCTCAAGTTTCTCTCACGTTTGGAGCTCTCAGCAGGAAGGAATTAAAGTCAACCAAAATTTTATTTCGCCACTTTGTAGCTGACGTGTTGCTGTATCCGCTAAATAAAAGGACTTTATCAACAGCAGAGCGGCAATTGTGATTTAGAGGGAATGAAAGCTTTGGAAAATTTGGTTATGGAAAACATCCATTGAGACTGCAATTCAGGACCCTGTCAAATATTTACTTGTCGCTCAATCAGCTCAAAACTGAAGAAAGTTCAGCAGTGGCCATGTCAGATTAGCGTGATTTCATTTGTTTTAGGAATAAGCGTGTGGTCATTTGAAAAAAAGCTTTCACATTCAGACCCAGTTTGTAGTTGCTTTTCGTGGACCGATCTGGGCTCAACGGTTTCAGTCGTCCTAAAAAACACATTTTTGCCCAATCAACCTAAAATTTATATTTCTGTCATCAGTGACCCAAAAACATTATTTGACCAAAATTTGAAAGTTTTTGATTTTTCTATCCAGCATGACCCCTCTTTAAGGATACAACCTGCAACCCCACTGTACTGTGGAATTATGGGGTCTCTATGGGATGCTCTTGATTACTTAGGTCTGTGGACCAGTCCGTGCTGGTTTGGGGGTCTCAGTGTCTCTGTACTATAGAGGTGTGAGGTTCAGGTGTCAGGGAATATTCCTGCACTAGAATACAGCGAGGACCTCCTCTCTCTGAGGGTGTTCAGCAGCATGGGAAGGCCTGTCTCACGCTCTCGCGCACCATGATGTTGGTCAGAATCAGGAATGCACAGATTTCCTGTTTGGCTCGTCTGGTCCAAGATTTTTTCTTGCCACCCCCTGTACTTCCTGCAGAGGGTGCTGTTGTTGCTTTTTCAGCCTCCAGCAGCTCCACAGCAGCCTTGCTGCTGTTCTTCTTCTGTGGTTAGAGAGAGCAGGCATAAGATGAGCTCATACTAAAAAGAAACCCAAAAATGTGGAGCTGTGTCCAGATCAACTTACTTGCCACCTACTTAGTATGTACAGTGAGTGCACTAGATGAGAAAGCTGTTCAGTAGGTGTTCCCTGAACATGTTCCCTGATGATGAAGAACACTTAGTCCCAGGATGACGCACTTGTTATTCACACTTTGTGGAGTGTCTGCATGAACTACCTCCGTGGCAAAAACAGCCATTACTGTCCTGCAGACGTGACACTCTCCTTCCTGCACTGCTGTGAGTCTCTACGCTGAGGATGGGCCGGCAACACGACTCACTACAGTAATATAATGGTACACAGGACGTGTTCGCATTGTTTTGTTGCATACCGAACATATGATCGAAACGGCATCTGGCCTGGTGGGCAGTACGTACTTTGTACACAAGAAAATAAATTAGGATGCCCAAGTTTTGTCTTTTATTCTGAATGATTTCAGGGTTTTATTGCAGTGTATTGTAAGTGTAAAACGGTGGCGGCCGGTGAACTGGCGATAGGGGAGGCTGAAACCCATCCCTTAAAAATAATGATTGGTCCTGACTCGTTTTCAGTCATTCATATAAATTCCCATTACAAAAACCCCGAAAACTCTCAGCATTATCAGGTGTGGTCAGTTTTCATTCATAATGCAAACCTTTCAACTCACATATTCAATGTGAGTTTTAGTGGTATATTCATGTTCCCCTGCTGAAGTCAGCAATTATTCAATCAGCGCATATTGTTATGTATGATAAATTTTTGTACAGCATTACATTTCATTTTTAAATGAAAATTTGTTGCATGCTGTTTTGCTGCCTTGCTGGTCAGCTATATTTATTTTGTTCATTGGCACCATCTGGTGGCGTGTTTGTAAAATCATTAAGAAAAGTCTAGTAATTTCTAGAAGCTTCTGGCACTTTCCTGCTTGGAGGGGGCGGGATTTCCCTAGAATCCTGTGGATCTTTCTGGAAGGTTGCTAGACTATAAAAAGGCTGTGATTTTAAGCACAGGGGGGGTGTCAGACAACAAAGAGAGCAGGCAGCAGAAGGGAGCAGACCAGAGTTTTGTTTTGGCAACATTTAAATAGTGGATACTCTTTTGTTCAATTTTTTTTTGTAAAGAATAAATTTGTTTTAGTTGTACTTGCCAGTTTTTTTGTTGTGATTTTTCCAAGTCATAACAAATTGGAGGTTCTACCGAGATTGGATTCACCGAAGAGTATTATTTTAAATCTTTTGACTAGTTTAAAAACCAGCAATCATGACTTTTGATGTGGAAAGTTTTTTGAAAACTCCAACCCAGGAATTAATTTTGTTGGCAAAGAAGAAGGACTTGCTACAAATAGCCTCAACCCTTGGATTATCTGATGTGAAGTCATCAATGAAGAAACAAGAAATATTCAACATTTTGGTGCAACATTTCATCGATGAAGATATCTTTGGGGAAGAAGCAGCAGAATTAATTAAAGCTGTGGAAGTGCCTGCAACGGAGCTGCAAAGACTTGAATTTCAGCTACGCCTGAAAGAACTGGAAGAGAGAAGGTTGGAGAGGGAGAAGGAAAGAGAAATGGAAGAAAGAAGATTGTAGAAAGAACCAGAAGAAAAAAGAATCCAGTACGAATTGGAAATGAAGAGAATAGAAGCAGGTACTGTTCCAAAATCATTTGGACTTTCTGATCATTTTGATGTGGTTAAACATATCAGACTTGTTCCTCCTTTCTTAGAAAATGATGTTGACCAATACTTTACCCATTTTGAAAAAATTGCTGAAAATTTGAAATGGCCAAAAGAGCATTGGACAATGATGTTACAAAGTGTTCTTACTGGTAAAGCTAGAAAAATCTATAACCAGTTATCTGTCCAACAGTGTGCTGATTATGATTTTGTCAAATCTGCCATTCTGAAGGGTTATGAATTGGTCCCCGAGGCTTACAGGCAAAAATTTAGGAATTCTTGCAAGGAAGCCAGTCAAACTCATGTTGAATTTGGCAGGTTAAAGGAACAGTTGTTTGATCAGTGGTGTAATTCCATGAAAGTTGAAAAAGATTTTGATAGAATGAGGCAACTTATTCTGGTTGAGGAATTCAAAAGGTGTGTCCAGCCTGATATTAAGATTTTCCTTGAGGAAAAACAAGCCAATACTTTGCAAGATGTTTCTACCCTAGCCGATACTTATGCATTGACTCACAAGTCTTCTTTTGTCCAAAAATCCACTTTTTCAAAATTTCAAAGCAAGTCTCAGTCTAAGACTTCTTCTAATAATGCTTCTAATGATTCTAAGGCCACTTCTGAGAGGAAACCTTCCAGTGAGAAGCAATCCTCTGATTCTTTACCCTCTGTGTCTTGCCAATACTGCAAAAAGCAAGGTCACCTTATTTCTGAGTGTTATTCTCTCAAGAAAAAACAACAACGAGAAGAAACCAAGCCAACTGCTTTCACTGAGAGAGAATCTCTTGTATCAATGGTCAGTTCGCCTGATCTTCTACCTTCTGTGTCTGATACTGTTATGGAGGGTTTTGAGCCATTCATCACCGATGGTTCTGTCTCACTTTCACGTGATTTTTCCTCATCTGCTCCAGTTCGAATTCTAAGGGATACTGGGTCTTCCCAATTTTTTATTCTTGCAGAGATTCTGCCTTTGTTGGACAAATCGTCTACTCAGGCTAATGTCCTTATTCAAGGAGTAGAATGTGGATTTACAAGTGTACCTCTCCATAATGTTCATCTCAAATCAGACTTAGTCTCTGGGCCTGTTACTGTTGGTGTTAGGTCTTCTCTTCCTTTGAAAGGCATTCATTTACTTTTTGGTAATGATCTTGCTGGGGATAAGGTTGTGCCCTACCCTATTGTAACTGACACTCCTTTGATTCATCAAGAATCTGACTCTATAGAGGAGGAAATTCCAGACCTCTATCCTTCATGTGCAGTTACTCGTTCTATGGCCAAAAAGGCTATTCAAGATGATGCTGATCTGGACTTTAACCTGGCTGACACCTTCATTGGGCAGTCTTTTCATCAGGAACCTTCCAGTCCTGAGATGTCTGGGAAATCTTCAGACTTGTCCTTGTCAGGTCATTCTAATGACATTTTGTCTCGTAAACAACTTATTCATGAGCAACAACAAGCTCGTGATCTAGCGCATCTTCTACCACAGGCTGCAAGTGAACAAGAGGCTACTCAAGTTCCTGTCTGTTTTTACTACAAAAATGGTGTGTTAATGAGAAAGTGGCGTCCACCCGATGTTCCTGCAGATGAAGAGTGGATGATCACCCATCAAATTGTTCTTCCAAAGCCGTACCGTCAAGAAACTCTTAGTCTGGCCCATGACAATCCTATGTCAGGTCATTTGGGTATCAAGAAGACCCTTCAACGTGTCAGAAACCATTTCTTCTGGCATTCCATGAGGTCTGATGTGCAGGAGTACTGCAAATCCTGTCATACTTGTCAAATGGTTGGGAAGCCGAACCAGAATATTCCAAAGGCTCGACTTAAGCCCATTCCCACTTTTGAAGAACCTTTCAGTCGGATCATCATTGACTGTGTTGGACCATTGCCGAAGACTAGATCTGGTTGTGAGTACTTACTGACTATCATGTGTGCTTCCACTTGGTTTCCTGAGGCAATTCCACTTCGTAATATCAAGGCGAAGACTATCATCAAGGCTCTTACCAAGTTTTTCTGCTTTGTTGGTCTTCCTAAGTCTATTCAGTCTGATCAAGGATCAAATTTCATGTCAGGCATATTTCAACAAGTTATGCATGAGCTTGGTATAAAACAATACAGGTCATCAGCTTACCATCCTGAGAGTCAAGGTGCTTTGGAGAGGTTCCATCAAACCCTGAAGAACATGATAAGGACCTACTGCCTTGACACAGAGAAAGATTGGGATGAAGGTGTCCATCTTCTTCTGTTTGCTGCCCGTGAAGCTGTTCAGGAGTCTCTTGGGTTCAGTCCTTTTGAACTCGTTTTTGGGCATACAGTCCGTGGACCTTTGAAGCTTCTGAAGGAAAAGTTTCTGGCCGAAGATGATGTCCCAATGAACTTGCTTCAGTATGTCTCTGACTTCCGTAATCGTCTCTCTAAGGCTTGTGACTTTGCTAAGTCTAATCTCAAAGAAGCTCAGGGCAAAATGAAAGCCAGATATGACCTTCATTCAAAAGATAGAAGTTTTAAAACTGGTGACAAAGTTCTTGCACTTTTGCCAGTTCCTGGAAACCCTCTAAGAGCCCGATATTTCGGCCCTTTCACTGTCCTCAAAAAGGTCAGTGATCTAAATTACGTAATTTCAACTTCTGGAAGGAGGAAACAAAAACAAATGTGTCACATCAATATGCTCAAAGAATACATTGATAGAGACACACAGCAAAAGCCAGTCAATGTGGTAAATACAGTTGAACTGGAAAATTCCAAAGAACATTGTGACTGCCCCTTAGAAA
Organism: Gymnothorax reevesii; assembly: GCA_029721435.1. Lineage (NCBI taxonomy): Eukaryota > Metazoa > Chordata > Actinopteri > Anguilliformes > Muraenidae > Gymnothorax > Gymnothorax reevesii. The sequence goes on from CM056582.1 coordinate 2,398,496, forward strand.
ATGAACCTGGTCCAGTCAAACTTGAAAATTCAGACATTCTTCAAAATATTGACAGCAAGTTGTCCCACCTGGACCCTTTTCAACAACAGCAGCTAAAGCAGCTCATATTTGAATATAGTCACATTTTCCCTGACGTTCCATCAAGGACTGATTTGGTTTACCATGATGTCATCCTACAAGATGATGCCAAGCCTGTGAAACAGCATCCCTACAGAATGAATCCAGAGAAGCAGAAATATCTTAAGCAAGAAGTCAAATATCTGATTGAAAATGACTTTGTTGAACCAAGTTACAGTGACTGGAGTTCTCCATGCATCCTAGTTCCCAAACCCAATGGAACATATAGAATGGTGACAGACTACAGGAAAGCGAACGCTCTATCAAAAACGGACTCATATCCTATTCCCAGGATTGATGACTGCATTGACAAAGTTGGACAGTCAAAGTATGTCACAAAATTTGATCTCCTCAAGGGCTTCTGGCAGATCCCTCTAACAGATAGAGCAAAGGAGATCTCTGCCTTCGTCACGCCAGATGGATTATACCAATACAAGGTCATGCCATTTGGAATGAAAAATTCTCCAGCCACCTTCCAACGTCTGGTAAACAGTGATTGCTGGACTGCCAGGATGTGAGGCCTATATCGATGATATTATCATCACCAGTGACAGCTTCCAAGAGCACCTCACCTACATCAGAAACTTCTTTCAGAGAGTGAGTGATGCCAAGCTGACTATCAACCTTGTTAAAAGTGACTTTTGTAAAGCTACAGTTGTTTACTTAGGTCATGTTGTAGGACAGGGTCAAGTCAAACCAGTTGATGCAAAAGTCAAAGTTATCACTGAATTTCCTGAGCCAACAACTAAAAGACAGCTCATGAGATTTCTAGGGATGGCTGGCTACTACAGAAAATTCTGTAAAAATTTCTCGATCATCTCTGAACCTTTGATAAATTTACTGAAGAAAAATGCTAAATTTGTTTGGGATGAAAAATGTCAAAATTCATTTGACCAGCTGAAAGCTATTCTCAAAAATGCACCAGTTCTCTTATCTCCCAATTTCAAAAAGGAGTTCAAGTTGGCAGTTGATGCCAGTGACATTGGTGCAGGTGCAGTTTTACTGCAAGAAGACACTGATGGAGTAGATCATCCTGTTTGTTACTTTTCCAAAAAGTTTGATAAACATCAGAAAAACTACTCAACAATTGAAAAAGAATATTTGGCACTTGTTTTGGCTTTACAACATTTTGAAGTCTATTTGACTTGTTCAGCTACTTCCATCAAGGTCTTCAGTGATCACAATCCCCTCACATTCTTGCACAAGATCAAAAACAAGAATCAAAGATTACTGAGATGGAGTTTACTTTTGCAAGAGTATGATTTGGACATTTCTCACATCAGGGGAAAAGATAATGTAATCCCAGATACACTTTCACGCATGTAATTTTATTTCCTTTTTTTGATTGTGAAAAATGTAATTTTACTTTTCTATTTGATTGTGAGACGTACACTGGTTGTTATGTATATGATTGTTATCATGATCAATAATACGTTTCTGTAAAATTCAAGATTGTTCTGATTATAAAACTGTGTTAATTTTAACAAAAGAAAGCTTTTAGCAAACCTTTCTTTTCTTAAAGAGGGGAGGTGTTATGTATGATAAATTTTTGTACAGCATTACATTTCATTTTTAAATGAAAATTTGTTGCATGCTGTTTTGCTGCCTTGCTGGTCAGCTATATTTATTTTGTTCATTGGCACCATCTGGTGGCGTGTTTGTAAAATCATTAAGAAAAGTCTAGTAATTTCTAGAAGCTTCTGGCACTTTCCTGCTTGGAGGGGGCGGGATTTCCCTAGAATCCTGTGGATCTTTCTGGAAGGTTGCTAGACTATAAAAAGGCTGTGATTTTAAGCACAGGGGGGGTGTCAGACAACAAAGAGAGCAGGCAGCAGAAGGGAGCAGACCAGAGTTTTGTTTTGGCAACATTTAAATAGTGGATATTCTTTTGTTCAATTTTTTTTTGTAAAGAATAAATTTGTTTTAGTTGTACTTGCCAGTTTTTTTGTTGTGATTTTTCCAAGTCATAACAATATGTAAGAAATTCTCACACAGAACTAAAGTCCTTGTGCATGAAAGTTTATCAGTTTCACCTGCGTTACGGTGGATTTCAACACTACTAATTGAAAACCTATTATGACTCCGGACTTCTCACACCTCTCTGTGCTCAGCGGTTGTAGGCAATGCATGTGTTTAATTGAAGCACTGAATACTAAAACCCCACAAGTCAAGTCAAGTCAAGTGTGACTTATGGGGTTTTAGTAATTGGTGCTTCATTATCATTTAAATGAAATAAGATCATTTGAAATGTCTTTATGCAATTCCATTGCCTCCAATGATCTTATTTCATTTAAACAATATAAATAATCATGAAGCACATACAGGCGCATCTCAATAAATTAGAATATCATCAAAAAGTTGATTTATTTCAGTAATTCAATCGGAAAAACTGAAACACATGTATTATATTGATTCATTACATATATAGACTGATATATTTCAAGAGTTTATTTCTTTTAATTTTGATGATTACAACTGACAGCTTATGAAAACCCAAAATTCAATATCATCAGAAAATTAGAACATTGTGAAGAAGTTGAATATTGAAGACTCATGGTGTCATACCTCAGCCTTTAAATAGTCTCAGTATGGTTCAGCAGACTGTCCCCAGACACAATCATGGGGACGACTGCTGAGTTGACAGTTGTCCAGAAGAGGATCATTGACACCCGGCACAAGGACGATAAGACACGAAAGGTCATTGCTAAAGAAGCTGGCTGTTCACAGAGTGCTGTATCCAATTCCAAGCACATTAGTGCGGAGTTGAATGGAAGGAGAAAATGTGGTAGAAAAAGGTTCAGAAGCAACAGGGATAACTGCAGCCTTGAGAGGATTGTGACAGGAAGCCCATTCAAGAATCTGGGGGAGATTCATAAGGAGTGGACTGCAGCTGGAGTCAGTGCTTCAAGAGCCACCAGACGTATCCAGGACATGGGCTTCAACTGTCGCATTCTTTGTGTCAACCCTCTCTTGAACCAGAGACAATGTCAGAGGCGTCTTACCTGAGCTAAGGACAAGGAGGACTGTACTACTGCTCAGTGGTCCAAAGTCCTCTTCTCAGATGAAGGTAAATTTTGATTTCATTTGGAAATCAAGGTCCCAGAGTCTGGAGGAAGAGAGGAGAGACACAGAATCCTAGTTGCTTGAGGTCCAGTGTAAAGTTTCCACAGTCAGTGGTGGTTTGGGGAGCCATGTCATCCGCTGGTACTGGTCCACAGTGTTTTCTCAGGTCCAAGGTCAGCGCAGCCGTCTACCAGGAAGTTTTAGAGCCCCTCATACCTCCCTCTGCTGACCAGCTTTATGGAGATGCAGCAGGACATGGCACCTGCCCACACTGCCAGAGATACCAACACCTGGTTTCAGGACCATGGGATCCCTGTGCTTGATTGGCCAGCAAACTCACCTGACCTGAACCCCTTTGGCGTATTGTGAAGAGGAAGATGCGAGACACCAGACCCAACTACGCAGAGGCGCTGAAGGCCGCTATCAGAGCAAGCTGGGCTTCCATAACACTTCAGCAGTGCCACAGGCTGATCGCCTCCGTGTCACGCCGCACTGCTGCAGTAATTCATGCAAAAGGAGCCCCGACCAGCTATTGAGTGCTGTACATGTTCACACTTTTCAGTAGTCCAATATTCCAGTGTTAAAAATCCTTCTTTTTTTTATTAGTCTTGAGGAATATTCAAATTTTCTGAGATGCTGAGTTTTGGGTTTTCATTAGCTGTCAGTTACAATCATCAAAATGAAAAGAAATAAATACTTGAAATATATCAGTCTGTGTATAATGAATCTATGAGTTTCACTTTTTGAATCAAATTACTGAAATTAATAAACTTTTTGATGATATTCTAATTTATTGAGATGCACCTGTATTGTACATTTCTTCCAACCCCTGAGTAAAGAAAAGCGTGAGAAGTCCGGAGTCGTAACGCAAGTGAAACTGATAAACCTTCATGCACAAGGTCTTCAGTCCCTCGCAAGAATCTCTTACATACGCATTTATTGAATAATTGCTGACCACAGCAGGGAAACGTAAATATACCAGTAAAACTCACACTGAATGCGTGAGAGTGGACAGGTGTCCGTTATAAATGAAAACTGGCCACAGCTGATAATGTTGAGAGTTTTCAGAGTTCCTGTAAGGGCAATTTAAATGAATGATTGAAGACAGATGGAGACCCATCACTGTTGTAAGGGATTGTTCGAGCCGCCCCTGTCACCAGTTCACCATCTGCCACTGATGTAAGACCATAGTGGTGTGGAGCAAAACTCACCATGGCTCCGCCCTCCCTTTTATGATTGGAAGCATGGCTGGTTGGAGGCCCGTTGAGGCCGTCAATGATGAAGACGTTTTGAACAATCAGCTCCAGCAGGCCGACCAGCGAGTACGCCAGGTCTAGATTACCCATCAGGCCCTGGGGCCCCATTGCGAGGGCGGCGACCAGCGAGAAGTAGGAAAGTGCTAGCTGTCCCAGGGCTGCGCCCACCAACAGGATGATGTCCAGACTGCGGGTGGGGTTTTGGTGAGGCCCCGCCGCCCCATCGCCACGCTTCCCTCGGCCCCGCCTCTCCAGGGCGTGCACCGTGATACCTGCCAGCGAGGCCAGGACCATTAGCGGCACGACAGTGAGATGATATCCGTAGAACATCAGCAACGCCGTGGTCCTCTGCTCTCGATGCCCCACCCACACCTGAGACAGCAATGGAGAGCGACGCCTGTCTGAGAACGGAGGGAATCCCGAGTGCAGCTTGTAAAAGTCCACCTCAGTATTTCACTCCAGCCAGCTGGATTTGCTCACAAGTGTAATTCACTTGGAGGGATATTCTGGTTTTAACCCCCCGATCATTTTTTGAGTTAAATATTTCAGATCTTTCTCAGTTTCTGGTTTTCATTTGAGAGGTTTGCAGACGGTTAATAACTGAAAATGAGTAATTAATAAAGGGCTCACCTGGTAGAGCACAAAGATGGCCACGCCCGTCAGCAGGACCACAGCCCCCCCAATAGGCCCCACCCGCACCCCGCTCCTGCGTATGGTGCGCAGCGTCAGCTGCACATGAGGGGGCTCCCCATGTCTCGGATCTGTCCTGCGCCCCACATTCTTCCACATGACGTAGAGTAGACACCCTGCCATCAGGTAATACTCCATTGTGAAGGGGTACAGGATCTCAAACCCTTTCCGGAACACCAGGCAAAGCACGTACGCTCGACATCTACACTCTGTCTCATTACCAAACTCTGGAGAGGAGAGAAAACGTGTGGTATAATTTGCTGAAGTGACGCATTTATCGGGGGGTTCAACAAAGCAGGATTACTGAGTTAGCCTGGCCCTGTTTCACAAAGCAGAATTACTGAGTTAGATGAGACCCTGTTTCTCAGAACAGGATTATTGAGTTAGCTTGGCCCTGTTTCACAGTGTGGGGTTACTGAGTTAGCTGGATCCTGTTTCAGAAAGCAGGATTGCTGAGTTAGCTGGGCCTTGTTTCACAGAGCAGGATTACTGAGTTAGCTGCGTCCTGTTTCACAAAGCAGGATTACAGAGTTAGCTGCGTCCTGTTTCACAGAGCAGGATTACTGAGTTAGCAGGGTCCTGTTTAACAAAGCAGGATTACTGAGTTATCTGGGCCCTTTTCACTAAGCAGGATTACTGAGTTATCTGGGCCCTGTTTCACAAAGCAGGATTACTGAGTTAGCTGGATCCTGTTTCACAGAGCAGGATTACTGAGTTATCTGGGCCTTGTTTCACAGAGCAGGATTACTGAGTTATCTGGGCCCTGTTTCACAGAGCAGGATTACTGAGTTAGCAGGGTCCTGTTTCACAGTGCGGGGTTACTGAGTTAGCTGGGCCCTGTTTCACAATGCAGGATTACCAAGTTATCTGGGCTCTGTTTCACAAAACAGGATTACTGAGTTAACTGGGCCCTGTTTCACAAAGCAGGATAACTGAGTTATCTGGGCCCTGTTTGGCGAAGCAGGATTACTGAGTTATCTGAGCCCTGTTTGACAGAGCAGGATTACTGAGTTAGATGAGACCCTGTTTCTCAGAACAGGATTACTGAGTTAGCTGGGCCCTGTTTCACAGAGCAGGATTACTGAGTTAGCTGCGTCCTGTTTCACAGAGCAGGATTACTGATTTTGCAGGGTCCTGTTTCACAAAGCAGGATTACGGAGTTATCTGGGCCCTGTTTAGCAAAGCAGGATTACTGAGTTATCTGGGCCCTGTTTGGCGAAGCAGGATTACTGAGTTATCTGGGCCCTGTTTGACAGAGCAGGATTACTGAGTTAGCTGCGTCCTGTTTCACAGAGCAGGATTACTGAGTTAGCTGCGTCCTGTTTCACAGAGCAGGATTACTGAGTTAGCTGCGTCCTGTTTCACAGAGCAGGATTACTGAGTTAGCAGGGTCCTGTTTCACAAAGCAGGATTACGGAGTTATCTGGGCCCTGTTTAGCAAAGCAGGATTACTGAGTTATCTGGGCCCTGTTTCAATAAGCAGGATTACTGATTTAGCTGGGCCCTGTTTCTCAGAACAGGATTACTGAGTTAGCTGGGTCCTGTTTCACAGAGCAGGATTACTGAGTTAGCTGGGTCCTGTTTCACAAAGCAGGGTTACTGAGTTAGCTGTGCCCTGTTTCACAGAGCAGGATTACTGAGTTAGCTGCGTCCTGTTTCACAGAGCAGGATTACTGAGTTAGCAGGGTCCTGTTTCACAAAGCAGGATAACGGAGTTATCTGGGCCCTGTTTAGCAAAGCAGGATTACTGAGTTAGCTGGGCCCTGTTTCACAGAGCAGGATTACTGAGTTATCTGGGCCTTGTTTCACAGAGCAGGATTACTGAGTTATCTGGGCCTTGTTTCACAGAGCAGGATTACTGAGTTAGCAGGGTCCTGTTTCACAAAGCAGGATAACGGAGTTATCTGGGCCCTGTTTAGCAAAGCAGGATTACTGAGTTAGCTGGGCCCTGTTTCACAGAGCAGGATTACTGAGTTATCTGGGCCTTGTTTCACAGAGCAGGATTACTGAGTTATCTGGGCCCTGTTTCACAGAGCAGGATTACTGAGTTAGCAGGGTCCTGTTTCACAGTGCGGGGTTACTGAGTTAGCTGGGCCCTGTTTCACAATGCAGGATTACCAAGTTATCTGGGCTCTGTTTCACAAAACAGGATTACTGAGTTAACTGGGCCCTGTTTCACAAAGCAGGATTACTAAGTTAGCTGGGTCCTGTTTCACAGAGCAGGATTACTGATTTTGCAGGGTCCTGTTACACAAAGCAGGATTACGGAGTTATCTGGGCCCTGTTTAGCAAAGCAGGATTACTGAGTTATCTGGGCCCTGTTTGGCGAAGCAGGATTACTGAGTTATCTGAGCCCTGTTTGACAGAGCAGGATTACTGAGTTAGATGAGACCCTGTTTCTCAGAACAGGATTACTGAGTTAGCTGGGCCCTGTTTCACAGAGCAGGATTACTGAGTTAGCTGCGTCCTGTTTCACAGAGCAGGATTACTGATTTTGCAGGGTCCTGTTACACAAAGCAGGATTACGGAGTTATCTGGGCCCTGTTTAGCAAAGCAGGATTACTGAGTTATCTGGGCCCTGTTTGGCGAAGCAGGATTACTGAGTTATCTGGGCCCTGTTTGACAGAGCAGGATTACTGAGTTAGATGAGACCCAGTTTCTCAGAACAGGATTACTGAGTTAGCTGGGCCCTGTTTCACAGAGCAGGATTACTGAGTTAGCTGCGTCCTGTTTCACAGATCAGGATTACTGATTTTGCAGGGTCCTGTTTCACAAAGCAGGATTACGGAGTTATCTGGGCCCTGTTTAGCAAAGCAGGATTACTGAGTTATCTGGGCCCTGTTTCACTAAGCAGGATTACTGATTTAGCTGGGTCCTGTTTCTCAGAACAGGATTACTGAGTTAGCTGGGTCCTGTTTCACAGAGCAGGATTACTGAGTTAGCTGGGTCCTGTTTCACAAAGCAGGGTTACTGAGTTAGCTGTGCCCTGTTTCACAGAGCAGGATTACTGAGTTAGCTGTGTCCTGTTTCACAGAGCAGGATTACTGAGTTAGCTGTGTCCTGTTTCATAGAGCAGGATTACTGAGTTAGCTGGGCCCTGTTTCACAAAGCAGGATTACTCAGTTAGCTGAGTCCTGTTTCACAGAGCAGGATTACTGATTTTGCAGGGTCCTGTTTCACACAGCAGGATAACGGAGTTATCTGGGCCCTGTTTAGCAAAGCAGGATTACTGAGTTAGCTGGGCCCTGTTTCACAGAGCAGGATTACTGAGTTAGCTGTGTCCTGTTTCATAGAGCAGGATTACTGAGTTAGCTGGGCCCTGTTTCACAAAGCAGGATTACTGAGTTAGCTGCGTCCTGTTTCACAGAGCAGGATTACTGAGTTAGCAGGGTCCTGTTTCACAAAGCAGGATTACTGAGTTAGCTGGGCCCTGTTTCACAAAGCAAGATTACTGAGTTAACTGGGCCCTGTTTCACTAAACAGGATTACTCAGTTAGCTGGGCCCTGTTTCCCAGAGCAGGGTTACTGAGTTAGATGAGACCCTGTTTCTCAGAACAGGATTACTGAGCTAGCTGGGTCCTGTTTCACAGAGCAGGATTACGGAGTTATCTGGGCCCTGTTTCACAAAGCAGGATTACTGAGTTAGCTGGGCCCTGTTTCACAGAGCAGGATTACTGAGTTAGATGAGACCCTGTTTCTCAGAGCAGGATTACTGAGTTATCTGGGCCCTGTTTCACAGAGCAGGATTACTGAGTTAGCTGGGTCCTGTTTCACAGTGCGGGGTTACTGAGTTAGCTGGGCCCTGTTTCACAATGCAGGATTACCAAGTTATCTGGGCTCTGTTTCACAAAACAGGATTACTGAGTTAACTGGGCCCTGTTTCACAACGCAGGATTACTAAGTTAGCTGGGTCCTGTTTCACAGAGCAGGATAACTGAGTTATCTGGGCCCTGTTTGGCGAAGCAGGATTACTGAGTTAGCTGGGCCCTGTTTCCCAGAGCAGGATTACTGAGTTAGATGAGACCCTGTTTCTCAGAACAGAATTACTGAGCTAGCTGGGTCCTGTTTCACAGAGCAGGATTACGGAGTTATCTGGACCCTGTTTCACAAAGCAGGATTACTGAGTTAGCTGGGCCCTGTTTCACAGAGCAGGATTACTGAGTTAGATGAGACCCTGTTTCTCAGAACAGGATTACTGAGTTAGCTGGGCCCTGTTTCACAGAGCAGGATTACTGAGTTAGCTGGGTCCTGTTTCACAAAGCAGGATTACTGAGTTAGCTGTGTCCTGTTTCATAGAGCAGGATTACTGAGTTAGCTGGGCCCTGTTTCACAAAGCAGGATTACTGAGTTTGCTGCGTCCTGTTTCACAGAGCAGGATTACTGAGTTAGCAGGGTCCTGTTTCACAAAGCAGGATAACGGAGTTATCTGGGCCCTGTTTAGCAAAGCAGGATTACTGAGTTAGCTGGGCCCTGTTTCACAGAGCAGGATTACTGAGTTAGCTGTGTCCTGTTTCATAGAGCAGGATTACTGAGTTAGCTGGGCCCTGTTTCACAAAGCAGGATTACTGAGTTTGCTGCGTCCTGTTTCACAGAGCAGGATTACTGAGTTAGCAGGGTCCTGTTTCACAAAGCAGGATAACGGAGTTATCTGGGCCCTGTTTAGCAAAGCAGGATTACTGAGTTAGCTGGGCCCTGTTTCACAGAGCAGGATTACTGAGTTAGCTGTGTCCTGTTTCATAGAGCAGGATTACTGAGTTAGCTGGGCCCTGTTTCACAAAGCAGGATTACTGAGTTAGCTGTGTCCTGTTTCATAGAGCAGGATTAGTGAGTTAGCTGGGCCCTGTTTCACAAAGCAGGATTACTGAGTTTGCTGCGTCCTGTTTCACAGAGCAGGATTACTGAGTTAGCAGGGTCCTGTTTCACAAAGCAGGATAACGGAGTTATCTGGGCCCTGTTTAGCAAAGCAGGATTACTGAGTTAGCTGGGCCCTGTTTCACAGAGCAGGATTACTGAGTTAGCTGTGTCCTGTTTCATAGAGCAGGATTTCTGAGTTAGCTGGGCCCTGTTTCACAAAGCAGGATTACTGAGTTTGCTGCGTCCTGTTTCACAGAGCAGGATTACTGAGTTAGCAGGGTCCTGTTTCACAAAACAGGATTACTGAGTAAGCTGGGCCCTGTTTCGCAAAGCAGGATTACTGAGTTAGCTGGGTCCTGTTTTACAAAGCAGGATTACTCAGTTTGCTGGGTCCTGTTTCACAGAGCAGGATTACTGAGTTAGCTGGGCCCTGTTTCACAAAGCAGGATTACTGAGTTAGCTGGGTCCTGTTTCACAGAGCAGGATTACTGAGTTAGCTGGGCCCTGTTTCACAATGCAGGATTACTGAGTTAGCTGGGTCCTGTTTCACAAAAGAGGATTACTGAGTTAACTGGGCCCTGTTTCACAAAGCAGGATTACTGAGTTAGCTGGGCCCTGTTTCACAAAGCAGGATTACTGAGTTAGCTGGGTCCTGTTTCACAGAGCAGGATTACTGAGTTAGCTGGGCCCTGTTTCACAAAGCAGGATTACAGAGTTAGCTTGGCCCTGTTTCACAGTGCGGGGTTACTGAGTTAGCTGGGCCCTGTTTCACAGAGCAGGATTACTGAGTTAGATGAGACCCTGTTTCTCAGAACAGGATTATTGAGTTAGCTGGGCCCTGTTTCACAGTGCGGGGTTACTGAGTTAGCTGGGTCCTGTTTCACAAAGTAGGGTTACTGAGTTAGCTGGGTCCTGGTTCACAGAGCAGGATTACTGAGTTAGCTGGGCTCTGTTTCACAAAACAGGATTACTGGGTTTGCTGGGCCCTGTTTCACAAAGCAGGATTACTCAGTTAGCTGAGTCCTGTTTCACAGAGCAGGATTACTGAGTTAGCTGGGCCCTGTTTCATAAAGCAGGATTACTGAGTCAGCTGCATCCTGTTTCACAGAGCAGGATTACTGAGTTAGCAGGGTCCTGTTTCACAAAGCAGGATTACTGAGTTAGCTGGCCCCTGTTTCGCAAAGCAGGATTACTGAGTTAGCTGGGTCCTGTTTTACAAAGCAGGATTACTCAGTTAGCTGGGTCCTGTTTCACAGAGCAGGATTTCTGAGTTAGCTGGGCCCTGTTTCACAAAGCAGGATAACTGAGTTAGCTGGGTCCTGTTTCACAGAGCAGGATTACTGAGTTAGCTGGGCCCTGTTTCACAATGCAGGATTACCAAGTTATCTGGGCTCTGTTTCACAAAACAGGATTACTGAGTTAACTGGGCCCTGTTTCACAAAGCAGGATTACTGAGTTAGCTGGGTCCTGTTTCACAGGGCAGGATTACTGAGTTAGCTGGGCCCTGTTTCACAAAGCAGGATTACTGAGTTAGCTGGGCCCTGTTTCACAGAGCAGGATTACTGAGTTAGATGAGACCCTGTTTCTCAGAACAGGAATACTGAGCTAGCTGGGTCCTGTTTCACAGAGCAGGATTACTGAGTTAGCTGGGCCCTGTTTCACAAAGCAGGATTACGGAGTTATCTGGGCCCTGTTTCACAAAGCAGGATTACTGAGTTAGCTGGGCCCTGTTTCACAGAGCAGGATTACTGAGTTAGATGAGACCCTGTTTCTCAGAACAGGATTATTGAGTTAGCTGGGCCCTGTTTCACAGTGCGGGGTTACTGAGTTAGCTGGGTCCTGTTTCACAAAGTAGGGTTACTGAGTTAGCTGGGTCCTGGTTCACAGAGCAGGATTACTGAGTTAGCTGGGCCCTGTTTCACAATGCAGGATTACCAAATTATCTGGGCTCTGTTTCACAAAACAGGATTACTGAGTTAGCTGGGCCCTGTTTCACAAAGCAGGATTACTCAGTTAGCTGAGTCCTGTTTCACAGAGCAGGATTACTGAGTTAGCTGGCCCTGTTTCATAAAGCAGGATTACTGAGTCAGCTGCATCCTGTTTCACAGAGCAGGATTACTGAGTTAGCAGGGTCCTGTTTCACAAAGCAGGATTACTGAGTTAGCTGGGCCTTGTTTCGCAAAGCAGGATTACTGAGTTAGCTGGGTCCTGTTTTACAAAGCAGGATTACTCAGTTAGCTGGGTCCTGTTTCACAGAGCAGGATTACTGAGTTAGCTAGGCCCTGTTTCACAAAGCAGGATTACTGAGTTAGCTGGGTCCTGTTTCACAGAGCAGAATTACTGAGTTAGCTGGGTCCTGTTTCACAGAGCAGGATTACTGAGTTAAATGAGACCCTGTTTCTCAGAACAGGATTACTGAGCTAGCTGGGTCCTGTTTCACAGAGCAGGATTACTGAGTTAGCAGGGTCCTGTTTCACAAAGCAGGATTACTGAGTTAGCTGGGCCCTGTTTCGCAAAGCAGGATTACTGAGTTAGCTGGGTCCTGTTTCACAAAGCATGATTACTGAGTTAGCTGGGCCATGTTTCACAAAGCAGGATTACTCAGTTAGCTGGGTCCTGTTTCACAGAGCAGGATTACTGAGTTAGCTAGGCCCTGTTTCACAAAGCAGGATTACTGAGTTAGCTGGGTCCTGTTTCACAAAGCAGGATTACTGAGTTATTTGGGCACTGTTTCACAAAGCAGGATTACTGAGTTAGCTGGGCCCTGTTTCACAGAGCAGGATTACTGAGTTTGCTGGGTCCTGTTTCACAGAGCAGGATTACTGAGTTAAATGAGACCCTGTTTCTCAGAACAGGATTACTGAGCTAGCTGGGTCCTGTTTCACAGAGCAGGATTACTGAGTTAGCAGGGTCCTGTTTCACAAAGCAGGATTACTGAGTTAGCTGGGCCCTGTTTCGCAAAGCAGGATTACTGAGTTAGCTGGGTCCTGTTTCACAAAGCATGATTACTGAGTTAGCTGGGCCATGTTTCACAAAGCAGGATTACTCAGTTAGCTGGGTCCTGTTTCACAGAGCAGGATTACTGAGTTAGCTAGGCCCTGTTTCACAAAGCAGGATTACTGAGTTAGCTGGGTCCTGTTTCACAGAGCAGAATTACTGAGTTAGCTGGGTCCTGTTTCACAGAGCAGGATTACTGAGTTAAATGAGACCCTGTTTCTCAGAACAGGATTACTGAGCTAGCTGGGTCCTGTTTCACAGAGCAGGATTACTGAGTTAGCAGGGTCCTGTTTCACAAAGCAGGATTACTGAGTTAGCTGGGCCCTGTTTCGCAAAGCAGGATTACTGAGTTAGCTGGGTCCTGTTTCACAAAGCATGATTACTGAGTTAGCTGGGTCATGTTTCACAAAGCAGGATTACTCAGTTAGCTGGGTCCTGTTTCATAAAGCAGGATAACTGAGTTAGCTGCATCCTGTTTCTCAGAGCAGGATTACTGAGTTAGTAGGGTCCTGTTTCACAAAGCAGGATTACTGAGTTAGCTGGGCCCTGTTTCGCAAAGCCGGATTACTGAGTTAGCTGGGTCCTGTTTCACAAAGCAGGATTACTCAGTTAGCTGGGTCCTGTTTCACAGAGCAGGATTAGTGAGTTAGCTGGGCCCTGTTTCACAAAGCAGGATTACTGAGTTAGCTGGGTCCTGTTTCACAGAGCAGAATTACTGAGTTAGCTGGGTCCTGTTTCACAGAGCAGGTTTACTGAGTTAGCTTGGCCCTGTTTCACTAAGCAGGATTACTCAGTTATTTGGGCACTGTTTCACAAAGCAGGCTTACTGAGTTAGCTGGGCCCTGTTTCACAGAGCAGGATTACTCAGTTTGCTGTGTCCTGTTTCACAAAGCAGGATTACTGAGTTAGCTGGGTCCTGTTTCACAGAGCAGAATTACTGAGTTAGCTGCATCCTGTTTCACAGAGCAGGATTACTGAGTTAGCAGGGTCCTGTTTCACAAAGCAGGATTACTGAGTTAGCTGGGCCCTGTTTCGCAAAGCAGGATTACTGAGTTAGCTGGGTCCTGTTTCACAAAGCATGATTACTCAGTTAGCTGTGTCCTGTTTCACAGAGCAGGATTACTGAGTTAGGTTGGCCCTGTTTCACCAAAGCAGGATTACTGAGTTAGCTGGGTCCTGTTTCACAGAGCAGAATTACTGAGTTAGCTGGGTCCTGTTTCACAGAGCAGGATTACTGAGTTAGCTTGGCCCTGTTTCACAAAGCAGGATTACTGAGTTAGCTGGGCCCTGTTTCACAGAGCAGGATTACTGAGTTAGCTGGGTCCTGTTTCACAGAGCAGGATTACTGAGTTAAATGAGACCCTGTTTCTCAGAACAGGATTACTGAGCTAGCTGGGTCCTGTTTCACAGAGCAGGATTACTGAGTTAGCAGGGTCCTGTTTCACAAAGCAGGATTACTGAGTTAGCTGGGCCCTGTTTCGCAAAGCAGGATTACTGAGTTAGCTGGGTCCTGTTTCACAAAGCATGATTACTGAGTTAGCTGGGCCATGTTTCACAAAGCAGGATTACTCAGTTAGCTGGGTCCTGTTTCACAGAGCAGGATGACTGAGTTAGCTGGGCCCTGTTTCATAAAGCAGGATAACTGAGTTAGCTGCATCCTGTTTCTCAGAGCAGGATTACTGAGTTAGTAGGGTCCTGTTTCACAAAGCAGGATTACTGAGTTAGCTGGGCCCTGTTTCGCAAAGCAGGATTACTGAGTTAGCTGGGTCCTGTTTCACAAAGCAGGATTACTCAGTTAGCTGGGTCCTGTTTCACAGAGCAGGATTACTGAGTTAGCTGGGCCCTGTTTCACAAAGCAGGATTACTGAGTTAGCTGGGTCCTGTTTCACAGAGCAGAATTACTGAGTTAGCTGGGTCCTGTTTCACAGAGCAGGATTACTCAGTTATTTGGGCACTGTTTCACAAAGCAGGCTTACTGAGTTAGCTGGGCCCTGTTTCACAGAGCAGGATTACTCAGTTAGCTGTGTCCTGTTTCACAAAGCAGGATTACTGAGTTAGCTGGGTCCTGTTTCACAGAGCAGAATTACTGAGTTAGCTGTGTCCTGTTTCATAGAGCAGGATTACTGAGTTAAATGAGACCCTGTTTCTCAGAACAGGATTACTGAGCTAGCTGGGTCCTGTTTCACAGAGCAGGATTACTGAGTTAGCAGGGTCCTGTTTCACAAAGCAGGATTACTGAGTTAGCTGGGCCCTGTTTCGCAAAGCAGGATTACTGAGTTAGCTGGGTCCTGTTTCACAAAGCATGATTACTGAGTTAGCTGGGTCATGTTTCACAAAGCAGGATTACTCAGTTAGCTGGGTCCTGTTTCATAAAGCAGGATAACTGAGTTAGCTGCATCCTGTTTCTCAGAGCAGGATTACTGAGTTAGTAGGGTCCTGTTTCACAAAGCAGGATTACTGAGTTAGCTGGGCCCTGTTTCGCAAAGCCGGATTACTGAGTTAGCTGGGTCCTGTTTCACAAAGCAGGATTACTCAGTTAGCTGGGTCCTGTTTCACAGAGCAGGATTAGTGAGTTAGCTGGGCCCTGTTTCACAAAGCAGGATTACTGAGTTAGCTGGGTCCTGTTTCACAGAGCAGAATTACTGAGTTAGCTGGGTCCTGTTTCACAGAGCAGGTTTACTGAGTTAGCTTGGCCCTGTTTCACTAAGCAGGATTACTCAGTTATTTGGGCACTGTTTCACAAAGCAGGCTTACTGAGTTAGCTGGGCCCTGTTTCACAGAGCAGGATTACTCAGTTTGCTGTGTCCTGTTTCACAAAGCAGGATTACTGAGTTATCTGGGTCCTGTTTCACAGAGCAGAATTACTGAGTTAGCTGCATCCTGTTTCACAGAGCAGGATTACTGAGTTAGCAGGGTCCTGTTTCACAAAGCAGGATTACTGAGTTAGCTGGGCCCTGTTTCGCAAAGCAGGATTACTGAGTTAGCTGGGTCCTGTTTCACAAAGCATGATTACTCAGTTAGCTGTGTCCTGTTTCACAGAGCAGGATTACTGAGTTAGGTTGGCCCTGTTTCACCAAAGCAGGATTACTGAGTTAGCTGGGTCCTGTTTCACAGAGCAGAATTACTGAGTTAGCTGGGTCCTGTTTCACAGAGCAGGATTACTGAGTTAGCTTGGCCCTGTTTCACAAAGCAGGATTACTGAGTTAGCTGGGCCCTGTTTCACAGAGCAGGATTACTGAGTTAGCTGGGTCCTGTTTCACAGAGCAGGATTACTGAGTTAAATGAGACCCTGTTTCTCAGAACAGGATTACTGAGCTAGCTGGGTCCTGTTTCACAGAGCAGGATTACTGAGTTAGCAGGGTCCTGTTTCACAAAGCAGGATTACTGAGTTAGCTGGGCCCTGTTTCGCAAAGCAGGATTACTGAGTTAGCTGGGTCCTGTTTCACAAAGCATGATTACTGAGTTAGCTGGGCCATGTTTCACAAAGCAGGATTACTCAGTTAGCTGGGTCCTGTTTCACAGAGCAGGATGACTGAGTTAGCTGGGCCCTGTTTCATAAAGCAGGATAACTGAGTTAGCTGCATCCTGTTTCTCAGAGCAGGATTACTGAGTTAGTAGGGTCCTGTTTCACAAAGCAGGATTACTGAGTTAGCTGGGCCCTGTTTCGCAAAGCAGGATTACTGAGTTAGCTGGGTCCTGTTTCACAAAGCAGGATTACTCAGTTAGCTGGGTCCTGTTTCACAGAGCAGGATTACTGAGTTAGCTGGGCCCTGTTTCACAAAGCAGGATTACTGAGTTAGCTGGGTCCTGTTTCACAGAGCAGAATTACTGAGTTAGCTGGGTCCTGTTTCACAGAGCAGGATTACTCAGTTATTTGGGCACTGTTTCACAAAGCAGGCTTACTGAGTTAGCTGGGCCCTGTTTCACAGAGCAGGATTACTCAGTTAGCTGTGTCCTGTTTCACAAAGCAGGATTACTGAGTTAGCTGGGTCCTGTTTCACAGAGCAGAATTACTGAGTTAGCTGCATCCTGTTTCACAGAGCAGGATTACTGAGTTAGCAGGGTCCTGTTTCACAAAGCAGGATTACTGAGTTAGCTGGGTCCTGTTTCACAAAGCATGATTACTCAGTTAGCTGTGTCCTGTTTCACAGAGCAGGATTACTGAGTTAGGTTGGCCCTGTTTCACCAAAGCAGGATTACTGAGTTAGCTGGGTCCTGTTTCACAGAGTAGAATTACTGAGTTAGCTGGGTCCTGTTTCACAGAGCAGGATTACTGAGTTAGTTTGGCCCTGTTTCACAAACCAGGATTACTGAGTTATAAGGGCACTGTTTCACAAAGCAGGATTACTGAGTTAGCTGGGCCCTGTTTCACAGAGCAGGATTACTGAGTTAGCTGGGCCCTGTTTCACAAAGCAGGATTACTGAGTTAGCTGGGTCCTGTTTCACAGAGCAGGATTACTGAGTTAGCTGGGTCCTGTCTCACAGAGCAGGCTTACTGAGTTAGCTTGGCCCTGTTTCACAAAGCAGGATTACTGAGTTATCTGGGCCCTGTTTGGCAAAGCAGGATTACTGAGTTAGCTGCGCACTGTTTCACAAAGCAGGATTACTGAGTTATGTGGGCCCTGTTTCACAAAGCAGGATTACTTAGTTAGCTGTGTCCTGTTTCACAGAGCAGGATTACTGAGTTAGGTTGGCCCTGTTTCACCAAAGCAGGATTACTGAGTTAGCTGGGTCCTGTTTCACAGAGTAGAATTACTGAGTTAGCTGGGTCCTGTTTCACAGAGCAGGATTACTGAGTTAGCTGGGCCCTGTTTCACAAAGCAGGATTACTGAGTTAGCTGGGTCCTGTTTCACAGAGCAGGATTACTGAGTTAGCTGGGTCCTGTCTCACAGAGCAGGCTTACTGAGTTAGCTTGGCCCTGTTTCACAAAGCAGGATTACTGAGTTATCTGGGCCCTGTTTGGCAAAGCAGGATTACTGAGTTAGCTGCGCACTGTTTCACAAAGCAGGATTACTGAGTTATGTGGGCCCTGTTTCACAAAGCATGATTACTCAGTTAGCTGTGTCCTGTTTCACAGAGCAGGATTACTGAGTTAGGTTGGCCCTGTTTCACCAAAGCAGGATTACTGAGTTAGCTGGGTCCTGTTTCACAGAGTAGAATTACTGAGTTAGCTGGGTCCTGTTTCACAGAGCAGGATTACTGAGTTAGTTTGGCCCTGTTTCACAAACCAGGATTACTGAGTTATAAGGGCACTGTTTCACAAAGCAGGATTACTGAGTTAGCTGGGCCCTGTTTCACAGAGCAGGATTACTGAGTTAGCTGGGTCCTATTTCACAAAGCAGGATTCCTCAGTTAGCTGGGTCCTGTTTCACAGAGCAGGATTACTGAGTTAGCTGGGCCCTGTTTCACAAAGCAGGATTACTGAGTTAGCTGGGTCCTGTTTCACAGAGCAGGATTACTGAGTTAGCTGGGTCCTGTCTCACAGAGCAGGCTTACTGAGTTAGCTTGGCCCTGTTTCACAAAGCAGGATTACTGAGTTATCTGGGCCCTGTTTGGCAAAGCAGGATTACTGAGTTAGCTGCGCACTGTTTCACAAAGCAGGATTACTGAGTTATGTGGGCCCTGTTTGGCAAAGCAGGATTACTTAGTTAGCTGCGCACTGTTTCACAAAGCAGGATTATTGAGTTAGCTGGGTCCTGTTTCACAGAGCAGAATTACTGAGTTAGCTGGGCCCTGTTTCACAAACCAGGATTACTGAGTTAGCTGGGCCCTGTTTCATAGAGCAGGATTGTTGAGAATCACCAGATTACTGCACTGAATAAAACTAAGACCCTGCTCCAGATTAAGAGGGTTCTGGCATTTTCTCAATACAGTTATCCAGCTAACTCACATGCTACATCATACAATATGTGCGTGTGTGTGTGTGTGTTCATTTATGTGAATCTTTATGGGTTTGTAAGTGTTTATTTTGCGCATGTGTGCATGTATAAGGGTGTGTATGTGTACGTGGGAGTGTGAGTACATGCTAGTGTGTGTTTGAGTGGTTGGGTGTGTGTGTTTGAGCAGTTATGCATTTGAGCGGTTAGGTGTGTGTGTGTGTGTGTGTGTGTGGGTGAGAGAGAGAGAGAGAGTACCGATGGTCTCCCAGTCATAATCGTCGGTCTCCAGGCCAGCTTCTTCCCTCTCCAGCTCGATCTCCATGTGCAGCGTGTCCTCAGTAACGGCGTTCATCCAGAGCAGCACGTCTGTGCACAGGGTGAGAATCACTCCGGACCTGCGTGCGTACATGCGCTCACACACACACACACACACACATATACACATACATACATTCATACACACACGCAGACACATATATACACACACACATGCATGCATGCACACACACACACGCATGGATGTACACACATACACACACACACACACAGCAGTATGTCAGCACAGAGGATAACCGCCCAGATCTGAACATACACACGGGTACAAACACACATTCATACCTTCGGGAATGAGCTAAAAACGCAATACTGCAGCGTTGTGGGCAAAATTTTGTAAACTTAGGAATAAATTTTAAAAATGTATCTACTTTCAAGTACAATCAGTATTTGGATGTTCTCAGTGATTCTCTTACCAAAACACCAAAGCGTTCCTGGGGATTCTTCACGAGTAAAACAAAAACTAAAAGTGTCCTCAGTCTTGTTGTTTATGGTGAGAAAACTGCATCTGATCCCAGCACAAAGGCCAGCATATTTAATAAGTACTTTCAATCCCTTTTCACCCCCCCAGCCCTCACTGTGTACCTTTCCAGACATTACTGTTTCTAAACATGCTAATTTGGGTAATGTGACAATTACTGTCCATGACGTTGAATCAGTTTTGACCAACCTGAATACAAACAAAGCGTGCGGGCCAGAGAAATTACCAGCTCGGATTCTAAAAGAATGTGCCCATGAATTGGCACCATCACTTTCTAGTATATTTAATAAATCTCTTCAAACTGGAGAGCTGCCTCTTGAATGGCTAAGAGCCAATGTTATAACTGTGCACAAAAAATCCGATAAAGAAAATGTGAGAAATTATCGACCAATATTGTTATTGTGTATATGCAGCAAGGTGCTGGAAAGGTGTTTACTAAACCTGGTTTATCCTCATGTGCTTGTTTTGCATCACCTACAACATGGTTTTGTAAAGGGTCGGTCAACAACATCTCAGTTAATTCAGGTTTTCCACAAAGTCTCATCTGCATCTGACTCTGTACCCTATGACTTACTCCTGCGTAAACTTCAGGCTTACGGATTCCATGGCAATCTCCTAAAGTGGCTAGCGTCATATTTATATAATCGCAAACAAAGAGTTGTTGTCGATGGTGCGCTATTCTCTAGGTCTCCTGTCTTATCAGGAGTTCTACAAGGATCAATTTTAGGTCCTTTAATGTTTCTGCTGTATATCAATGACATGCCTGACTGCGTAAGAGCTGATCAGGTTGCTTTGTTCGTGGACGATTCAAAATGCATATGAGAAATCCGAAGTGTGCTAGACTGTTCACAATTGCAGTGTGACCTTGAAAACATCTTAGATTGGAGCCCCAAATGGGACATGGGATTCAAAGCCACCAAATATAAACTCTTGAGTGTTACTAGGAAGCGATCTCCCGTTCTTCACCATTACATAAAGAATGGTAATGTAATTGAAAAAGTTGACTGCATGCGTGATCTTGGGGTTGTGATATCGTCTAACTTATCGTGGGCTGCACATGTCAATACACTGGTCAGCAAAGCAAACCGTATGCTAGGACTGATTCAAAGAACTTGTGGTCACACATGTTCAATTCAAACAAAACCAATACTGTATACTTCACTCATGAGACCGCTTTTGGAATACTCTACACCAGGGGTTCCCAAACTTTTCCAAATCAGGGCCCACTTGGAAATCTAAAAAATGTCCATGGCCCACCTTTGTCCTCGAAACAGTACATGGATGAAATTATGCATTCTCAGAACACTTAACAGCAACAATAATTGTTGTTGTTAAGAAAATAAAATAAATAAAAAACTGATTTTTATTTATTTATTATTATTATTATTATCATTATTATTATGAAGATTCAGGATTGAAATGAAAGCAGGGGAATAAAGGAAGCCCAAACTTTTAATCTGTGGTGTACACACAAGACAGAATTAATTATCGAACACAGTACGTGCTCCTCCGATTATGACCCCCGGTCATGATGACCAGAAAGCTACGTTCCAATCATAAACTATATAAGGTTCCTAAAATATTGTGAGGTCAATAACACTCAATAGATTATTACTTCTAAATATTTTTTTAAATCGTGCAATTAATATTTTACAATAAAAATCATTAAAAATCATATTTGCAAAAATGAATCATATTTTTAATGACCTCTCACGGCCCACCTGCAGTACCACCACGGCCCACCAGGGGGCCGCGGCCCACACTTTGGGAATCACTGCTCAACACAATCTTGCGCTGTATCATCAAAAAAATCTCTCATGCACATTGAGGGTGTGCAGAGGAGAGTGACAGAGTATATTCTTGGTTACAGTGATTGTGAAGGAAGTGATTATAAAGCCTGTCTAATGAAGCTCAACCTGTAACCCTTCGGCCATAGGCGTGACATAATGGATTGTGTACTTTTGTGCAGATGTCTGAGGGGTGAATATGACATTGCCTATGAGCACTTTGTCTCATTTCAAGCAGATGATACATTTTTAATGAAAATTCTTAAATTTAAAACTGAACCTTTCCGAAACTCATATTTTAACAGAATATTTTACCTGTGGAACGCCTCTCATCTCTATCAACCCTGTGACACCACAGCTGCTTTTAAATCTAAGTTACTTTCCTGAATAGTAATTAAATTTCACGACCACTTTTCTCCCAGTAACACTTGTACATGGGTTGGCAAGTGTCATTGTACATGCTGCCGTACAATATAGTTGTTGTGATTCTGGCATCTACTCATGTTCTGTTTTTGCCTTGACCATGTTTTATTGCCTTGCCAGGTTTATTCTGACTGCCTTTTGTGTATTTTTAATATTTGCCATGTATGACTATTCTTTGGAATGCGTATTGTGATTTGGTTACTTGGCTTTGTTATTGCATTGTCTTACTTTTTTACTTTTCCATAGTTTACACTTCGCCATAGTCTCACTCTGGTCCATGTTTTCCATCATGCATTGCACTTTGTCTCCCCCGTCTGGTCTTTCGTCTTGTCAGTGTTCACAGCCCCAGTCCTGCGTGTTACTCTTCGGGTGATTTACTGGCTTCTGGATTTCAGTCTTCTTTCCGATCTCGTTTGCTTACTTCGCCTTACTTTTCTATCTTACTAACCATACTAACAGTTTGTTATTTTTGCTAGAAGTTACCAACACCAACTAACATTGTATATAATACTAACTTACTAACAAGCACCAAGGGATTGAATAGTTTCACTTACTAATTGATGAACAAGCTCTCAGCACTCGCCCTGTTCTAGTCTCCGCCTCTTGTCTCTCCCTGATTACCTTTGCTGCATTTTCTGTGGAAGCTCCACATCTGATCACGCTGTCCTTCTTTAAGTATCTATGCACGTTAGAACTCCTTAACTGGAGCTGTATGTCTTTGTATAGGTTTGTCCCGTGATCCCTGTCAACGTTTTGGCTTCTGCCAAATTGCATGTGATTAGGTCCTTCCTCATGTGCTGCTCCCTTGTAATCAGTCTGACTGTTTACACCTGCGTCTCTCACCATGTGATCTCCCAGGAAACGTATATTAGGTGTCTTTTCACAGCCACTCTCCGTCAGATCATTTTCCTCAGTCTTCTTGTGCCACGCTTCTCTCGCCTTGATTACTCAGTGTTGATTTTTCTGACTGGACCACCCGACCTTTGGACTTTTTGCCTTTTTGATTTTGGATTAATGTTGCATCTGTGTGTTTTGACCCTTTTTCTGCCCGACCATGAGATCTATGTTTGCTGCCCCAGTTACGATTCAGATTACGCCCATTGGATTCTGGTTTTGCTTCTTTGACATTCCTGTACCTGTGAACCAGACCCATTTCTGTCTGACTACGATTACTGTGATTGCTGCCCTGGTTTTTGATTCTATTTTTGCCCAACTGGATTGTGATTTTTGGATTGTGGACTCTGTACTTTTGCCTTCTGCCCTGCGGGGGTCCTCCCCCTTTATTAATAAAACCAAATCTACTGCATTGCCTGGTTCTCGCAACTGGTTCCTGATCGCACCCTCACAATAGTTCAATTCTCGCCACTTTTACTCCGTACTCACTAATGTACTTGTTCAGCTTTTATGCTTCTGCAACGTTCTGTATACGCTCCCGCTTTTAACTGTCTTTGTCTTTTTTGCAACATTCTGTATACGCTTTTGGAGGATCACGCACTATAGGTGCCTCGCCACCTGTATGATCTCTTCCTGACTTATTGTCAAAGTTTAATAAATAAATAAAATACACACACATGCACCATCACGCATGCACAAATCAGACAAAATTCTTGTAGACCTTGAATCTACTGAGCTTTTCCATTCACAGTGAATTCTGCGTTTACCCATCTCACATATCCTGGGACCAGTGAGTCACACTGAGGCCCCTGTTGATAAGGACAGACACACTCACCTGGTTTGGACCTTGTGTTTGAGGATGCAGTGCTTAGAGTGCGCCCATAACAGGTATGTCTGCAAAAACCCAGAAACAATACATCAGGGAGGGAGATTCACAACACACCATCTGAGGCACTCCATTACCATCCAATTCATTAAATTACCATCTGATGCACTCCATTACCATCCAATTCATTAAATTACCATCTGATGCACTCCATTACCATCTAATTCATTAAATTACCATCTGATGCACTCCATTACCATGCAATTCATTCCTTTACCATCTGATACACTCCATTACCATCCAATTCATTCCAGTACCATCTGATGCACTCTATTACCATCCAATTCATTAAATTACCATCTGATGCACTCCATTACCATCCAATTCATTAAATTACCATCTGATGCACTCCTTTACCATCCAATTCATTCCAGTACCATCTGATGCGCTCAATTACCATCCAGTTCATTCCAGTACCATCTGATGCACTCAATTACCATCCAGTTCATTCCAGTACCATCTGATGCACTCCTTTACCATCCAATTCATTCAATTACCATCTGATGTACTCAATTACCATCTAATTCATTCCATTACCATCTGATACACTCCATTACCATCCAATTCATTCCAGTACCATCTGATGCACTCAATTACCATCCAATTCATTCCTTTACCATCTGATACACTCCAATACCATCTGATGATTCTGTCACCATATGATTCATTGAGGTGTACGTTGATACTGGTCATTACCATTCAATATATCCATTTACTAGTAGATAAATTTCATGACTATCTGATGCGTTCCATTACCGTAAGTCTATTGACCCTCCCCTGCATTGAAAACTTTGCAATGATATTTGATGCTTCAACTTGTGAATCGGATTTTTTCATCGAAAATATAAACTTATTTCAAATCTGATGACTGTAACAGACTCCAAAAATTGACTCAAGGGCTGAAAAGGACAATTAATGATGTGACAAGCAGGAAAAATAAGGTGATGTTTAACAGGTGATGTTTAACAGGTGGCCTCATCATGTTCAAGCACAGTTAGAGCCTTTAGAAAAGGCCTGTTGAAAAAATGCCCAGTAAAGCTGGGTTGCTGCTCGCCGATTTGCCATCAGATGCATAAGCTTACAATACATCACTCTGAGAACAACGTTCCCCAAAGATATATTGGTCGGATTTTGTTACCCACCACGATGCGTACTATAATTAAAGTATGGAAGGAATCCTGTTTAATTGTAGGGGGCCAGGCCTCATAGCCCTTCTGAATAACATTGGTTATGCCCTGTCAGGCAATACCATTTGGCACCGCATCTGTGGTTGTAAGTGACCATGCAAAGCCATACAGCAACCATGTCCAAAAGCGCCACCAACTTTTCTGGGCTTGGTGTCATTCGAGATGAACAGTGGGAGAGTGGGAGCTTGTTTTGTGGAACGGTGAGTCAGGATTTCAAGAGATATTTGCAAAAAAGTAAACAGCCAGCATGTACTGCGGATCAAAGACAACCTTTGCTATTATCTACTATGAACCTTACCTCAGCTATTATCCATGTCAAGTTCAAAAGCCAGTTTCCCCCAAGCCCTGGGGGTATGTGGACTCTCATAGCATAGGCAACTCGCACATTTGCAGGGGCACCGTTAATGCGGAAATATTTGTAAAAATTTTGAAGCAATATAATCTGCCATCTATGCATTGTCTGGGCTGAGGACATTCCAGCATTTTCCAATAAGAGAACACCACCTTCTGCCCCGATTACAGGAGAGTGTGGGCTCAGACCGGCCTGCCTGCAGGCCTCATCTGTCTCCCACTGAGAATGTGTGGCACACTATAAAGCAAAAATAACCGGCAGTGAAGGTCCTGTACAGCTGAGCAGCTGCAGCCTTAAATAATGGAGGAATGGAGAAAAATGGATGGAGAGCTTTGTGATGCTTCCATTTCTCAAAAGCTTTATGACTGACTGAAAGACATGGTGATGATACAGGGGTTAACAGTCAAGTGAGCCAACTTTTTAGGTCTCTGCCGCAGTCATCACTTTGCATATTATCGGTAATCAATTAAACTAATGCAACAGCACCAAATAATGTGTTGTTGAACCATATTCTACATATTACATGGTGAATGGATTTTTCAGAGCAGTCTTATTTTATTTGATTTGCATTTTCTTTGATGTGCCAATGCTTAAAAAGTAGGGTAGAATGTTACCATTTGATACGATAGATTCATTAAAAGCATGTATCCTGAGCTACCTGGGAAGGCACGCCTAATTTTGGCTCGATAAAGAGTCATGCCCTTGGTCGACTCGCTGAGATGATAGTTTTTTTTTACTTTAATCTATTGAGAGCATAATAATCATTATTATTCAATCTATTTTTTAATCAGGTTATTGGTGATATACTGATTTGTACCTGTCATGCAAAGAAGCTGTTCGAGAATCATGAAGCCATCAGTATAGCCTCAGTCTGCCTTGTATCACCAAATAACCCAACGAACGGACCACAAGGGGCCGTGTCCTGTTTCCATAGCTACAGTTTCCTGGTTGTGGAAGGAGAATAGCAGTGGTTGTGATAGTAACCTGCAGAGCCAGGAAGGGCCCTTCGATGAAGGCGGACAGGATTTTAGTGACTGGGTTGCACCATGCTAGCATGCCAAAGTACCCCATCCGGAACACATGCAGCAGCATACTGAAGCCTGCAAACACCACCAGCACCACTAGGGGGTGAAAAACACAAGAAAATAATTAGCATTAGCAGGAAGTATAAGGACAATTATGAGGAAATAATAAAAACAAATTCACTGTGTGGAACCCTGAGGTCCATTTAAACAGATTGTACACTGGAAGAGAAAGATAGATGGAAAAATCAAAACTAACATACTCAATTGGAATCATGCATCCATTATGATCGTCAGAGTCAATGCTTCAATTTTTTTTTACCCAATTTACCCAAATTTTACCCAATTTATACAATTTTCTTGGAAACGTTGCTGTCCATTAAAATGAATATATTATGCTGGGTGGAGTTACACATAAATGGGTAGATGAATCTCATATGTAGCTTGATTCACTCCAATTTAAAGCTTCTCATGACTCTGATTGGACAGTTGGTGCTTACAGTTTTTTTCGATTGCTAAAACGCAAAAAGCAAAAATTAGGCACAATTTTCACAACCTTTACTTCTGTCCCCAATCGCTTGACTCAGTTTGTTACTACTTTAGATTTCCTTATCATATTAGACTCTGACTTATCCTCCTTAGCACTCTGATGTCAATTTCACATCACCTTGTTGTCAAAACACAACACACAGTTTTCAGGTTTGCACACACTTCTCAGATAAAATCTCAAAGCTTCAATCCACAACACACAAATATTCAAATCTCTAAACTTTCGGGTCTGACGTGTCAGGTCCCACTGCTTCAAGCCATGGAGGAGGCTTGTGGAGATGTGGGCTTTGAGGCCTGTCAGGGCTTCATGCGGCAGTCTAGGCGG
The DNA here is from genome assembly GCA_029721435.1 of Gymnothorax reevesii. Lineage (NCBI taxonomy): Eukaryota > Metazoa > Chordata > Actinopteri > Anguilliformes > Muraenidae > Gymnothorax > Gymnothorax reevesii. The sequence continues at coordinate 2,425,592 of CM056582.1, forward strand.
TTCTTCCAGCGCTGTTTGGCCCAGGAGGACATCGCCTGCGATGTTGATGAGGCCCTCTGGCCAGACAGAAACCAGGGGCGTGATGCCCCATGATGTTTATGCTTGAATGGGGGCGGGGGTTTGGTGGTAAACGTTTAAACCTACAGTAAATAAAATGTTTTGTTTGAAAATTTGTGTGCTGTTTTAGGTTTGTCAAGGACATAAGTGGGCATACACTGGGTCATTTTACAAAAAGGGAATTGGTTCATTTACCAGAGTAATTGAAGCACCTATTACAGTTTTTTTCAATCGCTTACACACAAAACCTTTATATATCACACTATTTCTAAACTCTTTCAATCAAACCTCACAACTTAACCTCAAATCAGCAAAACCATGCACTAATTCTCAGCCTTGACACAGTTTTCAATTTAGCTATTCACTTTTTGCAAATCAATACACACAATTCTCTACCTAACACACAAAAATCTATCTGGAAGTAACTTGATTTCCCATTTCAAACACAACCAATCAAAATGCCACACTTATTAATCAGTGCCTCAGACTCTGTCCTCACATGTGTAAACAATAATTGCTTTACTGAACACCAACCAATCACTCCTTGACACAGGCCTATAAATAGGTCAAAGATCAAACTATCTGTTTTGAACAATGGATAACAATAATGCAGAAAGAGCCAGGGGAGTCCGGGTTCGTGGAGGACGCTTTGGAAGGGGAGCAGGAAGAGGACGAGGACGGGGACGAGTTGGAGGAGGAAGGGATGGAGAACCAAGAAGAATAGTCCCTGATGAGATCAGGGCTACTCTAATTGATCACGTGATAAATCATGGGTTGACCATGAGAGAAGCTGGACTTCGAGTTCAGCCCAACTTGAGTCGATTTACGGTGGCGGCCATAATTCGAACCTTTCGAAATGAGAACAGGTATGCGACAATCAACAGTAATGTACATGTACGTAATAGCCATTTCTGCATAGCTGTAAAATACATGTATGCTATTGTAGCTCCAAGAATCCATTTTACAGTACACAACACTGTATGAAAGGTCATAGGGCAGTATAACCTTGACTATATACTGCACATAATATTTCTGAATTTTCTAGAGTGGAAAGACAGCGGCATCATGGAGGAAGAGGTCGCATATTCTCACAAGAACAGGAGACTGCAATTGTGAATATGGTTCTGGCAAATAACAGCATTAGACTCCGAGAGATTCAAAAACATATACTGGCAGACGAAACCATATTCAACAATATCGGTGCTGTTAGTCTGTCTACAATACATCGGGTCCTCCAGAGGAATCAGTTCCGTATGAAACAGTTGTACAGGGTCCCATTTGAAAGGAACTGTGACAGAGTGAAGAACCTGCGGCGCGACTATGTGGAGGTATGTACCTGTACATAGCACTGCTAGGACATCAGACTTTCATCAGAGGTTACAGTAATATTGTATTGTGCATATACTGATCTATTCTTTTGTCTAATACAGAGAATTCTGGAGATGGATGCCCACCCCATTCTTCATGAATATATTTATGTGGATGAGGTGGGCTTCAACCTCACAAAGTCCAGACGGAGAGGGAGAAACATCATTGGACGGAGGGCAATTGTAAATGTCCTGGGCCAACGGGGAGGAAATGTGGCCATGTGTGCTGCCATAACCCAGAATGGTGTCCTGCACCATCATGCCACTCTTGGTCCCTATAACACTGCTCATATTCTAACATTCCTAGACACTATTCATGGCATTCTTGCCCGAAATGAAGAGAATCCAGAACAGGCTAGATTTGTTGTTATATGGGACCAAGTTAGTTTTCATTGCTCACAGCTGGTCCAAATTTGGTTTGTGAATCATCCCCACTTTTACGTTGTCAACCTGCCTCCATATTCACCATTTTTAAACTCAATAGAAGAATTCTTCTCAACATGGCGCTGGAGAGTTTATGATCGTCGTCCCTATGTCCATCTTACACTTCTCCAGGCAATGGAGGAAGCATGTGGTGATATTGATGCTGCCTCTATTCAAGGTTGGATACGTCATGCGAGAAGATTCTTCCCTCGATGTCTGGCAAGAGAAAATTTAGCTTGCGATGTGGACAAAATATTGTGGCCAGACCCAGCCCGGAGGAGAGATTGACTCTACTCACCCAACCAGCTCTCCCTCCTCAACAAACACACACACACACACACACACACTCCCTCTTTTTCAGAGATGTTTGTTTTTTGGTCGCTGTTCCTCCATGTGTGATGGTTGGTGTACTTTGCTTTGATTTTTTATTATATGCTGTACAATGCTGCATCCACAACAGCAACTGATTTATGCAGAAAATTAAATAATTTTGGTTCCATTATTGCTTATGTTGACTTCTATTTGCATGCTACTGTATTTTCACTCTCATATGACAATATATCAAGAAGATCCATAAAAACAAAAGAGCTTTAGATTTGGAGCAACAGTGTGTAAATGATATACACAAGTATGTGATACAATGGGAAATGTGTTTGTGATGTGAGACAAATGCTTGCTTTTGAGATGTGTTCATAATATTTTGAATACTGTTTCATTTTGCAGTAGATAGGGCGCTTTTTGCATTTTGTATGAGCAATAGTTGGATTTGTGTGTAAAGTTTTGAGAAAAAGACAGAGCTTTGAAAATGTGTGTAAGCAATTGAAAAAAACTGTACTAAAACCCCATAAGTCACACTTGAATTGACTTGACTTGTGGGGTTTTAGTAATCAGTGCTTCAATTGTCATTCATTCAGTGTGTTCCATTTCTATAATTGTGTTGTCAATTGTGCTCTTCAGTGTTCTGAACATGCTTGGTAGTGTTCAGCCAAAAGCTTAGTTGTGTTTATTCAATGAATGGTATGTGTGTGTCATGTGAAAATATGGCTGTGTTTAACAAATGAAAAGACGAGTTCCATTTTGTGAACAAAGAGAAGAGATTTGATGGCAAAGAGTTGTTTTGCAAAGGGATGCCAGGGTTTAGCAATTTGTGTGTGATGTTTGGAGTTTTGTGTGTGCAGTTTTGAAAAAAACGTACAGTTTTGAAAAACGTGTTTTAGCAATCGAAAAAAACTGTAAGGCCGGTCGCTTTCTATGGTATGTTCAGCATTTCTATGGTATGTTCGGCACACCAGTGTTGAGGTAATTGTGTGCCCTCATGTCAAGAAGGTGGACAGACCGTATGACCAATGGGAGCTGGAGGTAAGCATGTGACCAATGAGAGCTGGAGGTAAGCATGTGACCAATGAGAGCTGGAGGTAAGCATGTGACCAATGAGAGCTGGAGGTAAGCATGTGACCAATGAGAGCTGGAGATGAGCGTTTCACCAATGAGAGCTGAAGGTGAGCGTGAGACCAATGAGAGCTGGAAAATCAAGAAATTAATTTGCTCTTTTTGAAACCACCATTTCCTTTCAGAAGACCTGCAGTCACTGTGGAATACGTTCACAACACTCGGCAGGGCGCACTCTGTCTCAGTGCCAGTTGGAGTCAAATGGTTTTGCTGGCACTTGATAGCCTCTAAAGAAAAGGCACAGCTCATTGGTAAACAGGATGTACGTTCAGTATCGCGCTGTCTAAACAGAAATCCGACACAAGATGTGAGTCGCAGAATGTGCCAGGTGTCAGCTCATAAATCTAACAAAATCTCAGCGTCACTGGGGTACCAAAGTAAATAAATTACTCAAAGGTGTGAGGATTTCCTGACTAATACACCCTGATTTGATCATTTTTGGACCAATCTTGTGTGGTATAATGACCAATGAAGCATGGCTTAACGGTTTTCTGACCAATCCAATGTGACGTGATGGCTTTCTGGATTTTGGAGGTTTGGACTCGACCGATTAAAGATGTTGAAAAACATTTTCGTTTCATCTCCTGTGAGCAACCAAATATCAAACATACACTGATTAGAGGAGCAATTTATGTCACAAACTGTTAAGTGGAATGGGCTCATGCTTTTTATATTTAAACTATTAAAGACCCGGCATCCACACGCAGGAACATCACCCTTTGGGTTATACCACAGTAATTAATTCTGCTTAACAGGGGCCTCATGACCACATGTGTGGACACTTACACTGCCATCTAGTGGTGTCAGAAGAGTACAACACACTACAGAAAACATTCATTCATTCAAATTCAACTACATCATGTCAAAAGATGATGCTTATTTTTATACTTATCAGGTTCCAAAAAGCCCAAATAGCAAAGAGAAATGAAAAATGCATAACGAAGAAGAGCTGGGGGTTAAAGGTTACGTGGATAAAGGAGAGCGCACAGAGAGAGCATGACCCCTGAGGGTTGAATCGCACTTCGACTTTGAGATTTCAGGTTCCCACACAGCTCAGGTTCAGTCCGTGCAAATCAGTATGGAAATGGCTCATTTCGAACACCTGTCCATGCACTCAGAGCTGGCACAATGCGTTCAAATGTGCACTCGTTTTTACCCTGAAAAACACGAACTATTCCCCTGAGGATGGACAACACACTGCAAGATACTCAATCCTGTTCTGCAAGTTTGTGTCTTACTGAAAAACAATTCTTTGAAGAGCTGTTCTATTGCTGCAGATTTTACACCATGGAGATCATGTCAAAAGTGCTGTCATTTCTACGGGGTGAAACTAAAATATACAAAAAAAACTACATTTAATAAAAGCTCAGAATCTGGACTATAGACTGATGTAAAAATATTTTTTCCAAATCTAAAATTGTGGCACACAGAATTTAAGCAAATCACTAAAAAACACAAAAAGGAGACTGTCTCAAGCATTATGGATCTCTCTGTATTTGCCCGGCGCAAACCCCAAGCATTAAAGCACTTAGAGGGGTCACATTATGCCCATTTTCCAATTTAATATTTTTGTTTTCGCATTCCATTCACAAATATTTGTATGCTGTTATGGTCAAAAAGCACCTAGTTGCAGCTGAACAGGCTGTGTGTGCAGCACCTCAGACTCACTCAGCCTGAAACAGGCTGTTCTGGCTCCGGTCACTTTAAGGCCCCTCCCTTAAAGCTCACTCTGAAGTGATTGGCCAACTGCAGTTCAGGAAATGGAGCTCCATAAAAGGAAGGTAAGATATGAAAAGATTGGGGTTTTACTACTGAGGATCAGTAGTAAAAATTATTTTAACCACTGATTCTTCAGTTTACCTTCCTTTGGAAGTCTGTCTCTGCATTGAAGAAAATGTCATCTTTGTGACATGGCGAAGCATTCTAACCAAAATGTCCCTCACCTCCACCCTACCTGTCCTTGTCCAAAGGTGTGCAAATGCTCTATTCAGGCATTATGCCAATATGTTACATCCTGAGGTAGACAGGCTGCAGAGGAAAACTCTGGAGCATGTATAAGGCGTTTCACAAAACTAAATTACGCACAAAAGGAGAAGTGCGAGCTAAAAATGTATAATGTGACCCCCTTAAGCGAAATACTGCCTCCCCAGAGCCCCCTGCATGTCGGCTGTAGGAAGTGCAGGTGTGATGGCAGCTGGACCGGGCTCTGAGGTGTGTGTGGTGGGCGGCATAGGTTACCTGTGACGGTGATGCCCCCGGCATGGTGGTCGGTGTGGGGAGCGAGGCCGGGCTGGTGTCGGGCCCAGAGCAGGTACCACAGCATCCAGGCCAGACTCAGCCCCATGAGGATCAGAAGGAAGCTCTGAGGCTCCTGGTGCTGTAGTCCTGTGGGGTTAAAGGCCTTACTGGCCACCAGGGCGGCGCCCAAGAGCACCAAATTCAGCCCCAGCAATCCTGACAGGAGCCTGCGGCCACTGGGCACCCAAAACACCACCGGCTCCATGTCCGAGCCCGAGTCATCCCCAAACTCGCCCTCTGCCCCGTCTCTAAACTCTCCGTCTGCCCTGTCTTCAAGCTCTCCCTCCGCCTCGTCTTCAACCTCCCCCTCCTGATGCCCAAGACCAGCCATCTCCAGCCCTGGGTCGTCCCCCGGGGAGTGTCCTGTGCTCTCCGCAGTCATGCTCTCCACAGCTCTCTCCACTGTCTCAGGAGAGCTTTCGTCTCGCTCCGACTCCCTGCCTGTCAATCCCTCGCACGCTAAAGCTTTTTCTCTTTATAGGACTCTCTCTCTGCCTTCTCTCTCCCCTTGCGGCATGCTGTTCTTTGAAATCTCGCTCTCTCGCTCTCTCTCTCTCTCTCTCTCTCTCTCTCTCGCGCTCACACCCTTCACCTCCCTCCTAACTTACTCTTCAGAAGAAGAACGACAAGTCTAAACAGTGCTGGAGCAGTGCTGCTGGTGTGCAGGCAAGAGCATCTGTGTGTGAATGTACCCGTGTGCGTGTGTGTGTGTGTGTGTGTGTGTGTGTGTGTACGCGCTGAAGAATATTCTGACCTACAGCTGATCTCTCTACCTTTAAATGACTCATTTATTCAACTTCTGTCTCAGCTTTGCCTGCGTGGCTGTGATAGCACAGCCTTGTTTGGCATGAAGTGAGGTGTGGCTATTATTAACACACAAATATAAGCGGACACACACACACACACACCATAAAGCCACGGACACCTCCCTTCAGCACATTATGATAAATACCACAGATTCAACAGCGTCTTTGTTTTGTGTGCAGTTTCTGGGAGGGGAATTCCTGCGGGGATCAAGCACTGCATGAGAACACCCGTCTGTGACAATTTGATCTCGATACAATAATCACAAACTCCAGCCAATCCCCTTTACAGTCAGCACAAGCGCCTGTCAGACTGCACTGTACATTAATCACAAACATCAGTGTGTACCTCACACTCATCTCAAGCTCTGCTAACTGCACATTATGCAGATCCGAGACCCCAAAGAGAGTGCACATCGCCCTAATCTCAAACCCTGGAGAAAATGCAGATGGCAGAAATCTCAAACTCCACTGAGAGTGCATATTCCAACAATCAAAGGCACCAAAAAGATAGCAAATTATACTAATTACAAATCCCAGTGAGAGTCAACATTATATTACTAATCCTGAACCCCAAAAAGACTACACACAGCATTATATATACACCCCAGTAAGAGTGTGCATTAACTAACCACAAATCCCAGTTCGAGTGCACATTGCACCTGTAACAACCACAATTCCTGAATTAAAGAATATTACTTGTCAGGTCAGTCTGTTTGTCGTCAAAATATTTCAACTGGGACAATCTGAATACCAGAGAGAGTGATGGGAGTTAAAGGGACTGATGTTTATTAATGGGTATAGAATGCGGTCTTTGGCGGCACACCCCAGCAGTAAATCTGCAGTATGTATACCCTCTCAGGTGTTCCCATAAATTACATGGACTGTAAGAACGTCCCCGGGGCTGAGACACTGCTGTTGGTGTATAATATATTACTCATAGGCAGAAGGACCTGGCTTTCCTCAGGAGGCTGTGAAGGGAGTGCAAAGGTCGCACAGCGTATTTGTGCTGATTGTACGGCTGAAGGAGCGCAGTGAGACTACTGTAAGAGTTCACAAGCTGCACGTGACTGTGCAGTGGTTATTTCATCAAGCTGTGTTTGGTTGAGGACAGTAAGGGGCGGACAGAGTTTAAAAGGGTAACAGCTTATCAGTGCTCAGCTCGAGAACCTGCGGAGGGCGACAGTCTTCCTGGTTTAAGTTTCACAAAACTTTATTTCACAAATAACTAGAAAGACTTACATGAGACATTGTAGTAAGGCTGGTCCATAGCCGAAAAAGACTTGATTAAATTTTCCTGCCGATCAGCAAAAGCTATAATTACCCACATAAAATGCCATAACTGCAACCTTGGTAGAAGTGTGCACCAAACTGACCGCATTTCCCAGTTATAAACGTCGTGATAAATTAAATATTGAATGTCAGTTAGACATGTAAATGGGTTCTGGAATGACATTAAGATGTATAAGGCCAGGGACACTGCTTCTATGTCTTCAATGGGGAGGAAATTTGAGGTCTCGCTAAATGTCTCAAAGAGCTTGACATGAAATTCAGCTGTTTTTTATGTGATAAAATGCTGCAAATTACCTATCTTGAACAATTAGTGATGGTTTTAATATCGCGTACTTTACACAATGTTTAAAAAACGGCATTTTATCTGCTAAATTATCCACTCAAGGGAATGCCCCCTTTACCTCAATTGAGAACATTTGAGCTGGGCCAGCTCAGCCACGTGACGTCATAAGTTAATGAATAAATTAACAAATTGTGATTCCTCAGCTTCTATCTCGCCATAAGTAATTTTCTTTTATCTAGGGTGAGCAAAGTCATTAGGTAGGGGGTTCAAAATGTGGCCAAAACTATGTGACAGTTGCAGGATGATCGCACTTTTGGAAAGAGATTTCCAGGGTGGGTTTGTCTGCCACCGGGCCAGCTAATTGAGCATCTGGAGAGCAAGATCCTTGATCTTCAGGGCCAGTTGGCGGCGCGACATAGTTCACAATCAGTAGAGTTCCTAGAGGAACTAAGTAGTATGCCGTTTAGAGAAATGGTGTGTACGCCAAAGCAGGGTGGTACTGGGATCCCAGAACTGGCAGGGAGAGAAAGTTGGGTGACTGTAGGTCGGCAGCGCAGGAAAGGGCATGCACGCCGTACAGCGACAGCTTTTCCAGTGGTTGAGGGGTCCAACCGATTCCGGCCCTTGCAGGAACTTGACTTAGCCCCTGACCCTGAGAGTGAGGGGACTGATGAGCAGCAGGGCACCCTGTTGGCCTCTATCCCTCAGAAAAGGGAGTTATTGATAGTGGGGGACTCAATACTTAGAGGAATAGATAGCTTAGTCTGTTCGCGCGACAAGGAGTCTCGTACGGTGTGTTGCCTGCCTGGTGCCCAGGTAGGAGACCTCCTGGAGCGTGTGGACAAGCTCCTGGCCAGAGCGGGGAGGGATCCAGTTGTCATGGTCCATGTTGGGACAAATGACATAGGTAAGGGTAGGTTTGAGGTTCTGCAAGGCAAATTTGTGGAATTAGCTGAGAAGCTTAGGAGCAGATCCTCAACGGTAGTGTTCTCCGGGATTCTACCGGTACCACGTGCAAGCAGAGGAAAGCAGAATTTTATCTGGAGGTTTAACACGTGGCTACGAACCTGATGTAGGAAAGAGGGGTACAGGTTTATGGGGCACTGGAACTTTTTCTGGGACAGGGGTGACCTGTTCAAGCCTGACGGGCTGCACCTGAACCGGAGGGGTACCTTTGCACTGGGCCAGTGTATGTTGAGGGCAGCACAGGATTATTTAAACTAGGGACTTGGGGGGCAGGGAGGTTAGTGAGTGTTACACATAGGGAAATGCAGACTGCCCCGATGGAAGCTGACGGCGTATGCACTAACGATGTTTTACTTTTCAAGCAACAAAGCGTAGTGGGGGGCTCGAGGTGGTGGCCACATGGGAAATCAAGGGGGAAGAGCATTAGTAATAACCTGAAATGTTTTTATTTAAATGCAAAAAGCATAAATATAAAATTTTCAGAACTTGAAGCTGTAGTAGTGATCAGTGAGGGCCATGACATAGTTGCGATTAAAGGGACATGGCTATGTGAAGAGGATGGAGATGAATATAATATAGAAGGTTATAAGCTCTTTAGGGAGGATAGATGTAATAGGCGAGGAGGGGGCGTAGCACTCTATGTGAACGAAAACATTAATGTACAGGAAATTCCCGAAATTGAACATTCCTTTTCCTGTGAAGATATCTGGGTCAGGCTCATTGGCAAACACGAGACAGGTTTAAACATATGAGTATGCTATCGACCACCAGCTTTGGACAGTACAATCAATGAAATGCTTTTTAGGAGGATTACACAAGCTTTTAGTGGTGGTGGGACTATTATCATGGGAGACTTAAATTATCCTGGTATCAATGGGGAAATGGTGAAAGGACAGGGTAGTGGGGAGGAAGAATTTCTAGATGTTATAAATGATTATTTCTTGGTGCAGTATGTTAATAAACCTACCAGAGAGAAGGCAATTTTAGACTTAGAGCTCTGTAATGACCCCGATAGAATTATCAATGTTGAGGTACTGGAACCACTTGGGACAAGTGATCACTCTGCTGTTAATTTTGATGTTTCATGGGAAGTTAAAAAGGTGTATTCTAAAACAAAAATTTTCAATTTTAGGCGAGCAAACTTTGACAGGATGCGCTCATATCTAGCTGAAATGAAATGGGAGACACTCCTGGACTATAAGTCCGTAAATGAGATGTGGGAAAGATTTAAGGGGGTTTTACTTGAATCACAATGCAGATTCATTCCGAAGGTGTCCAAAAGTAAGCTGAAAAAGCAGAATCCTCAGTGGATGAACAAAAGTATTCATAGGATGTTGAGGGAAAAGAGGAATCTTTATAAGATGTACATAAAGGATAACAATGAGAATACTAGGGCTGAATACTGTAAAATGCGGGCTGTGGTCAAAAAAGAGCTGAGGAATGCTAGAAGACTGTATGAAAGACAAAGACTGTAAGAAAGTTAAAGAGAAGGTTAAGTGCATAAAGAATAAAAATGGATCGCTGCTATATGATTACAAGCAGTTACTTTGTTGAGAATTTTACCTCAGAGGGGGTCTTTATTTAGCCAGAGTACATATCAAATGCTTAAGATTATTTAGTGGAAATTGAGGTTCGGGATAACGAAGTATTAGACAAGTTGCATAAACTAAAAGTAGATAAGGCGGCGGGTCCTGATGGCTAATATCCGAGAGTGCTCAGGGAAGCTGGTGAGTTCATCTTTAAGCCGCTATCCGCCATCTTCAGACGGTCTTTAGAGACTGGAGTAATACCAAATGATTGGAAACAGGGCAATATAATACCACTATATAAGAAAGGGGACCGTACCGAGCCAGGAAACTACAGGCCAGTGAGTTTAACTTGAATTTCGTGCAAAATATTGAAATCAATCATAAAAGATCAGCTGGACTTATTTCTTGAACTTGGATTTTCAGAAAGTATTCGATACAGTACCGCATAAGAGACTAATTTTTAAAATGAGCTCCAATGGAGTTACAGGAGGTATTCTGAAGTGGATTCAAAACTGGTTACAGGACAGAACACAAAGAGTAGTGGTCAGTGATATCTCATCTGAGCTGGGTATGGTGGGGAGTGACGTTCCCCTGGGATCGGTGTTGGGACCCCTGCTGTTCCTCATTTACATTAATGACCTTGATAGGAATATTGAGAGCAGATTGGTTAAATTTGCAGATGATACTAAATTGGGGGGTTTGGCAAATAGTCTAGGGTCCACTAAAGTGATTCAGGACGATTTGGATACAATCCAGAATTGGGCAGAAATGTGGCAAATGAAATTTAATCTAGCAAAATGTAAAGTTGTACAAGTAGGTAATAAAAACATTAGACGGGATTACTTCATGGGAGGTTTAAAACTGGAATGTGCTGCACAGGAGAAAGATCTGTGAGTGATTGTTAACCAAACCCTCACAGGTTCTAGCCATTGTGCCGTAGCAGTTAAAAAAGCTAATCGGATGCTAGGATACATTGCCAAAAGTATTGAGTACAAATCTATGGAGGTGATGCTTCTTTTGTACAACACGTTCGTTAGACCACACCTGGAGTATTGTGTACAGTTCTGGGGACCATACTTTAAGAAAGATATAGAGGCTCTAGAGAAAGTTCAGAGAAGAGCCACCAAGCTTATTCCAGGTATAAAAGATGAAAGCGACGAGAAGATGCTGAAGATCCTTAATCTCTTTAGTCTTAAGAAAAGGAGACTTAGGGGTGATTTGATAGAGGTCTTTAAATATGTAAAAGGGATTAACAAAGTGAATCATGTAGGATTCCTTCGACCAAGTGTTGTGAGTAGAACTCGGGGTCACAAATGGAAGTTGACCAAAGGTAAATTTAGCACTGATATTTGGAAATATTTCTTCACCCAAAGAGTAATTTCAATGTGGAATAGCTTGCCTGACCATATTGTTTAGGCAGAGACCTTGGGGGTTTTCAAGAGCAGGCTTGACCTAAAGCTAGATACCACTGAGTCATTTATTATCTGAAGGGATATATCCACAATAGTATAAAGAAACTGGCGAGCATAGTTGGGCTGAAAGGCCTGTTCTTGCCATTCATGTTATGTTATGTTATGTTATGTTATGTTATGTTATGTTGAACACGGATTGTGTCTAGGTGGTCAGCAGCCTGGTGCCCCTGCCTCGTTGGCTTGCGCTCAAAGTGAGGCCCTGGTAACAATGACTCAATGGCTGCCTCCAGTGAAGGAAATACTAGATGGCAGCCCAGGTAGGTTTATCATTGAAATGAGTTCGTCTTGCAGTTCATCGGGCAGTTCTTCAGTTTGTCTTGGGGGCAATTCCTCTTGCGCAGGAGGAACTCGGTTTTGCATTTTTCAACATGACACAATAAAGCCTAATTTTTCCTTTTTCAGAGACTGTCTCTCTCCAATTGCTTGAGGATGGGGGAACCTCAATATGTTGAAGAAAATCCACAACAGTAAGTGCTGTACGGTTCTGGACAGGCGGAGACACTGACAATTAACCGTCTTCTTTGCTCGAGTACGCGGGCTGGAATCTGTATGGTTCTGAATCCCGAGTTAAGCTGCTTTCACACCGGACGCAAGACGATTTTTTTTTTTTGCACGACAGATTACATTCAAAGTCAATGCAAAGACGCAAATACACGCGAAACGTATTAGCGTCTTTGCACTGACTTTGAAGGCAATCTGTTGTGTGAAAAAAATTGTTTTGCGTCTGGTGTGAAAGCATCTTTATGTGGAGTTTCCTCATCTTCCATAAAAAAGTACTCCATCAAATGGGTAGATTCAATTGAAAATTCTGAGGAACTGTCGGAATCTTGTTGATGCACAGTCGCCCACCGTGTGCTACTTCTGACGTGACCACACGGGAGCGCCAGAATCGCTTTTCTGTGCCGCTCAGAAAGTTTGTTAATGAGGGGGGCGGGGCAAGTAACAAAAAAAATCGCAATTTTTGTTAAAAAATAATTTTCTACATTTTTTTAGGCAGACGATGGGAATTCTTTTAATTGTACCCCTTTATATTCATAAACTTGCTCAGGGCATGTCCTAAGCTCTTTAAAGAATGCTATTGGCCTAAATCCTACTGTTGTCTGGCAGTTATGTGTTTCAAATTAAAGGGGAACTCGGGGCTAAATCATAATTGTTACGACCAAGACTGAGGTCATAACAAGAAGGGAGACCACACAGGGAAACAAAAGTCAAAACAATATAATTTATTTAGCCAAGGCATATTTGTCAAAGACAACCGCTAAACTCCACACCATTGCCACAACCAAATCCAATCTCCTCCCCCCCAATTTGGAGAAGGCGGCTCATTTAAATAGTATCACTCAGGTGGAGCTAATGAGCTTCAATTCTCTCTTCACGAATGGAACTGAATGAGTTAATTGAATACTGACACCAATTAGCAAAGTGGAGTTTTTACACGTACTGTTATCTAAGCTTTAACAGACCAGCAGGGCTGTAACATAATGCTGTTTTATACAAACATAATTAGTAAATAAATATTGTAAAATACAAAAATGTGGAATTTTTGTTTTCAAAGACGAGATAAATGAGGTTTCATTCCCCCTAATTAGTTGTCGTCTGCTTCAACGGTCGCGTGATAATGACGTAACGTCACCCAAGAATGACGCACCGTCGCCCTTCGCCCAGAGGTATGCACTATTCTCACAGCTATTGTATTTGATAGTGTTATTCTCCCAGTCCATTATTTTATGACAAAAGATCTCTCCATATGGCCCATTGGGTAGTTGCACAAGGTGGTGTTGAGTACTTTCAACTTGAAATTCACAGGGTTACTCCCACATTAACAATTTGCCTCTGTTACTTAACAGTCTATATCAGATGCTGAGCAGATGACGGGTATAATAATCCCAGTAATGTGATTTTAGCTATCGCCGATATTCCCAGGATTTGGCTTAATTAACCACGAATGATGTTCGCACGATTTGCCTCGATTACCTGTTACCGATGTTTGTTCGTTGGCCCTGTTAATGAGGCATTTGCTGCTCCAACGAGAAACAAGAGGATTTTTAACAAGCATCACATCTCCAGCCGTTCTCACTGATGACTGATGAACTGGCTTTAAGCGACAGACAATAAATTCAAAAATATCTGGAAATTAATGTTTAAACATTCCATAAAGTCGAAATGCCGTTTCATAAATCCAACATTAAATCGATATATATTTTAATATTGTCGATATTTTGTTTCCCTTCCCACTCGGCGTCAGTTGCACTCAAGACCATCACATCTGGAGCTGTGGTTAGCTGAGCACATCTGAGAAAACCATAATGGTGTAGCAGGACTAGCTGGGTAGTTGCATCAGAAAATGTCGAAGGCAATTCACTATAAAACCGAAACAATTAAGCCAAATCCTTGGAATATTGGCGATAGCTAAAGTCACATTACTGGGATTGTTATACCCGTCATCTGTTCAGCATCTGATATAAACTGATAAGTAACAGAAGCAAACCGTTAATGTAGAAGCAACCCTGCGTATTTCAGAAATTACTTAACACCATCTCATGCAACTAGCCAATGGGCCATATTGAACGATCTTTTGTCATAAAATTATGGACTGGGAGAATCACACTATCCAACACAATAACAGCGCATACCTCTGGGCGAAGGGCGACAGTGCGTCATTCTTGAGCAACGTTACATCATTATCACGCGACCGTTGTAGCAGACGACAACTAATTATGGGGAATAAAACCTCATTTATCTTGTCTTTGAAAACAAAAATTCCACATTTTTGTATTTTACAATATTGATTGACTAACTATGTTTGTATAAAACAGCATTATGGTTTAGCCCTGAGTTCACCTTTAAGTGAGCATGATTAAGTAAAGTCAAGTAAATACACTCAACAAAAATGTAAACGCAACACTTTTGTTTTTGCTCCTATTTGTCATGAGATGGACTCAAAGATCTAAAATTCATTCCAGATACACAATATTACCATTTCTCTCAAACATTGTTCACAAATCTGTCTAAATGTGAGATAGTGAGCACTTTTGCTTTGCTGAGACAATCCATCCCACCTCACAGGTGTGCCACATCAAGATGCTCATCAGACACCATGATTAGTGCACAGGTGTACCTTAGACTGTCCACAATAAAAGGCCACCCTGAAATGTGCAGTTTTTGCTTTATTGGGGGTCTGGGGACTCAGAACCAGTCAGTATCTGGTGTGACCACCATTTGCCTCATGCAGTGCAACACATCTTCTTCGCATAGAGTTTATCAGATTGTCAATTGTGGCGTGTGGAATGTTGGTCCACTCCTCTTCAATGGCTGTGCGAAGTTGCTGGATATTAGTGGGAACTGGTACGCGCTGTCGTATACGCCGGTCAAGCACATCCCAAACATGCTCAATGGGTGACATGTCCGGTGAGTATGCTGGCCATGCAAGAACTGGGACATTTTCAGCTTCCAAGAATTGTGTACAGATCCTTGCAACATGGGGCCGTGCATTATCTTGCTGAAACATGAGGTGATGTTCACGGATGTATGGCTCAACAATGGGCCTCAGGATCTCATCACGATATCTCTGTGCATTCAAAATGCCATCAATAAAATGCACCTGTGTTCTTCATCCATAACAGATGCCTGCTCATACCATAACCCCACCACCACCATGGGCCACTCGATCCACAACATTGACATCAGCAAAGCGCTCACCCACACGACGCCACACACGCTGTCTGCCATCTGCCCTGAACAATGTAAACCGAGATTCATCCGTGAAGAGAACACCTCTCCAACGTGCCAGACGCCATTGAATGTGAGCATGTGCCCACTCAAGTCTGTTACGGCGACGATCTGGAGTCAGGTTAAGACCCCGATGAGGACGACAAGCATGCAGTTGAGCTTCCCTGAGACGGTTTCTGACAGTTTGTGCAGAAATTCTTTGGTTATGCAAACCAATTGTTTCAGCAGCTGTCTGAGTAGCTGGTCTCCAACGATCTTGGAGGTGAACCTGCTGGATGTGGAGGTCCTGGGCTGGTGTGGTTACACGTGGTCTGCGGTTGTGAGGCTGGTTGGATGTCCTGCCATATTCTCTGAAACGCCTTTGGAGATGGCTTATGGTGGAGAAATGAACATTCAATGCCCGAGCAACAGATCTGGTTGACATTCCTGCTGTCAGCATGCCAATTGCACACTCCCTCAATGCTTGCGCCATCTGTGGCATTTTGCTGTGAGACAAAACTGCACATTTCAGAGTGGCCTTTTATTGTGGACAGTATAAGGTACACCTGTGCACTAATCATGGTGTCTAATGAGTA
Organism: Gymnothorax reevesii; assembly: GCA_029721435.1. Classification (NCBI taxonomy): domain Eukaryota; kingdom Metazoa; phylum Chordata; class Actinopteri; order Anguilliformes; family Muraenidae; genus Gymnothorax; species Gymnothorax reevesii. The sequence goes on from CM056582.1 coordinate 2,441,836, forward strand.
TCTTGATGTGGCACACCTGTGAGGTGGGATGGATTGTCTCAGCAAAGCAAAAGTGCTAACTATCACACATTTAGACAGATTTGTGAACAATGTTTGAGAGAAATGGTAATATTGTGTATCTGGAATGAATTTTAGATCTTTGAGTCCATCTCATGACAAATGGGAGCAAAAACAAAAGTGTTGCGTTTATATTTTTGTTGAGTGTATAATCACACCTTTTGTCATGAAATAACATGTTTTGAGTATTCCTAAACCATGCCCTTATAAAAGTATATGCCCAGAGCAGGACTGTGCCTGCTGTTAGAAACAGGCTCTGCAGATATGTGATAATCAATGCCAAATGTATTCCTGTACCTGATTAAACTAATTTTACATTGGTGACGATACAGTGATGCACAATACAATCATGATACATAATTATAATTTATTCTGTTAACTTAATTCTGCACAGTAAGCATAGCTGCAGTCCATTTTGGGCACACATTTGCAGCCACTGACTACTGAAATCAGAAATAGGCCGCGATTCTGTTTGTACGTGGCTCCCTTAAGTCATAGTCAATGCCCTCATGTTTCAGGAAAGTACCAAATATCACATTGCGCAACTTAATTTAAACAAATCTCCAACTGATGCAATCTGATTTACATAGAAACCTCTCCTGAGTTATGCAAGTTGCTTACAGCACTGGCAAGTACTTCCAGACGTAGCGCTTGCAGGATTATCAGGCCCTTTCAATTCAACCCCAAAACCACTCTTATGCAGTGCATATAAAAAAAAAAGGTAATCCAAATTCAACAAGTTAATATACCACATTTATATCATTTCACAATTTCTGTGCAATTTGCCAAGGAAGAGGACATCCTAAGGTCCTCACTGACTGCAACGTCACTGTCGCGCACGACTGATTAAATGACCTTAGAAAATTGCAGATTCGAATTTCATTTTTCCAAGTTTTGTTTATTGATGGAAGTATGAAAAAAAGAGTCCATGAAAGTCAGAGAAAGTCTACACGCTGCCGTCTGCCTACGCACCGACACCTTCAACACATCCCCCACCGCTTTCCAGGCAAAGCTGACGGCGACGGAGCACATCCTCAACTGCACGTCTCAACACAGCCGGATCATTCTGAATGGACCCTTGCAGCTCATCGAGATCTCTAAAGGAGTCGCAAACACTTTGTTTTTCAAAGGTCCTCAAAGGAAAAAAACCTTGCGTCGATTTCTAAATGTCTTTCATGCATGACTGAAACTTGGTAAAAATGAAATTCTCATCCACCATTTTCAAAGGTGGTTTAATCAGGCATGCGCAGCAGTGATGTTGCAGTCAGCGGTATCCGTTCAGGCATGCGCAGCAGTGATGTTGCAGTCAGCGGTATCCGTTCAGGCATGCGCAGCAGTGATGTTGCAGTCAGCGGTATCTGTTCAGGCATGCGCAGCAGTGATGTTGCAGTCAGCGGTATCCGTTCAGGCATGCGCAGCAGTGATGTTGCAGTCAGCGGTATCCGTTGAGGCATGCGCAGCGGTGATGTTGCAGTCAGCGGTATCCGTTCAGGCATGCGCAGCGGTGATGTTGCAGTCAGCGGTATCCGTTCAGGCATGCGCAGCGGTGATGTTACAGTCAGCGGTATCCGTTCAGGCATGCGCAGCAGTGATGTTGCAGTCAGCGGTATCCATGAAGAGCAAAGGACGTCCTCTTCCTTGGCAAATTGCATAGAAATGGTGAAACTACATAAACCTGGTATCTTAACCCGCTGAAGATGGATTACCTTTTTTTTCATATCCACTGTATACCTCCTATAATTACCACCATCCTTCTTTTAATAAGGAGTCTGATGTATGACCTTATCAAAGGCTTTTTGGGTGTAATTATACATAAGCCATCACAAATGTTTGTCAGGCATAATATTCTTATACAAAAAGCATGTTGGCTATCACTTAAGATTTTCTCTGATGATAGATTTCAGTCTTCGTCATGAGATGCAATTTAAACTGACAGGGCTGTAGTTTCCTAAATCAGCTTGGACCCGTTTCTGCAGTGAGGGTATTGCATTACCTCACTCCGAGTCCAAGGATCATCCAGTTTCTACGTTCTGTCTAAGTATATCTGCCAGGGCTTTTAAGATGATCTCCCCAGACTTGTTGTGTTCGCCTTGGATACCCCATCAGAGTCGGCCTCATCATTTGTGTTTAGTCAGTGAAATTTATTTGGAATTTCTTTATCCCATCTTAACTTCTGCCGACACATTCTGAGTATCGAATGTCATTCAGCTGACGAGCGGCTGCATCTGCGGTACAGTGCGAAAGAAAGTGACTAAGAGGCATTTAGCAGTATTTTTATTCTTTTAATTAGGGCTCCTTCGTCATTCTTTGCACAATTAGCATCCTGCAACCTTTCATTTTCAACATCAATATTCGAAGAACTACCTTCTCAGTGGAAGTGGCTCTGGATGCAGTTGTCAGGGTGAGAGGCTGTTTCTCTGTCTGTGTTGACACATGTGACATGAACACAAACAGACCCTCTTTTACACACACATGCTCACACACGCATGCGCACACACACACACACACACACAAAGAACAAAGTAGACAAACCTTCACACAAATACATCCATACAAACTGACAAACCCTTACAGACACAGTCACATGCGCGCGCGCGCACACACACACACACACACACACGCGCGCGCGCGTGCGCGCACACACACACACACACACAAACACACACACACATACTCAAGCAGTGTGCGCAGAGTGAATAGTGTAATTACGGAGTCTGCGTGTTTCCAGAGTGTATGTGTGCATCTGTGTGTAGATGTTTGTTTGTGTGCACGCCTGTATGTGTTCTTTAACATAAGGACTATAATTTTTTATTTATTTTTTTCATACAGAGTGGGGACATTATTGGGAAGTGAGGACATGTTCTGGTGTCCTCATAACTACAAAGGCAAATACTGACTTACAGTGGGGTAAAATTAGAATTAGGGACAGGTTAAGGTTAGGGTAGGGGTTTGGGGTAAGGTTGGGATTAGGGTTAGGTTAAGGTTAGGGTAAGGGTTTGGGGTAAGGTTAGAATTAGGGATAGGTTAAGGTTAGGGTAAGGGTTTGGGGTAAGGTTAGAATTAGGGATAGGTTAAGGTTAGGGTAAGGGTTTGGGGTAAGGTTAGAATTAGGGATAGGTTAAGGTTAGGGTAAGGTTTTGGGGTAAGGTTAGAATTAGGGACAGGTTAAGGTTAGGGTAAGGGTTTGGGGTAAGGTTAGAATTAGGGATAGGTTAAGGTTAGGGTAAGGGTTTGGGGTGAAGTTAGAATTAGGGATAGGTTAAGGTTAGGGTAAGGTTTTGGGGTAAGGTTAGAATTAGGGATAGGTTAAGGTTAGGGTAAGGGTTTGGGGTAAGGTTAGAATTAGGGATAGGTTAAGGTTAGGGTTAGGGTTTGGGGTAAGGTTAGAATTAGGGATAGGTTAAGGTTAGGGTTAGGGTTTGGGGTAAGGTTAGAATTAGGGATAGGTTAAGGTTAGGGTTAGGCATACTTTGTCTGTTAAGATTAGAGAAAGGCTGAAGAGACTGAAAGAATGGAAGTCAAAGTAATGTTCTCAAAAGGATAGAAGTACTAGGATAAGTGTGTGTGTGTGTGTGTGTGTGTGATTGTGTTTGGAATATAATGAAGTCGGGCTATCATTTAAACACACACACACACACACACACTCTCTCTCTCGGTCTTACACACCCGCACTCATGCAAGCAGGCCGGCACATGTAAAAACATACATTATAAATACATAAACATGATTCGCTTCAGGCGCATTTGTGCATTGCCAATTGTCATAAATACTGTGGACGTAACTCTGTATTTATGATGAGGGGCTATGCTCCAGAAATTAACCTGCGCTTGGTGACATCTATCACGGAGAGTTAAATAACTCTCACGATTTTGTACATGGCTCTCTGAATGAATCACAAAAACACAGTACAAAATCTCTTTACATTGACTTATACTTGAATTTTTAATTACAATATACACGTATATTTAAGATTTCATTTTAGAGGATCAGAAGTTCATATTTGGCAAAATGGTTCAGTGCTTCAAACTTGAGAGATCAGCCATTTGAATATATCACTCATATTACATTCTTTCAAAGGTACTAGTTCAGCTTTGAAACCAAATCATTCATCTGCATAAAGCAGGGATATATTTCACTAATCATAAAATCTGTTGGAACTTGTTCACTCTCTTCTTTTATTAAATTCTTATGCTGATAAGTATGGACACATTGTATTGTTCTTTGGAAATTTTGAAGCTTGCTGCATAATATAGCAGTTTACACTCTTTAAAATAGGGGTTCCTAAACTTGGCCCTGAGGCCTCCCTCTGTTTGCTGGTTTTCGTTCCAACCATAATTTCCATCATAGGAGTTTATGCTGTCATTTTGTCCAAATTAGGTGTATTTTGTGTTGGAAGTTTGCCATCTTCAGCCATATTTCAATAGAAAAATCCATGTCTCCCATGAAGAAAAGAAAATTGAATATAATGTTTTGTTTTATGTTGCAATTTCAGGAGCATTTATAAACAGATCAAATCAGGTTCTGAGAAAATCAGTGACCTCCAAATCAGATACTGAGAAAATTACTGACCTCCAAATCAGGTACTGAGAAAATCAGTGACCTCCAAATCAGGTACAGAGAAAATCACTGACCTCCAAATCAGGTACTGAGAAAATCAGTGACCTCCAAATCAGGTACTGAGAAAATTACTGACCTCCAAATCAGGTACTGAGAAAATCAGTGACCTCCAAATCAGGTACTGAGAAAATCAGTGACCTCCAAATCAGGTACTGAGAAAATTACTGACCTCCAAATCAGGTACTGAGAAAATCAGTGACCTCCAAATCAGGTACTGAGAAAATCAGTGACCTCCAAATCAGGTACTGAGAAAATTACTGACCTCCAAATCAGGTACTGAGAAAATCACTGACCTCCAAATCAGGTATTGAGAAAATCAGTGACCTCCAAATCAGGTACTGAGAAAATCACTGACCTCCAAATCAGGTACTGAGAAAATCAGTGACCTCCAAATCAGGTACTGAGAAAATCAGTGACCTCCAAATCAGGTACTGAGAAAATCAGTGACCTCCAAATCAGGTACTGAGAAAATCACTGACCTCCAAATCAGATACTGAGAAAATCACTGACCTCCAAATCAGGTACTGAGAAAATCAGTGACCTCCAAATCAGGTACTGAGAAAATCAGTGACCTCCAAATCAGGTACTGAGAAGATCAGTGACCTCCAAATCAGGTACTGAGAAAATCAGTGACCTCCAAATCAGGTACTGAGAAAATCAGTGACCTCCAAATCAGGTTGCTGAAGACAGGTGAGTAGAATTCTTTCAAAATGATTTATTTATGCTCAACAAAAACATAAAACAGGTTTGACTCATTTACTTGCCTGGTAAGATGTTAGTTTTTGAAACCATGACCCCACAGTTTCACCAATTAGGAACCCACTGATTTTCCCCTCTTTTTATGCAGATGTTACTCACACAAGACAATGTGGATGCAGAATTTATTCCTCACTGCATATAAGTCAAGATGCAAATAGTCAAGAGAGGATAAATTGCAGCTCTAAACATACATGTTTTGGATTGGCTGAAGAGTTATCTACTAAACAGACAGCAATTTGTACAAATAAATCAGAATACATCAAGTTTTATGAATATTACATGCGGGGTGCCTCAAGGATCCGTTTTAGGACCAAAACTATTTATTATGTATATTAATGATATTTGCAGGGTATTCAATGAATTAAGATTTGTGTTATTTGCAGATGACACAAATATTTTTTGTTCAGATGTGGAATTACAGCAGCTTTTGGAGGTGATTACAAAGGAAATGAATACCTTCAAAAGGTGGTTTGATGCTAATATATTGTCTTTAAATCTGAACAAAATGAATTTTATGTTGTTCGGACATTATAAGAGAAATATAGATATAAAATTAAACATTGATAATATTAGCATAGAAAGAGTAAATGAAATCAAATTCCTTGGTGTAATTCTAGACCACAAAATCTGCTGGAAACCACATATTAAATATGTTCGGGGGAAGCTGGCACGGAGCATTGCCGTCCTGGGAAAAGCAAGGCAGATCTTCAACTTGAAAGCTCTATATATTTTATATTGGGCATTAATTTTACCTTATCTGACCTATTGTGTAGAGGTATGGGGAAACACATATAAAAGTAATCTTCAAACAATAAATATAATGCAGAAAAGGCCTATTAGATTCATCCACAATGTAGGATTTAGAGACCACACAAATAGACTTTTCTTAAAACTGCAAGCTCTAAAATTTCAAGATCTGATTGAGTTTAAAACAGCACAAATAATATTTAAAGCAAAAAATAACTTACTCCCAGGAAACATAAATAAACTGTTCTCAGAGAGAGAAGGAGGCTATAATCTAAGAGGGGAACTGAACTTAAAAATAAATCGTGTCAGAACTACTTTGAAAAGCATGTGTGTCTCAGTCTCTGGGGTCAAGTTATGGAACAGTTTAACAGATGAATTAAGGAAATGTAAAACCATTGGCAAGTTTAAAAAAACATATAAAAAACAAATTTTAAATAAATATAAGGATGAGGAACAGCAGTTTGACCCAGGACGGTAATGGCAGGGTTTAGAAAAATGTGGATACATTGTCTTGATATGTCTTCTTCTGTGTGTGCGCAGGGGGTTCTAGAAGTATAGAAATTCAGTATTATATACAGGTGCAATATTCTGTGTATATTTGTATATAAGTAGCTTATTGAATATTATAGTCAACAAATTGTAAGTACCATTGGTTCCTGAATAGACAGTGAATGTTGTAAATATAATAATAGAGAATTTAATAACTTGACTGTAGAATATGGTAATACAAGGGGTAGGATTAAATAAGTTCTTACTTCTTCCTACTCCTTTTCGAGCATACAATCTTGCTGCTACTGCAAGACAGTTATCAACAGTTTGCTTTTTGTTTTTGTTTTGGTATTGGCATGGTGGCCATTTGTTTTGGTGATTATCTCTGTTTTATCTTTTAACGTGTTAGAAATAAAGATTTCATTTAAACATCAACATTTCTTAATTAGGTACATTTAACAGCTTGTTAAAACCCTATGATTGCAGTCAGGGCTGGGAAAAAACCAGCATAGACTGGGAGGCCCCAGGGACTGAGTTTGGAAACCACTGGTTTAAACAATTTACCATCACGTGATGATACGCTCAGGAACCAGTCGCGAGAACCAAGTAATGCAGTAGATCAGATTTTATTGATCAAGGAGGAAATCCCCCGCAGGGCAGAAGGCAAAAGTACAAACTCCAGTATCCAAAATCACAATCCACACAGAGACAAAAACCAGGGCAGCAATCACGGTACTCGTGGTCGGAAAAAAATGGGTTTGATACACAAGCATGTCAGAGAAGCAAAGGCAAAATCCAGTGGGTGTAATCCAAACCGTAACCAGGGCAGCAATCCTAGAAATCGTAGTTGGGCAGAAAAAGGGTCAAAAATCACAAAGCCAAAAAATCAAAAACAGGGACGGTCCAGTCAGAAAGGAATCACTAAGAGTACAAGGCGAGAGAACCGTGGCACAAGCAAACTGAGAAATGATCTGACAAGGAAGTGCTGTGAGAAGACTCCTAATATACACTCACGGGGAATCACATGCTACACAGAACACAGGTACTGGAAATGAGACTAATTTCAGGGGAGGGAACAAGAGAGAGAGCATAATGTCATAAAATAGGCAAAAGCCAAAACGCGGACAGGGATCACAAGACAATCCTATGTACAAACATACGGCTCTGGTCAAGGAGTTCTAAGATGCATACATAATGAGAGAAAGGACAGCGTGAGCAGGTGTGGAGATTCCACAGAAACGCAGCAGAGAAGATTAGGGAGAGACAAGAGGCGCAGACTAGAACAGGGGTACATTTCCCGAAATCAAAGATGCTAACTTACATAGTTGGACCCATTGACTGTGAATGGACGAACTATGTAAGTTGCTAATTTAGTTAGCAACTGCGCTTTTGAGAAACGTAACCCAGGGCGAGTGCTGAGAACTTGTGTCAAGGTTTCACCACCCGCTGGATATAAACTGCTGTCCAGCAAGACCTAAGACTATGGACCTAAAAGAATGCAGGACCCAAATGGCAGACTGGTACAAACTGGAGATTTACTAAATAGTCAAAAAAAACCAGAGGGCTAAAGTCACACACATCAATGATAAAACCAAAATGCAGTACCAATGAGAACTGGCAACTGCCAGCCCTATATACTTCAGATAAACACCTCCACCTTAAAAAGCAACAGGTGCAGCTTGTTAAGGTGGAGGTGAGAGAAAGCCACAGGGGAGGGGCTGCAAGGCGAAAACCCTTACAGATTGGCTATTTCCATTTTTTAAGAAACCAAGGTTGAGAACAGCTGCTTTACTGCATGCTCTATTTACAAACAAGTAGATCAGAGGGATCTAATAGCTGCGTCCAGGCCTAGCATCCGTCACGTGGCCTAGTGTCCATGACTGGTGGTTTCTTGTACAAGTGTGACCTCAAAATTGGCAAATGGCATCCATCAAGTTAAACTCGAGTTACGGTGCGAAAACTGTGCAAAATCGACACTTTTTTGACCGGTGTGACCTTGGGATTCGACAAATGACCTTGAAAATCAATAGGGAACCCCTCCTCTATACCAAGAAGCTTGTTCTAAGATTTCATAGCCATTCATTGAATCAAACTTGAGTTACGGTGCGAAAACCGTCAAATCAAAAATTGACACTTTTTTTACCTGTGTGACCTTGGGATTTGACAGATGACCTTAAAAAACAATAGGGAACACCTCCTCTATGCCTAGAAGCTATTTCCAAAATTTCATAGCGATCCATGAATTCTAACTGGAGTTACAGCGCGAAAACCCGCAAACAAGGTCATGACCTCCATGGTTGGAGACTTCAATACAGTACAGAATTATTTAATAGATCGTAAGGGAAATAATTCAACTAATAATCACCCACATGCTTCAGCAGAAATCACATCAATAATGAATACAATGGATCTGGTTGATGTTTGGAGATTAAGGAATCCGGAATTACGTAAATATACCTGGAGAAGACAGAACCAGGCAAGCCGAATAGACTATTTTCTTGTTTCCTTTTCTTTGTTACCTAAAATAAAAAAGGCAATAATTGAAGACAAATTTAAATCTGATCACCAACTTATATCGCTATATTTGGTTTTACATGAATATCCACGAGGACGGGGCTATTGGAAATTTAATCAAAAGTTACTGGAGGACCAGACATTTGTAGAGCGTACAAAAGAATTTATTACAGATTTTTTTACACACAACATAGGATCAGCAGACCCACATATTGTGTGGGATACTTTTAAATGTGTTTTTAGAGGCCACGCAATTCAGTTTGCTTCACGAAGACAAAAACTTTTAAGATTAAAAGAACAAAATCTTAAAAAAGAAATTGAGATTCTCACATCAATACTGGATAGCTCACAAGCAACTTGCGATGTAACTGACTAATTGGACCGAAAGCAAAAAGAATTGGAACAATTAATTTGTGACAGGTCAACTATAATGCACTATAATAATAAAGCAAAATGGATGGAGAAGGGAGAGAAATGCAATAAACTATTTTTAAGCCTCCAATATAGAAATACAGCGAAGAAAAATATACAGAAATTAAAAAGGATTGCTTGGACGATTCTCATCTCTCCTACAGATATTCTGAATGAGGAAGAGAGATATTTTACAGAGATATTCTCCCCCCAGCTATCAGCTGTTTCACTATGTAATACTGATAGTAATTCATTTTTCCCTCAAAATCAAGTTAAATTATCAGAGGAACAGAAAGCAACATGCGAGGGGCTAATTACAGAAACTGAGCTTTACAATTCAATCATGTCCTTTCAGCGGGGGAAATCGCCAGGGTTAGATGGTATCCCAATAGAAGTCTATCAAACGTTTTATGAACAGATTAAAAACCCCCTGCTCACATGTTTTAATTTTTCATATGATCAAGGTATTCTCACCGGGACTCAGCGAGAAAGTGTAATTTCTCTGCTCTTAAAACAAGAAGCTAGCGGCCACTATAAAGATCCGGTCCACTTAAAAAACTGGAGGCCACTCACTCTTCAGTGCTATGATGCGAAAATATTAGCAAAATGTATAGCATTGCGTATAAAGAATGTCCTGCATGATATTATACATCATGACCAGTCTGGTTTTATACAAGGTAGAAATATTTCAAATAATATAAGACAATTACTTGAAATTATAGAATATTATGATAAAATAAAGAAACCAGGTTTGATTTTCATAGCAGACCTTGAGAAAGCCTTTGATAAAATCAGATGGGATTTCATCTACCAATGTTTAGAATTTTTTAACTTTGGTAAATCTTTAATACAGTGGGTTAAAGTAATGTATCATAACTCCGTCTCCAAAATTATAAATAATGGTTATCTCTCAAACCCCATTATACTCTCTCGGGGAGTAAAACAGGGCTGCCCGTTATCACCGTATCTGTTTATTATGGCAATAGAAGTACTTGCTATAAAAATACGAGCAAACAATAATATCAAAGGTCTAGAAATGCAAGATCTAAATACAAAAATTTCAATGTATGCCGATGATACCATTTTTTTACTGAATTCTGATTATAAAACACTTCAGTGTCTTACAAAAGACCTGGATGAATACTCAAAACAATCTGGGCTGAACCCTAATTACGAAAAATGTCAAATACTGAGACTTGATTCCTTGAAAAATAAAAATTTCACTCATCCATGCAATCTACCACTTCACTGGACAGATGGACCGGTCAATGTGCCCGGTATACACATTCCAGAAAATATTAGTGAAATTTCAACGGTTAATTTCAATAATAAACTGAGTAAAATTGAAAAAATTCTTCTCCCATGGAAAGGGAAACATTTGACCATTTATGGCAAAATAACTCTGATTAATTCATTAATTGTATCCCAGTTTACATATTTATTCATGGCATTACCAACTCCTAAAGAATCATTTTTCAAAATTTATGAACAGAAGATATTTAAATTTATATGGAATGACAAACCTGATAAAATTAAACGTGTGTATTTCTACAATGATTATGTATCTGGTGGCCTAAAATTATTAAATTTAAAAGCTTTAAATCTTTCACTGAAGGCCTCCCTTATTCCAAAATTCTGTTTCAATTCAAACTGGTTTTACAGTAAGTTACTTAAAAGTGTCCATCCTATGTTTGAAAAAGGATTCTTCCCATTCCTGCAGATTAAACCTGTGCATATTAAGTTAATTACTGACATGTTTTTTCGTGTTTCCACCTTTCTGGAAGAAGCTCTACAGAGTTGGTTGCAATTTCAGTTTCATCCACCAGAAAATACAGAACAAGTTCTACAACAAATAATATGGTTAAATTCCAATATACTTGTTGATAGAAAAATGATTTTCTGGAAACGCATGTTCGATAACGGAATTATTTTTTTAAAGGATATAGTGAATGAGGAAAATAAAATTATGTCCTACAGACAATTAACTAGTTTTTATGGAACTGTCTGCACACTGCAACAATATAATCAACTTATTGGAGCTTTACCAAATACTTGGAAATCAAAAATTATTAAAAGACCAGGAGGACATCTAGTCTGTCTGCCTCAAATGAAAATGGTACAATGGTTAAAGAAAATAAAGATTAATAAACATATATACACATTTTACTTAAGAATAAAGAATTTAGTTGCAACACCATATAGAATTCTAGATAGTTGGGAAAACTTGTTAGACACACCAGTTCCATGGAATAAAGTCTTTACAATACATCACTTGATCCGAAGATAAGATATTTTCAATATAAGCTAATATATAAGTTTCTAGCAACAAAAAAGATGCTAAATATCTGGGGAATTGAGCCGTCACCCCTCTGTCGATTCTGTCAAGAGGAAGCGGAGTCAGTAGTCCATTTGTTTTGGTACTGTCCTGTAACAGCCCTTTTTTGGATAAAGGTGCAAAATTGGATATCTCAGTATAATAGTATACAACTAGATTTATTTAAGGTATTACTGGGTGATGTAACTAAAGAAAAACATCAAATATGTAATATAATTGTATATCTTGCAAAAATATTTATTTTCAGGTTGACATCTGTTGGGGAGTTAAGACTTGAGAGATTCAAGAATTTTGTCATGTATTACAGTAGAATTGAGTGTGCGATGGCCTATGAGACGGGTCTTGTAATTTATGCCAAAAGATGGGATAAAATTCGGGAGGCTGAAGGTTGGGAATAACAAAGAGATGGAATGGATGAGCTAATAGTTACAAATGCCAAAAATATAAAACTCTGTGAATGTAATCCTTATTGTATTGTATTTTATTTTAGTTTTTATTTTATTTTATTTTATTTTATTTTTTGTTTTTCATGGGTGTGTGTTTCGTTGGGTGATGGTAGGAGGATTCATACTTAATTATATAACTGATTAAATGAATAAAGTTGTCCTCCAAAGTGGGGGGGTGGTGGCGGGATAGAAAAAAAAAAAAGAAAAAAAAAACAAGGTCGTGACCTCTGTGAACTTGACCTTTGACCTATGATCTTGACCTTTGACCTTTCATCTCGACCTTGTGCATGGACATCACTTTGGTGAAGATCAATAACTCCTGAAAATTTCATGATGATACGACGACAGGAACATGGTCAAAAAGGTGTCACAGACGGACGGACAGATGGACGGACAGACAGAAGCGTTCAAAACAGACCATTGTTCATTTAGTTATTTATTAAAGATTCAAAAGAAATTACACTTTTGTATATCTTTTGTACATTCTAGCACACACTTTTTATTTTGATCTTTTAATCTTATAGTAAACAAGGCAATCTGACCCCAGCCATGGGCTGACAGACAGAGTGACAGACACATACACACACAGACATGATCATTGCTTAACCTGGCACCCTAGGGGAGGGGCCAGGTAATAACTCTAACATAATATCCACGGTCGATTATTTGTCCATACATACCCCCTGTTCTTTTAAATTACCATTAATTAGCCAGAATTGCAGTTTCCAGGAGGCCGCCATTAACGCCACGCCTGGCATGAGAAGTTGCGAGATCATAACGTCACTGCGGCTGCCACATGTATTCATGTGCATGATGCCTGCGATGTCAAAATGTGTGAATACATGGATATCCAAATAAATTAGACCACCAACCAATTTAAAATTGTTCATTGAGCGAATCAACTGTTTGATTACAAATTGAGAAAAGTAAATGGGAGGGGGGTGAAAGGAATTGTCGAGTGGAGGAGGATGATTTTGAAGACCTTATCTTTGCTTAGTTCAGCATGTAATTTGCCTGAATGTGTTTGCTTGATTATTACATTTGGCCATTGTGTGCGAATCTTGTTCAATTATTAAATAAAAACTTTAAATTCTGTGGCACAGATTTGCTTGAACGTGCATGCACAGTCTTCGGTGCATTTGTCCATTGCTTGCAATGCGAAAATAATTTCTCTCTCACATTCATGTTTGATGTGCTTCACACAATGTTGTCTACTTCGTTTATTTTTAGACGCTTAAAAACCAGGGCCATCTTAACATGATTTTATTTTTAAGAAATCTTTTTTAATAATAGAGTAGACTGAGAACAGTTGAGACGTGTACAGTTGAGACAAAGTCAACATCTTGACTGCGTAGCATGCCTCAGCCGTGATTTTTGCTGTGCACATGGGTATTAGCATCCTCTTTGATCGTGGGAAATTTTAACTCCGTGCGAAGCTCTGCTCCAAAGATATCAACTAAACTAATTTTTGCCAGGTTAGATTTTGACTTTACCATGTCCCTTCCACAATGAATATCTTTCTACCCTAATGCAAACCATGGCTTGTCACTGGAGCAGTACCTTCAAAGGTGCTGCTGTTGTACCTTAGGAGTGGGTTTTTATTTGTTTTAGAACATAAAAGTACCTTTTAGAGACCCTAAAAAGGTTCAAGCAGGTTCAAAAAGGTTCAATGTGCAATTAGCCCTAAAGGGTACATAATACCTTGGGGAACAGAAATGGACTCCTGCTGTACCCCTATTTCTGAGAGTGCAGGACAATGGAAATTCATGGCACTGGCAGCTGCACTGATGTCACGATTCAGGGCGCCCCGAGTGGATCGAGGGTGAATTTTCGCCTGCTGTGGTGAAAATGGCGCTGTCCACTTATTTTGTAAAATCGCTCATAAAAATTAAAGAAATTGCAAAATAAATTTTTAAAAAGTCGTAGGGTTTTTTTCATGATATATTGAAATGATATTACCCACCTTTCCCAGCTGTGATAGTCCTCCTTTAAGGTTTCCTGCCTGGCCTTGGCGGAGGAAGCACCTTAGACAAGCGGTGGAGGAAGCACCTTAGGGAAGCGCCCCCCCCCCCCCCCCCCCCCCCCGCCCGCCCATCATCAGCACCATTGAAACGATGTCAAATCATAGCATGGCATTTCAACATTGAAAAATCATCATCTATACTACAGTGATTCAACAACTGTTTTTCAAAAGTTGAAATGGTAACTGTGATTAAACATTAAATGATGTTTGATTAAACATCTGGGCAGTGTTACACTGCTGCAACTATGGAGCTCTGGCAGTGTTGTTTCCATAATCCTATTGTCAGCCTGACATGCCTTTTCCCATTTTTGGTTTTCAATCTCAAAAAAGGGAGCACATTCAGCTACAAGAGCAGACTGGGGTTGATTTACACAACATTGTAAGTGATAAAGCACTAAGTGGGAGACTGAATATCATCTAGGCCGACTAAAAGTCACAGAAATAAACCAGTAGACAATGCATTTACTGTAAAGTGTCCGGTTTATTATTTTTGGGTTTAAAAAACTGTGACAGCAATGTGCAAAAAAAATTTGTAGTGCGAGAACTACAATTAAGTGCAACAAATAAAATCACTTAGATATATAAAAATAACTGCAAATGTGCAAAAACAGAGTACTAAATAAGCTCGGCTAGCTTCTGAATATTCAATAACTGCTCCGGGTGTGCCATCTAGTGATAGACTATTGTAACTGCGTGCATAAATTTGCAGCTCCATGTCCGCTGGCAGACACATCGAAACAAAGCGCTTAAAATACCCTGCTGAGCACCGTTGTTCTTCTCGAACTCTCCAAATCCAGATAATCCTTAAATAATGAATTACATGTACTTTGTTTCTATACACCTCTGCCTGCCAATTAAGAGAAATGTCTCTAGTTTTTAACTAGCAAGCTAATTTGCTATTAACGGCTACACGCAACCAGTTGCATCAAAATGTTTAGGATATTTAGGGAGTTTCCTAACTTGAGGAAACTTACATTATCAAGACATGCAAACATATGTTTATCATGGCGTTTTTTTTCTCCTCTTCCTCTATCGTTTCTCTGCTCCTGATTCTGAAGAATATGTATTTTTTGTGACATTGTTTAGCTGACCCAACTGCTCCTTGGATGCGCAATGTGCACTGCACAGCAGGATGCACAAATTACCGGTGCACCAGAACTTTGGCATTTAAAGCAATTCTTACTTTTCTAGCATTTTTACACTTTACGTTTGTAATCTTAAAATGCTCCAAATGAGCGTACGGCACTCCAAAATGTAAAACAAATCCACCAGGTGTTGAAACTCTTCAATGTTCAATTCTCATATATTTCTGATAAAAGTCTGGCCAATCATTTTCTTCAGTCCGAATGAAATGATTTGCCGAGCTTCCTGTCTGTCATCCGTCACTGCGTCCCCTCCAGTTACCTACAGCTGTCACCGCTCGCCAGTCACGCGCCTCTCTGGCAGAAAAAAAGGACGCATTTGGCTGTAAACAAACGGGTGCTGAAATGCTATCATTACGATAATAACGTTAATGGTAGTTTGTCAGACTACAAAGGTAACTAAACGTTAAGAGGGCATTTTATTTTATACCACATATAGAATGGAATATTATGTCATTACAGTTAGTTCGTTTTCATTTCCCGGTGCTTCTGAATCTGTCTCTATTGTTATGGCCCCAATTTGTTATTACATTTACAACGTAACAGCAACAGCAACAGCAAGGGATGACAGAAACTGTTTTAAAAACTTAAACACATTTAATCAACAGACAAAGACAATAACAACTAACTAACAACTAATGACCAAGATTGAATAAAAAAAAAAAACAGAAATATTTACTGTCCCTTTTTGTGGGGTGGCTTGGTGATGTCCTGGATAATGAAAATGCTCAAACACAGGCAAAGAAATCCACAAAAGAAACGTCACAGGTCTTGAACAGAATGGCAGGTCTGGTCGTCATCTTGCAATTTCTCCTACCACTTTACTGTCTCAATTCTTTTCCTTATATACTCTTTTGCAGACCCCACCCACATTTAGACCTCTTTTTTTTATTTTCTGAGACTTGCCCCAGACATGTCCAGGACATGTCTAAACATGACTCCAGTCTGAGCTTAACAAAAAAAAGGTAAATACTGCCATCTAGTGGCCTATATTCACATTATACTATTGACCCGCTTCACTCTCCCGCGAAAAAAATATATTGCGTGGGGCGCGAGGAAGTGAGCAGCGACAATGAAGGTGGTCAAGCTGCGTGAAGTTGGCACCCCATATGTTGAAAATCTGAATAAAAGTATGATGATTCTTTAGTGCTTTGTGCACTTTTGTGCAGGCAAAATCAACGTTTGTGCACAAACCGTCTTTGTGATATTCAACATTTAACTGCATGGTGACCTGAGGTCACTCAGCACCCCATCAACATCCACATGACTCAAAAATGGTTTTACTTGTTTATGCTTCGTTTGTGCACGTTTGTGCAGGCAAAATCAGCGTTTGTGCACAAACCGTCTTTGTGATATTCAACATTTAACTGCATGGTGACCTGAGGTCACTCAGCACCCCATCAACATCCACATGACTCTAATGATTGGAATCGTTTGTCCACGTTTGTGCACAAATAATCTTTATGTTCAACATTTTATTTGAGGTCAGCCAGCACCCAATCAACATCCAAATGAGATGTTTAGAATCGTATGTGCAAGCAAAATAAACATGAACAAACTCAAATTTGTGTCCACTTAACTTTCTTGTGTATTGACAAAATGTTTACATGCTCCAGGACCATTACAGCCACCTACTAACAAATATTGGTATCGCAAAATAAGGAGAACTCCGTGTTGATGTTGCCAGTAACAAAAAATTTGGCGCAATACTGACCGAATAGGCTAGCCTATCAGAATGGCATTTAAAGCAAACCTATGGGGTCATACAGTGAAAATACAGTGAAGTCAATATTGCTCCCAATTCTTTCCTGAGTCTCAGAAAGAATAAGTCCATCCTTACCAGGTATATATCATTTTAATCTTCCAAAAATGAAATGCATCTAGATTGCTTTTAGTAGGCTACCTGGGTGTAGTTAAGGGTGATATTTTTCAATGACTAATGACAACACTAAGCCTATAGAAGTATGTTTAATTTCTTTGCCTACAAACTAATAGCCTACTGTACAACTGCAACAAAATGTTACATACATGTAGTTTATTTGCATGAAAGTGCTAAATGTTAAACAGTAAATGAATAGTACAGTGCAAAGCCTGATCTACTATACTGTGGGAAAATACTGAAATGTATGAATAAAATAATGCATTAAAGCATTTGAAATAATGTTGCACACATGCTTGTTTTGCCTGCAAAAACGGGCACAAACAAAGCACAAACGATTCCAACCATTTCTGAGTCATTTGGATGAATATGGGGTGCTGGGTGACCCAGGGTCAAATACTAAAATGTTGAATATAATAAAGACGGTTTGTGCACAAACGTTAATTTTGCCTGCACAAACGAAGCACAAACGATTCCAACCATTTCTGAGTCATTTGGATGTTGATGGGGTGCTGGGTGACCTCAGGTCACCAAATGGTTAAATGTTGAATATCATAAAGACTGTTTGTTCACAAACGTTGATTTTGCCTGCCCAACCGTGCACAAACGAAGCACAAACCAATCAAAATACTTTTATTCATTTTTCAACATATGGGGTGCCAACTTCACGCAAGTAACGGGTCAGTGGAGTCAGATTCAGAGGCACCGGTAAGTGAAAACTAACCAACAGTAATTAAATAATATTCAATTCTATATGTGGTATAAAATAAAATGTCCTCGTAACGTTTTGTTGCCTTTGTAATCTGACGAACTACCACAATACTAATATTTTTTTTCGTAGGAGAAGTCTGGCAATCGGGGGGAAGAGGGTGGGACTTTGGAGGGAGGCAGAGTCTTTCATTTTCAAATTTTTGCTGAGTGCTGTGCAACATCCTAGTAAGGTAAGAATTGCTTTAAACAAGTTTTTAATCATGTTAAGAATACAGCCAGATTCCGCGCATTATTCTCTCAGGCCAACACGGAGATGCTGACGCCTGCTTTTATTTCAGCCATGTTGATTATTGCAATGCCCTGCTTTCTGCTCTTCCCAAAAAAAAAAGAATATGTCTCAACTTCAACTGCTCCAGAATTCAGCTGCATGTGTGCTGACAAAGACCAAGAGGCGAGCTCACATTACGCTGGTTTGAAAATCATTTAGAATCAGAATGGAATCCGCCTCTTGACTCCCTAAGATAGTGTTTCCTCCCGGGTTCTTCCATGCTCAGCCTGAGTGTTCTTTTTATTCTTTTTATATATTCATAGCTACATTTGCATGAGTGCTTCTGTATAACGGGAATATGGCAGGGGTGGGGGATTCTGTTTTTTTATGAATTAATTTTCTTTTAAAATGTGTGTGTGTGTGTGTGTGCGTGTTAGGCACTTTGTGCTGCATTTCACTGTATAAAAAGAGCTCTACAAATAAAGTTTTGATTGACTGAATGCAGGCTGCTGGAGGTGGGCAGATGTCTCGTATGCCTGAGAGACTGGGATGGGGGACGTTCCTTTGCTTGAGCTAGAGCTGGCAGCCCTAATGTCTGAGTCCAGAGCAGGTAACAGCTGATCCACTGAAGGAGTGAGATAAAACTGACCAACAGATGTGTTAGACTTACACTGCAGCCGCGCAAGCAGCTCGGTCAGGCAATGCCCTCATCATTCCATCAGCAGCTCTCAGAACAGACAACCCAGAGGAGCAGGACGCTATGATCCTGATAGATTCAGCCCATGTCACTCATTCCCAGCTAATAAGAGAAATAGGCACAACTATGTCATCTGCCACAATTTCACGATGGCAGATTGGATTGGCGCAGACATCTCTGCTGGAGAATATCAGGAATGAGCTGACTAACCTGCCGACCGTACCGACACCGATGTTTCTCCCCTGACTCTCAGGGGGCGTTGGGTAAGGCCGAACAGTCTCTGCGACCAAGAGATTCAGTTCAGTTCACATTCAGCCAGGATTTCGTACTCAGGCTCCATCCCAGCCCTCTTGGGCTCGTGAGGACTGGTGGGTGCATGGCAGGGGACAAGTCTCAGCTTGCAGACCTCTCGGGCTCATGAGGACCCGTGGGTGCATGGCCGGAACAGGTTTCAGCCTGCAGCCCTCTCGGGCTTGTGAGGACCCATGGGTGCATGGCAGGTGTTGGGTCTCAGCCTGCAGCCCTCTCGGGCTCGTGAGGACCCATGGGTGCATGGCAGGTGTTGGGTCTCAGCCTGCAGCCCTCTCGGGCTCGTGAGGACCCATGGGTACATAGTAGTTGACAGGTCTCAGCTGGCAGCCCTCTCGGGCTCATAAGGACACATGAGAGCATGGCAGGTGACAGGTCTCAGCCTGCAGCCCTCTTGAGCTCATGAGGACCCATGGGTGCATAGCAGGTAACAGGTCTCAGCCTGCAACCCTCTCAGGCTCGTGAGGACCCATGGGTGCATGGCAGGTGTTGGGTCTCAGCCTGCAGCCCTCTCGGGCTCGTGAGGACCCATGGGTGCATGGCAGGGTACAGGTTTTAGCTTGCAGCCCTCTCGGGCTCGTAAGGACCCATAAGTGCACGGCAGGCGTCGGGTCTCAGCCTGCAGCCCTCTCGGGCTCGTGAGGACCCATGGGTGCATGGCAGGTGTTGGGTCTCAGCATGCAGCCCTCTCGGGCTCGTGAGAACCCATGGGTGCATGGCAGGGTACAGGTTTTAGCTTGCAGCCCTCTCGGGCTCGTAAGGACCCATAAGTGCACGGCAGGCGTCGGGTCTCAGCCTGCAGCCCTCTCGGGCTCGTGAGGACCCATGGGTGCATGGCAGGCGACAGGTCTCAGCCTGCAGCCCCCTTGGGCTCGTAAGGACCCATTGGTGCATGGCAGGGTACAGGTCTCAGCCTGCAGCCCTCTCGGGCTTGTGAGGACCTATGGGTGCATGGCAGGGCACAGGTCTCAGCCTGCAGACAGCTATCACAACATCAGCAAGGTTTCCAGTCCCATTCTCCCACCAGAGATACAGGGCATCAGGAGGGGGTGCTGCTCAGGGGTGGAGGTGTGTGCGTCTGCTGAAACTCATCCCTGGCTATGTCTGGACAGCTGGGAAATAAGAGTATCAGACCCGTCAGTACTGGCTGCAGTATCAAAGGGATACAGAATTCTGTTGCGGTTGTCCCTCTCCTCTCTCCGGGGTTCATATTACCATGGTCAGGGACTCAATCCAGGCAAAAATCTTACCCGAGGAACTTTTAACTCCTCTGCAGAGGGATGCGATTATGAAGGAAGGGCCCAATAAACAGCTGAATGGCTTCTACTGCCATATTTCCTTGTACCAAAGAAAGATGACGGGTTTTTCCTCATCATAAATATAAGCTGGCTAAATGCCTTCATAAAGATAATGCCGTTCAAGATGCTGATCACAGGTCAGATCTTGGAGTTGATTGAGAACAGGAAGTGGTTCACTATCACAGATCTGAAGCATGAGCACTTGCGCATCCCCATCTGTCAAGACCATAGACCTTTTCTTTGGTTAGCCTCTCAGGATAAAGCCCATCAGCTCAAGGTCCTGTTATTTAGCTTTTTTTCTTTCACGGGTGTTTCCTCTGTGGATGTCAGGGATAAAAATCCTCCCAAACTAGGGAAACTGACTAATTTTGTCTCCATCGCTCAGCTGAATCGTGGAAAACACTCACGAGGTGATGTTGTGTAAGAAGTCCTTGGGTTTCAAGATGAACGCAAAGATATGCAACGTCAAGCTAAGGTAACAGGTGGTCTTTGGAGGACTTTGCTTAGACTTGATTAAAGGGTCAGCACACATCGGTCTTCAGAGGGTGATGAAACAGCGCCCATCGCTCTTCAGAGGGTGATGAAACAGCGCCCATCGCTCCTCAGAGGGTGATGAAACAGCGCCCATCGCTCATCAGAGGGTGATGAAACAGCGCCCATCGCTCTTCAGAGGGTGATGAAACAGCGCCCATCGCTCCTCAGAGGGTGATGAAACAGCGCCCATCGCTCCTCAGAGGGTGATGAAACAGCGCCCATCGCTCCTCAGAGGGTGATGTAACAGCGCCCATCGCTCTTCAGAGGGTGATGAAACAGCGCCCATCGCTCTTCAGAGGGTGATGAAACAGCGCCCATCGCTCTTCAGAGGGTGATGAAACAGCGCCCATCGCTCTTCAGAGGGTGATGAAACAGCGCCCATCGCTCATCAGAGGGTGATGAAACAGCGCCCATCGCTCTTCAGAGGGTGATGAAACAGCGCCCATCGCTCTTCAGAGGGTGATGAAACAGCACCCATCGCTCTTCAGAGGGTGATGAAACAGCGCCCATCGCTCTTCAGAGGGTGATGAAACAGTGCCCATCGCTCCTCAGAGGGTGATGAAACAGCGCCCATCGCTCTTCAGAGGGTGATGAAACAGCGCCCATCGCTCTTCAGAGGGTGATGAAACAGCGCCCATCGCTCCTCAGAGGGTGATGAAACAGCGCCCATCGCTCTTCAGAGGGTGATGAAACAGCACCCATCGCTCTTCAGAGGGTGATGAAACAGCGCCCATCGCTCTTCAGAGGGTGATGAAACAGTGCCCATCGCTCCTCAGAGGGTGATGAAACAGCGCCCATCGCTCTTCAGAGGGTGATGAAACAGCGCCCATCGCTCTTCAGAGGGTGATGAAACAGCGCCCATCGCTCTTCAGAGGGTGATGAAACAGCGCCCATCGCTCATCAGAGGGTGATGAAACAGCGCCCATCGCTCCTCAGAGGGTGATGAAACAGCGCCCATCGCTCTTCAGAGGGTGATGAAACAGCGCCCATCGCTCTTCAGAGGGTGATGAAACAGCGCCCATCGCTCATCAGAGGGTGATGAAACAGCGCCCATCGCTCCTCAGAGGGTGATGAAACAGCGCCCATCGCTCTTCAGAGGGTGATGAAACAGCACCCATCGCTCTTCAGAGGGTGATGAAACAGCGCCCATCGCTCTTCAGAGGGTGATGAAACAGCGCCCATCGCTCCTCAGAGGGTGATGAAACAGCGCCCATCGCTCCTCAGAGGGTGATGAAACAGCGCCCATCGCTCTTCAGAGGGTGATGAAACAGCGCCCATCGCTCCTCAGAGGGTGATGAAACAGCGCCCATCGCTCCTCAGAGGGTGATGAAACAGCGCCCATCGCTCTTCAGAGGGTGATGAAACAGCGCCCATCGCTCATCAGAGTGTGATGAAACAGCGCCCATCGCTCCTCAGAGGGTGATGAAACAGCGCCCATCGCTCCTCAGAGGGTGATGTAACAGCGCCCATCGCTCCTCAGAGGGTGATGAAACAACGCCCATCGCTCCTCAGAGGGTGATGTAACAGCGCCCATCGCTCTTCAGAGGGTGATGAAACAGCGCCCATCGCTCCTCAGAGGGTGATGAAACAGCGCCCATCGCTCTTCAGAGGGTGATGAAACAGCGCCCATCGCTCTTCAGAGGGTGATGAAACAGCGCCCATCGCTCTTCAGAGGGTGATGAAACAGCGCCCATCGCTCCTCAGAGGGTGATGAAACAGTGCCCATCGCTCTTCAGAGGGTGATGAAACAGCGCCCATCGCTCTTCAGAGGGTGATGAAACAGCGCCCATCGCTCC
This sequence comes from Gymnothorax reevesii, assembly GCA_029721435.1. Classification (NCBI taxonomy): domain Eukaryota; kingdom Metazoa; phylum Chordata; class Actinopteri; order Anguilliformes; family Muraenidae; genus Gymnothorax; species Gymnothorax reevesii. The sequence continues at coordinate 2,464,868 of CM056582.1, forward strand.
TCAGAGGGTGATGAAACAGCGCCCATCGCTCCTCAGAGGGTGATGAAACAGCGCCCATCGCTCCTCAGAGGGTGATGAAACAGCGCCCATCGCTCCTCAGAGGGTGATGTAACAGCACCCATCGCTCTTCAGAGGGTGATGAAACAGCGCCCATCGCTCCTCAGAGGGTGATGTAACAGTGCCCATCGCTCCTCAGAGGGTGATGAAACAGCACCCATCGCTCCTCAGAGGGTGATGAAACAGCGCCCATCGCTCCTCAGAGGGTGATGAAACAGCGCCCATCGCTCTTCAGAGGGTGATGTAACAGCGCCCATCGCTCCTCAGAGGGTGATGAAACAGCGCCCATCGCTCTTCAGAGGGTGATGAAACAGCGCCCATCGCTCCTCAGAGGGTGATGAAACAGCACCCATCGCTCCTCAGAGGGTGATGAAACAGCACCCATCGCTCCTCAGAGGGTGATGAAACAGCGCCCATCGCTCCTCAGAGGGTGATGAAACAGCACCCATCGCTCCTCAGAGGGTGATGAAACAGCGCCCATCGCTCTTCAGAGGGTGATGAAACAGCGCCCATCGCTCCTCAGAGGGTGATGAAACAGCGCCCATCGCTCTTCAGAGGGTGATGAAACAGCACCCATCGCTCTTCAGAGGGTGATGAAACAGCGCCCATCGCTCCTCAGAGGGTGATGAAACAGCGCCCATCGCTCCTCAGAGGGTGATGAAACAGCACCCATCGCTCCTCAGAGGGTGATGAAACAGCGCCCATCGCTCCTCAGAGGGTGATGAAACAGCGCCCATCGCTCCTCAGAGGGTGATGAAACAGCGCCCATCGCTCTTCAGAGGGTGATGAAACAGCGCCCATCGCTCTTCAGAGGGTGATGAAACAGCGCCCATCGCTCATCAGAGGGTGATGAAACAGCGCCCATCGCTCTTCAGAGGGTGATGAAACAGCGCCCATCGCTCATCAGAGGGTGATGAATTTGAATTCGGGATATGGTGTTTACATACGCAAACACAAAAACGGGATACTTAAAAAACCCAATCAAAACCGGGATAAGCTTGGGAACTTTCAAAATGCACCGGTAGTTTATTAAAAAATACTATTTATGCAAACAGTACCTCGATGTAGTTTCCAGTCGCCTCCATCTGTAAACTCAAAATAAGTTGATTGATGAGCACAAACGAAAAGATTGCAATCTGTTCCCCTATCCTTCCTATTCGTTCGTGCTCATCAATCGACTTAACGTGACTTTCAAGATGGAGGCGACTGGAAACTACATCGAGATACAGTTTGCATGAATAGCATTTTTTAATAAACTACTGGTGCATTTTCAAAGTTCTCAGTGCCTCGTTTTAAATGTCAGGAATTCTACCAATGAAGTGTGGAGCTACTTTGAGCCTTGTTCATGATGAAAATAATAGCGATTTCTTTGCATGGCAGCGCGATGTCTGATTCACAACCATAGTAAGCCTGTTTGGGAGCTTCGGCTAAAACTCCATTTATTTTTGAAAAGTTGCGTGCGTACAGAGGTGGGGTATTCAACAAACGTTAGTTCTCATTATCATGTTTCAAACCACCCCAAGTCAATTTCACACCGGAATTCTCCTTTAACTGGGGCCTTATGACCACGCGTGTGGACACTTACACTGTCCCAGTGTTGTCAGAGGAGTAAAACACACGACAGAAACAATTCAGTCAAAATCAACTACATCACGTAAAAGATGAGACTTAGTTTTTATACTTATCAGGTTCCAATAACCTTCCAGCCCAAATAGCAAAGAGAAATAAAAAATTCATATCGAACAAGAGCTCGGGTCTGAAGAGGATAACTCAGGTTCTGCCTGGTGTTGACGAGAAGGGGGCCAGGTAAGTGCACCATTTACACCGGACCCTCGACGAAAAAGAGCCAATCCTGGAGCCTCTGGATCTGAGCTAACCGCATGTGCAGCAGCATTAGTGGAGCCCGGCTACATTCAGGAACAACAATTGGTTGACTTTTGCTTCTATTCTGCAGCATAGAGCAAATTGACGAAAGAAAAGGGTTTAAATAGCCATCTGTTTGACTGCAAGCCAAGAAGACATTGCCTTTACATGACATCAAAATGCCGTCTCAAATTTGATTTGGTTAAATAATTTTGAATGGATTTAAATGGGCTTAATCAGTTACCCCAATTTACATCTGTCAAAGAATGAAAAATTGATACAATAGCAGAAGTATGAAAGGTAGCGTCTAACGCATTTTTATCTTTGACCTTTTATGCCACAAAGAGAAAAAAAAACAGGATTGTTACAAGAATTCGTTTCACAAGTTCTTTACACTTTGAATGTTTGAGTTTGGTCTGTCCACGCGATCTTGTGACTCAGTGAAATTACGGCTGAAATTGGACGATGGTTTTTGTTTTGGTTGGGCAAAAAGAGATTTGGGTGGTCATTATCAGCAACTGCGGTGTCCACGAGTCGGTCAGGAACCAACGTAGTGTCAGGTGCAGCTTTCAAGGGCAGCATCCAACAAACTTTCCCAGGTGACCTCTCATGCCTGTCTTTCACAGCTAAACCAAAAACTAAATTACAACACTATGGCCACAAAAATGGATGACTTTACTGGCTCTCTCAATGACATCAATGTCAACTTCTCTTTATGCTCTGTGGTTTGGTGATCAAAATGTGAAGTGAAGCTGCGAGAAAAAATGGCTGAAGAAGCTTGATGCCCCCTTCTTCATTTCCATCTGAGCGTGTGCTCTCAAAATGCACCCCCTCCCCCGCCGGCCACTCAGGTTACGTCTCGCCCAACCTGCTCAGCTGGTTCCAGCGCATAGCAGCGCGTAGCACCCAATCTAATTACAGAAGAAAGGAGGTAGCACTAGCACTACATTTCAGGAACCAAACCATCCAGTGAGTCGGAGTACACTTGGGTTTGGCTCCAAATCACAGTTGACTAATTAGCAGAAAAGTTTAGTAGCTCTGCGCTTAAATAAAAACTCACATCGACTTTTTGGCTAAGACAGTGCAGATTTCAGTTAGCAAAGCTGTACACATTCAGCTCCAGAGTAGAAACAGTTACACTCCTTCAGTTGCAGTGAAAGGCAATATTCCCATGCGATAGGTCTGCACCGTTCATAGGGTTTCAGTTCAGAGTCTGACTCATGGAGTCAGCAGCTTTGTTTGCGGAGTGATTTGACTTGACCCGAGGGAGGGACAGCCCTTTTTTTTCTTAAATCCACCCAGTCTCCAAAATAATGGATTTCTGGTAGGGTACATTTCATTCAGTATTACACGATGGATTAAATATTAATTCTCTGGATGAGGTACTTGAAAAATGCCCTCCATCAGTCCAACTAATACATCTCTCTCTCTCTCACTGATAATGGTACACTGATCACAGCTTACTCAGTGATCCTGCACTGTGAAACAGGGCCCAGATAACTCAGTAATCCTGCTTTGAGAAACAGGGCCCAGCTAACTCAGTAATCTGCGTTGTGAAACAGGACCCAGCTAACTCAGTAATCCTGCTTTGAGAAACAAGGCCCGGCTAACTCAGTAATCCTGCTTTGTAAAACAGGGCCCAGCTAACTCAGTAATCCTGCTTTGTGAAAAAGGGCCCAGATAACTCAGTAATCTGCTTTGAGAAACAGGGCCCAGATAACTCAGTAATCTGCTTTGTGAAACAGGACCCAGCTAACTCAGTAATCCTGCTTTGAGAAACAGGGCCCAGCTAACTCAGTAATCCTGCACTGTGAAACAGGGCCCAGATAACTCAGTAATCCTGCTTTGAGAAACAAGGCCCGGCTAACTCAGTAATCCTGCTTTGTAAAACAGGGCCCAGCTAACTCAGTAATCCTGCTTTGTGAAAAAGGGCCCAGATAACTCAGTAATCTGCTTTGAGAAACAGGACCCAGCTAACTCAGTAATCTGCTTTATGAAACAGGACCCAGCTAACTCAGTAATCCTGCTTTGTGAAAAAGGGCCCAGATAACTCAGTAATCTGCTTTGTGAAACAGGGCCCAGATAATTCAGTAATCCTGCTTTGAGAAACAGGGCCCAGCTAACTCAGTAATCCTGCTTTGTGAAACAGGGCCCAGATAACTCGGTAATCTGCTTTGTGAAACAGGACCCAGCTAACCCAGTAATCCTGCTTTGAGAAACAGGGCCCAGCTAACTCAGTAATCCTGCTTTGTGAAACAGGGCCCAGATAACTCAGTAATCTGCTTTGTGAAACAGGACCCAGCTAACTCAGTAATCCTGCTTTGAGAAACAGGGCCCAGCTAACTCAGTAATCCTGCACTGTGAAACAGGGCCCAGATAACTCAGTAATCCTGCTTTGAGAAACAAGGCCCGGCTAACTCAGTAATCCTGCTTTGTAAAACAGGGCCCAGCTAACTCAGTAATCCTGCTTTGTGAAAAAGGGCCCAGATAACTCAGTAATCTGCTTTGAGAAACAGGACCCAGCTAACTCAGTAATCTGCTTTATGAAACAGGACCCAGCTAACTCAGTAATCCTGCTTTGTGAAAAAGGGCCCAGATAACTCAGTAATCTGCTTTGAGAAACAGGACCCAGCTAACTCAGTAATCTGCTTTATGAAACAGGACCCAGATAATTCAGTAATCCTGCTTTGAGAAACAGGGCCCAGCTAACTCAGTAATCCTGCTTTGTGAAACAGGGCCCAGATAACTCGGTAATCTGCTTTGTGAAACAGGACCCAGCTAACCCAGTAATCCTGCTTTGAGAAACAGGGCCCAGCTAACTCAGTAATCCTGCTTTGTGAAACAGGGCCCAGATAACTCAGTAATCTGCTTTGTGAAACAGGGCCCAGCTAACTCAGTAATCCTGCTTTGAGAAACAGGGCCCAGCTAACTCAGTAATCCTGCTTTGTGAAAAAGGGCCCAGATAACTCAGTAATCTGCTTTGTGAAACAGGGCCCAGATAACTCAGTAATCCTGCTTTGTGAAACAGGGCCCAGATAACTCAGTAATCCTGCTTTGAGAAACAGGGCCCAGCTAACTCAGTAATCCTGCTTTGTGAAACAGGGCCCAGATAACCCAGTAATCCTGCTTTGAGAAACAGGGCCCAGCTAACTCAGTAATCCTGCTTTGAGAAACAGGGCCCAGCTAACTCAGTAATCTGCTTTGAAAAACAGGACCCAGCTAACTCAGTAATCTGCTTTATGAAACAGGACCCAGCTAACTCAGTAATCCTGCTTTGAGAAACAGGGCCCAGCTCACTCAGTAATCCTGCTTTGTGAAAAACGGCCCAGATAACTCAGTAATCTGCTTTGTGAAACAGGGCCCAGATAACTCAGTAATCCTGCTTTGAGAAACAGGGCCCAGCTAACTCAGTAATCCTGCTTTGTGAAACAGGGCCCAGATAACTCGGTAATCTGCTTTGTGAAACAGGACCCAGCTAACCCAGTAATCCTGCTTTGCGAAACAGGGCCCAGATAACTCAGTAATCTGCTTTGTGAAACAGGACCCAGCTAACCCAGTAATCCTGCTTTGAGAAACAGGGCCCAGCTAACTCAGTAATCTGCTTTGTGAAACAGGACCCAGCTAACCCAGTAATCCTGCTTTGAGAAACAGGGCCCAGCTAACTCAGTAATCTGCTTTGTGAAACAGGGCCCAGCTAACTCAGTAATCTGCTTTGTGAAACAGGACCCAGCTAACTCAGTTATTCTGCTTTGTGAAACAGACATTGCTGAGTGATCCTGATCTGTGAAACTGAAACATCGCTCTTAGCTCAGTCCAGTGTACTGTTATCTGCCTGATCATCTGACGGTAGATATAGAATCCTGTGTCCTTGTGAAGGTATTTCATTTGGGCCGCACAGGTAAATATCCACTTGTGTAAATATCCATTGGACTCACATGAGATAAGGATAAGTCACAGAGCTGAACTGTAATGCAGTGTAAAGCATTCATATGAAATATGTTGATACATGCCTTTATTTTTTACTGGGCCATATTCTGCCCTTTTCCTAGTTTAATAGTTTCATCTCTGTGGAGTATTTCAAAACATTTAAATGCCTCCTGTTTTAAGGGCCCCTCCCTTAAATCCCATCCTGCTGTGATAGGCCAATCACGGTTCAGGAAACTGTGCTCTCTGTAATGAAGGGAACACAATAAAAGACTGAGGGTGTACTGCTTAGGAATGGTGGTCAAAAATAATGTTAACCCTTTGAGGGATGAAAACATTTTCAAGGAATTAAAATTTTAGTTATCCTGAGCTGTTGTAAGCCTATCATGTGGCAACTTTTTTAAAAGAGCTCCCCTGTGGGACCTTCTCCCCAAAACCTCACCCTCCCCTGCGGGAGCTCTTTTAAACAAGTTGCCGCATGATAGGTTTTCAACAGCATCGGATTTTGATATCTTACATCAGTGGGCAACTATAGTTGCCTATGGCACTGAAAGAGTTAACCCCTAATTCGTCACTCCAACCTCCTCTGCAGGTCCATACAAAGGGGTTTTCCAGATGCATTAAAGAAAACAGCATCTTCTCGACATGGCAATATGCACCAAACAAAATCCTCCCCGCCAGTGGTTTACCTAACTTTGTCCGAAGGTCAGCTGAAGCAGCCACTCGTTGGGCGGGATGAAACTATGTTACCCACTCGTTGGGCGTGATGTAAATATGTTACTCACTCGTTGGGCATGATGTAAATGTGTTAGCCACTCGTTGGGCATGATGTAAATATGTTACCCACTCGTTGGGCATGATGTAAATATGTTACCCACTTGTTGGGCGTGATGTAAATATGTCACCCACTCGGGCATGATGTAAATATGTTACCCACTCGTTGGGCGTGATGTAAATATGTTACCCACTCGTTGGGCGTGATGTAAATATCTTACCCACTCGTTGGCCATGATGTAAATATGTTGCCCACTCGTTGGGCGTGATGTAAGTATGTTACCCACTCGGGCATGATGTAAATTTGTTACCCACTTGTTGGGCGTGATGTAAATATGTTACCCACTCGTTGGGCGTGATGTAAATATGTTACCCACTCGTTGGGCGTGATGTAAATATGTTACCCACTCGTTTGGCGTGATGTAAATATGTTACCCACTCGTTGGGCGATATGTAAATATGTTACCCACTTGTTGGGCGTGATGTAAATATGTTACCCACTCGTTGGGCGTGATGTAAATATGTTACCCACTCGGGCATGATGTAAGTATGTTACCCACTCGGGCATGATGTAAATATGTTACCCACTTGTTGGGCGTGATGTAAATATGTTACCCACTCGTTGGGCGTGAGGTAAATATGTTACCCACTCGTTGGGCGTGATGTAAATATGTTACCCACTCATTGGGCGTGATGTAAATATGTTACCCACTCGTTGGGCGTGATGTAAATATGTTACCCACTCGGGCATGATGTAAATATGTTACCCACTCGTTGGGCATGATGTAAATATGTTACCCACTCGTTGGGCGTGATGTAAATATGTTACCCACTCGTTGGGCGTGATGTAAATATGTTACCCACTCGTTGGGCGTGATGTAAATATGTTTCCCGCTCGTTGGGCGTGATGTAAATATGTTACCCACTCGTTGGGCGTGATGTAAATATGTTACCCACTCGTTGGGCGTGATGTAAATATGTTACCCACTCGGGCATGATGTAAATATGTTACCCACTCGTTGGGCATGATGTGAATATGTTACCCACTCGTTGGGCGTGATGTAAATATGTTACCCACTCGTTGGGCGTGATGTAAATATGTTACCCACTCGTTGGGCGTGATGTAAACATGTTACCCACTCGTTGGGCGTGATGTAAATATGTTACCCACTCGTTGGGCGTGATGTAAATATGTTACCAACTCGTTGGGCGTGATGTAAATATGTTACCCACTCGTTGGGCGTGATGTAAATATGTTACCCACTCGTTGGGCGTGATGTAAACATGTTACCCACTTGTTGGGCGTGATGTAAATATGTTACCCACTCGTTGGGCGTGATGTAAATATGTTACCCACTCGTTGGGCGTGATGTAAATATGTTACCCACTCGTTGGCGTGATGTAAATATGTTACCCACTCGTTGGCCGTGATGTAAATATGTTGCCCACTCGTTGGGCGTGATGTAAGTATGTTACCCACTCGGGCATGATGTAGATATGTTACCCACTCGGGCATGATGTAAATTTGTTACCCACTTGTTGGGCGTGATGTAAATATGTTACCCACTCGTTGGGCGTGATGTAAATATGTTACCCACTCATTGGGCGTGATGTAAACATGTTACCCACTCGTTGGGCGTGATGTAAATATGTTACCCACTCGTTGGGCGTGATGTAAATATGTTCCCCACTCGTTGGGCGTGATGTAAATATGTTACCCACTCGTTGGCGTGATGTAAATATGTTACCCACTCGTTGGCCGTGATGTAAATATGTTGCCCACTCGTTGGGCGTGATGTAAGTATGTTACCCACTCGGGCATGATGTAGATATGTTACCCACTCGGGCATGATGTAAATTTGTTACCCACTTGTTGGGCGTGATGTACATATGTTACCCACTCGTTGGGCGTGATGTAAATATGTTACCCACTCGTTGGGCGTGATGTAAATATGTTATCCACTTGTTGGGCGTGATGTAAATATGTTACCCACTCGGGCTTGATGTAAGTATGTTACCCACTCGGGCATGATGTAAATATGTTACCCACTTGTTGGGCGTGATGTAAATATGTTACCCACTCGGGCATAATGTAAATATGTTTCCCACTCGTTGGGCGTGATGTAAATATGTTACCTACTCGTTGGGCGTGATGTAAATATGTTACCCACTCGTTGGGTGAGATGTAAATATGTTACCCACTCGTTGGGCGTGATGTAAATATGTTACCCACTCGTTGGGCGTGAGGTAAATATGTTACCTACTCGTTGGGCGTGATGTAAATATGTTACCCACTCGTAGGGCGTGATGTAAATATGTTACCCACTCGTTGGGCTTGATGGAAATATGTTACCCACTCGTTGGGCGTGCTGTAAATATGTTACCCACTCGTTGGGCGTGATGTAAATATGTTACCCACTCGTTGGGCGTGATGTAAATATGTTACCCACTCGTTGGGCGTGATGTAAATATGTTCCCCACTCGTTGGGCGTGATGTAAATATGTTACCCACTAGTTGGGCGTGATGTAAGTATGTTACCCACTCGTTGAGCGTGATGTAAATATGTTACTCAGTGAAACGGACACAGAAACAAGGATGAACAACAAATGAGCCGTTTCTGACAGTTCAGGAGCTGTGTTTTCTGTCAGAAGGAATAAATACCTTGGGTGAGGACCTTAGGCTTTGAAACTTTGCAGATGTTTTACTTGCACAAAAACTATTTAACAAACTGATGGGAAGGGAAGCATAATATGACCCCTATAAAAGGAAAATAATGAATTTCTACAATTTATCATGCAAAATTAGACCATGAAAATGAACAATTCATCCATGGCTGAAGTGCAGCAAAAGATTCCCGGATAAAGACAGGGCTGACATGTTCCAATACTCAGGTGGACACCAGGCGCGAGACGGCAGCATTTGAATCAGTTTTTTTTTATGAAAGAAAGAAAACGGGCATGATGGCCGGACAGAAAACTTGGCCCAAAGGGTTGCAAAAAATCACCTTCAAAAATGCTTCACAGAGCAGGCTACGAAAAATTCAAAACGAGAGAAAACAAAAGCCAAAAACCTCTAGGGAAGAACTTCAAAAAAACCAGAAATAAATTCTGATTTCAATGGCACACGGCACTTGTAGAAACCAAAAGAGAGCTACGGTGAATACTTTGAATGCAATAAACGAAACACACAAAGGGCAAGAGCGTGACACGCGTGAGACCCTGGCTGCGTCCGAATATCCAAAAAATTATGTCCTATCCACTAAAACCTGACCACTTCTCTTTAATCTTTGTGGAAAACGTCATAAGAGGTAGGAATGGTGTAAAAGGGTCTATTTGGATGCAGCACAGGTGTCCCTGCCAGCGTTGGGCCTCAGTGACCTCGTCAGGCGAGGCTCTCCCTCACATTCACCCAGGAGGGGATGGGTCTGCCCGTCATCCAAACGAGAGAGAGAGAGAGCGAGCGAGAGAGAGGCTGTAATCGTGAGTGTGTGTGTGTGTGTGTGTATGTGTCCACGCGTCCGCGCGTGTGTGTGTATGTTTGCACACGCGCATCCGTGTGTCTGTGTGTTTGAGAGCCAACTGCGCGGCAATCCACAGTCACTTGATGGTAAACAGTGCCCTCTGCTGGTCATGGGTAATCATTGCAACATGAATCACCATTGCATGTGTTTTGTGTTCCACTAATGAATATTTTGATTACATTTTAAAATGGGTTGTGAATTGTTGAGTGACGATTTGTGCATCAGGTGAGAAGCATGTTTACTGTAATATCCTCACACGAAAGTGCAGACAGTCATATTTCACGCATGTATTCGCGTCTTTGCATTGACTTTGAACAAGCTGATGTTGTTTTGTTTTGCAATGTCCTTAATGCCAGCTAATGCCAATTACAGTAAAATATGTTATGTTATTGTAAGTTTTGTTATTTCATTCAGCCTTTACTAGTGCAAAAAAAAAAAATTTTGTTTTGCGTCCGGTGTGAGCAGCTTTAGTCACCGGGGAGGTCCATATGGTAGCTGTGGTGGCTAGTGTGTAGAAAATCTTTGTGATCTTGCAGCCTGGTATAATCGTGGAGCCTCTGTGGTGCAATAAGTGGATGGAGGAGTGTTGACTGTTTCTCGATTGATTCTTACTGACACAGGACTGTATTTTTATTAATACGCAGTAGTTTTATCCAGTGCCTCACCACACTTTTTTCTTTCTCTTTCCGAAGATCTTTCCCTCCATAACCCTGAGTCCTGGACCGTCCGAGCCCTGTCCCTCACCATGAGCGCTGCCTGCTGCTGGACCGTATGAGCCCTGTCCCTCACCATGAGCGCTGGCTGCTGCTGGACCGTCTGAGTCCTGTCACTCACCATGAGCGCTGGCTGCTGCTGGACCGTCTGAGCCCTGTCTCTCACCATGAGCGCTGGCTAATGCTGGACCGTCTGAGCCCTGTCCCTCACCATGAGCGCTGGCTGCTGCTGGACCGTATGAGCCCTGTCCCTCACCGTGAGTGCTGGCTGCTGCTGGACTGTCTGAGCCCTGTCCCTCACCGTGAGCGCTGGCTGCTGCTGGACCGTCTGAGCCCTGTCCCTCACCATGAGCGCTGGCTAATGCTGGACCGTCTGAGCCCTGTCTCTCACCATGAGCGCTGGCTAATGCTGGACCGTCTGAGCCCTGTCCCTCACCATGAGCGCTGGCTGCTGCTGGACCGTATGAGCCCTGTCCCTCACCGTGAGTGCTGGCTGCTGCTGGACTGTCTGAGCCCTGTCCCTCACCGTGAGCGCTGGCTGCTGCTGGACCGTCTGAGCCCTGTCCCTCACCATGAGCGCTGGCTGCTGCTGGACCATCTGAGCCCTGTCCCTCACCATGAGCGCTGGCTGCTGCTGGACCGTATGAGCCCTGTCCCTCACCATGAGCGCTGGCTGCTGCTGGACCGTCTGAGCCCTGTCCCTCACCATGAGCGCTGGCTGCTGCTGGACCGTATGAGCCCTGTCCCTCACCATGAGCGCTGGCTGCTGCTGGACTGTATGAGCCCTGTCCCTCACCATGAGCGCTGGCTGCTGCTGGACTGTATGAGCCCTGTCCCTCACCATGAGCGCTGGCTGCTGCTGGACCGTCTGAGCCCTGTCCCTCACCATGAGCGCTGGCTGCTGCTGGACTGTATGAGCCCTGTCCCTCACCATGAGCGCTGGCTGCTGCTGGACCGTCCGAGCCCTGTCCCTCACCATGAGCGCTGGCTGCTGCTGGACCGTCTGAGCCCTGTCCCTCACCATGAGCGCTGCCTGCTGCTGGACCGTCTGAGCCCTGTCCCTCACCATGAGCGCTGGCTGCTGCTGGACTGTATGAGCCCTGTCCCTCACCATGAGCGCTGGCTGCTGCTGGACCGTTCGAGCCCTGTCCCTCACCATGAGCGCTGGCTGCTGCTGGACCGTCTGAGCCCTGTCCCTCACCATGAGCGCTGCCTGCTGCTGGACCGTCTGAGCCCTGTCCCTCACCATGAGCGCTGGCTGCTGCTGGACCGTATGAGCCCTGTCTGTCACCATGAGCGCTGGCTGCTGCTGGACTGTATGAGCCCTGTCCCTCACCATGAGCGCTGGCTGCTGCTGGACTGTATGAGCCCTGTCCCTCACCATGAGCGCTGGCTGCTGCTGGACCGTCTGAGCCCTGTCCCTCACCATGAGCGCTGGCTGCTGCTGGACCGTCTGAGCCCTGTCCATCACCATGAGCGCTGGCTGCTGCTGGACTGTATGAGCCCTGTCCCTCACCATGAGCGCTGGCTGCTGCTGGACCGTCTGAGCCCTGTCCATCACCATGAGCGCTCGCTGCTGCTGGACTGTATGAGCCCTGTCTCTCACCATGAGCGCTGGCTGCTGCTGGACCGTCCGAGCCCTGTCCCTCACCATGAGCGCTGGCTGCTGCTGGACCGTCTGAGCCCTGTCCCTCACCATGAGCGCTGGCTGCTGCTGGACCGTCTGAGCCCTGTCCCTCACCATGAGCGCTGCCTGCTGCTGGACCGTCTGAGCCCTGTCCCTCACCATGAGCGCTGGCTGCTGCTGGACTGTATGACCCTGTCCCTCACCATGAGCGCTGGCTGCTGCTGGACCGTCCGAGCCCTGTCCCTCACCATGAGCGCTGGCTGCTGCAGTCCTGATCCTGATCCGGTCCTGGTCCAGTTCTGCGCCATCCTCCACATGCCACTTCCTGGAGTTACTGATGCCACTGTTCAGATGTTTTAGCAGTTTTAATTTACTATACTGGAACTTTATTACCATTTTATTTTATTATTACTTTATTTTATTTTAATTCGCTAGCCCACGGAGGATGGGCTTTCCCTCTATAGCCGGGTTTCTCCTGAGAGTTTTTTCTTACCAGTTTGAGGATTTTTCTCCCTACTGGGAGTTTGTTGCCTCATCTGCTATTGTGGGGATTAGGCTGGGCCCTGCCCCTTTTACTTATTTATTCATTTATTAATTTTCTCACGTCTTTGTGACAGTCCGTTCGTGAAAAGTGCTATACAAATAAAATTGAATTGAATTGAATGTTGGTGTTGGTTAGCCTCGGTTGCAGATGTCTTACGTGTTTAGCTTACCTCCCAGTACAGCATGTGCCAGTAGCTTCAGAAATTTCAGAGCTTCTCTCCCATTGGTTGAACACAAAGCCCGGCTCAAGTGCACAGATATTGGTGAGTGACGGAAACAAACCACATAGGATGGCTGCAGCGAAGGCTGGGGGACAGGCATTGCAGCCCTGTTAACTGACGCCAATGTTTGAATACACTCCTCAAAAATCTGTTGTTCTTTAAATTTTTTAAGGAAGTGTTTGTATGATCATAAATGAAAATAAACATCAGAATGAAATTAAGATTGTTCTGATTTCATATGTCAAGCATCTGGCAGCAAATAAATGACTTGGTAATTTCTTATCTGAGTGTCCACCATGAAATGTCTTTCCATCCATCCATCCATTTTCCGCCGCTGATCCGGGGCTGGGTCACAGGGGTAACGGAGTAAGCTCCCCCCCCCCAGCCTCTACCTCCAACTCTACCTGGGGGACCCCAAGCCATTTCCAGGCCAGCTGGGATATATAATCCCTCCAGCGGGTCCTGGGTCTGCCTCGGGGCTCCTCCCAGTTGGACATGCCTGGAAACCTAAAAGGAGGCGTCCAGGAGGCATACAGACAAGATGCCCGAACCACCGCAACTGACTCCTCTTCACGTGGAGGGGCAGCAGTTCTACTCTGAGCCTCTCCCAGAGATTCAAGCTCCTCACCCTGCCCATGAAGGGCAGACCAGCCACCCTGCGAAGTAAGCTCATTTCAGCCACTTGTATTCACTATCTTAGTCTTTCAGGCACTACCCACAGCTCATGACCATAGGTGCGGGTTGGAAGGTAGATCGACCAGTAAATTGAGAGCTTTGCGTTTATGCTCAACTCCTTCTTCACCACAACAGACCAGTGCAACCCCTGCTTCACTTCAGACGCTGCAGTGATCCGTCTGTCAATCTCCTGCTCCATCCTACCCTCACTCGTGAGCAAGACCCTGAGATACGTGAACTCCTCCACTTAGGGTAACAACTCACCCCCTACCTGAAGCGGACAATCCACCTCTATCTTGCAGAGAACCATGGCCTCAGATTTGGAGGTGTTGATCCTCATTCTGACCTCTTCACACTCATCTGTGAGCCGCTCCAGTGTGCACTGGAGATCACAGCGTGATGAAGCCAGCAGAACCACATCATCCACAAACAGCAGAGATGAAATCCTGAGGCACCAAACTGGACTCCCTCCAAACCTCCGCTGCACCTTTATATCCTGTCCATGAAAATTATGAACAGAATAGGAGACAAGGCACAGCCTTGGAGGAGTCCAACACTGACTGGAAACAAGTCAAACATAATGCAGAGAATGCGGACGCAACTCCTGCTTTGGTTGTGCAGGAATCGAATGGCTCCAATTAACGCCACTAGAGCCCCATACTCCTGCCGCGCCCCCGACAGAATACCTCGTGGGACACGGTCATAAGTCTTCTCCAAGTCCACAAAGCACATGTAGACTGGATGGGCAAACTCCCAAGACCCCTCCAGTATCCGTGCGAGGGTAAAAAGTTAGTCCTCGATTCCATGGCCAGAACTGAACCTGCATTGCTCCTCCTGAATTCAAGGTTCGACAATTGGGTGAAGCCTCCTTTCCGGCACCCTGGCAGAGACATAAACCTGGGAGGCTGAGCAGTGTGATCCCCCTATTGATGGAACACACCCTCCGGTCCCCTTTTTTAAAAATGGGAACGAGCTGCCGGATAGCTCACCTGGTTAAGGCACTGCGCTGCAGTGCAGAGGTGACTATCATGTTGCGGGTTCGAGCCCCGGCATACCCACCGGCAGGGGTCGGCAGCTTTTTCAGAGTAGCGCACAATTGGCCATCGCGCTACAGAGTTCTAAATTGGGAAGGGACTGCCGGATTTGGGGATAAAATAGTAGCTTTGTTCGTTGCTCCAGCGCCTCCTGCTGGCCAAACGGGCGCTCGGCAGGAAGAGTCTGGGTTTGTTCATGTTCGGGTATCCTCCGCCCTCGTTCTGAACTTACGAGGATTCAAACAATGAGTGTATAAGGATCAGTGGCTGACGGGCACGTGCTTCGGAGGAGAGTCGTGAACTGTATTCACTATCCTGTGTTGGCAGCAAGGAGTCGCATACGAGCAAGCTTTGTACATAGTTCACCAATTGGGCATTCCAGATTCGGGTGGGATTGGAGATGCCAAATTTAAAAAAAAAAAAATGGCTACCACCACCCCAGTCTGCCAGTCCATGGGTACTGTACCCCAAATCCTTGTGATGTTGAACAGGCATGTTAACCATAACAGCACTAGGTCGTGATCAGCTGACAGCTGTGCCCCTCTCTTCACCTGAGTGTCCTAGATATGCGGCCGCAGATCGACACGATTACAAAATCGATTATCTACCTTTGGCTAAAGGTGTTCAGGTGCCAAAGACACTGAAAAACACCCTTATGCTGAAACATGGTGTTTGTTATGGATAAACCGTGACTAGCGCAGAAATCCAATAACAAAGTACTGCTCGGGTTCAGATCAGGGCCGTTCCTCCCAATCACGCCTCTTCAAGACTCTCCATCGTTGCCCACTTGAGCATTGAAGTCTCCCAGTAGAGCAACGGAATCCCATGTCAGAGCCTTTTCCAGGACCCCACCCAGGGACTCCAAGAAGACTGGATACTCTGAGCTGCTGAGACCCTCTCATTCACCGGGATGGACTCCAACACGTCAGCACTCAGCCAGGGGGCAGTAGTGTCCGCACGCCTGCTCGCCGGCTCTCAGTCCAACCCCTATCAAGGAGCCTGGTTACAGAGCCAGAGATGTGTGCAGTGGTGAGTCTGACTATATCTAGTCTGTACTGCTCAACCTCCCGCACAAGCTCCAGCTCCCTCCCCACCGCTGAGGTGACGCTCCACATCCGAAGAGCCAGGTTCCATGACCAAGAGCACAAGGACCTCCGCCCCCGTCTGCCACTCAGTCCACACTGCACCCGCCCCCCACTCCTCTCCTGATGGGTGATGGGTCCGTGTCGTGGCAGCTCCCCATAGCCTCTTCAGGCTGAGCCCGGCCAGGTCCCGGGAAAAACCGGAAAACCCGACCAGCAGGCGCTCGCCTGTGAGCTCCCCTCCCAGGCGTGGCTCAAGGAGGAAGCCCCAGTGTCCTTAACCCAGGCGAGGTTCTCATTCTTCATAAGGAGCTCATCACAGGAAAGTAATGAATCTCGTTTCCTCTGGCCATGGGACCAATTTGCCATGGGAAACCCTACCAGGAGCTAAGCTCCAGACGACACAACTCCCAAGGTCCTTGGGGCTCGCAACTCCTCCACCATGATAAGGCCGCGATTCACCGAGGAGGAAATGTAATCTTTGCTCAGCAAATTTAAAAAAATGTGAGATATTATGCATCACTCTGATTAGATTTTCAGCGGGGCTGCAATATTTCACTTAAGTGTGTATTTGAAGAAGGATGCACATTGTTTTGGGTTTAAATCAGATATTTGAGCTGACCTCCCCAAATTTAGTCATTTTCATCCATTAAGTCCTTTTTACATTTGGTTTATGTTTTGGGTCGTTTTCTTGCTGCAAAACAAAGTTTATTCGGTTTAATCTATGTTAAAATCACGATGGATTCAAGCTTCTGAGGGGAAGTGTACTTCCAGTCTTCATGGTGCATGCCGGCGATGAGCCAGCCAGTTTGCTATGCTACAAAGTTGTCACTAGGTGGCAGCAGAGTTTCGTTTCCTCAAACTCAAGACGGCTCATTTCTCCTGTTGCGCTTCCTTGGTTTCGAACCGAAGTGAAATGCCAAAACAACAAAACACCGCGAATATCCTGTGACATCATTAATCTGTGGCATGTTTTATTCTGTGCCACCAGATTCAGCTTAGAGCTGATTTGTTCACTCAGTTAACCTGAGGTGATCTCAGACCTGCCTTTGAATCCTTTATCTGCTCTGTGTTCACAGACTGGTCAGTGAAATGTTATCTCTTCATCTGTGTTCTGCAAGTCTTTATTCTGTTCCAGCTTTTTGAGCTCAGTCCCTCCCCCTCTCTGTGCTTGCCCCGCCCTTCCTTGCCCATGTATGGAGTTTCAGTGAAGGGGGTAGAGGTGGAGGGAGGGAGGGAGAGAGAGAGAGAGAGAGAGATTTTAAGAAGAAGAGAAACTCTCAGGTCTCACATTCTTCAGCTGGGCTTTGCGTGAAGAGCTCCAACTCAGGACTGCCGAACAGAGAGAGAGAGAGAGGGAAGAGAACAGAGAGAGAGAGACGGAAGAGAACAGAGAGAGAGAGACGGAAGAGAACAGAGAGATAGAGACGGAAGAGAACAGAGAGATAGAGGCACAGACAGAAGCACAGCAGGAGTATGTCGAGCGAGGCCACAGTGCCCGATACCCAAGCGCCCCAGGCGGGGGAGAAGGCCGAGGTAAACGGGGGAACAGATGCGCCCCTGATCGTCTCCGCCGACGAGGCGCCGGACCCCAAAAATGCTGATGAGAGCAAGATTCAGGAGGACCTACAGAAGCCCGAGGACCCCAAAAAACTAGGGGGCCCCCCAGAGCCCAAAGACACAGGCAACCCAGAGGACCCTGAAAAGAGTGGGGATTCCCAGAATGAGGGGCCCCCAGCGGAGCCGGTGGAGGAGGAGGAGGTGGAGGCCCCAGGGCCGGACGAAGTGGTTTGCGACTCCTGCATAGACAGGCCACGGCGGGCCCTCAAGTCCTGCCTCACCTGCCTGGTGTCGTACTGTGAGGCTCACCTGCGGCCTCACCTGGAGAACCCCAAATTCCACAGCCACCGGCTGGTGGAGCCACTGCGAGACATCGAGCGCCGCACCTGCGAGGCTCACCGACAACCGCTGGAGCTGTACTGTCGGCCCGACAACTGCTGCATCTGCGCTGAGTGCGCGGCCGAGGACCACCGGGGGCACCTGACGCTACCTGTGAGAGAGGCACGGAGAGAGATCGAGGTACACACACACTACACACACACACACACACACACACACACACACTCTACACAGACATACACACACACCACACACACACTCTACACACATACGCACACACACACACACACACTCTACACACACTCTACACACACATACACACACATTCTACACACACATACACACACACACTCTACACAGACACACACACACACACTACACACACACACACACACACACACACACTCTACACAGACACACACACACACACACACACTACACACACACACACACACTCTACACAGACACACACACACACTACACACACACTCTACACGCGCATACACACACACTACACACACACTCTACACACGCATACACACACATTCTACACACACTCTGTACACACATACACACACACATTCTACACACACTGCACACACACACACACACACACACGCTCTACACACACACTGTCCACACACACTCTGTACACACACACACACTCTACACACAATCTGTACACTCACACACACACACTCTACACACACTCTGTACACACACACTCTATACACACGCACACACACACACACTCTAAACACACTCTGTACACACACACACACACTCTACACACACTCTGTACACACACGCACACACACACTTTAAACACACTCTGTACACACATACACACACACACACTACACACACTCGCTCTACACACACACTGTTCACACACAAACACACACACACTCTACACACACTCTGTACACACACACACTCTACACACAATCTGTGCACACACACACACACACACACACACACTCTACACACACTCTGTACACACACACTCTATACACATGCACACATACACACACACACTCTAAACACACTCTGTACACACACACACACACACACACACACTCTGGACACACACGCACATACACACACACACACACACACTTTAAACACACTCTATACACACATACACACACACACACACACACACACACACACCCCTAACACTGTCTGTGAGCGAGACACAGAGAGAGATTAAGGTACACACACTCTGTAACAGTGGCGGCTGGTGAACTAGCGATAGGGGAGGCTTACTGTAAACTCATCCCTTAAAAATAATTATTGTTCATGACCTGTTTTCAATCATTTATTTAAATTACCATTACAAAAGCTCAGAAAACTCACAGGTGTGGTCAGTTTTCATAACACTCACCTTTCAACTCTCATTAGTGGTATATTTACGTTCCCCTGCTGTGGTCAGCAATTATTCAATCAACGCGTATGTAAGAGATTCTCGCACGGAATCGAAATCCTTGTACATGGAGGTGTATCAGTTTCACCTGCGTTATGATTTCGGACTTCTCACGCTTTTCTTTACTCAGAAGTTGGAAGCAACGAGTGTGTTTCATTATTGTTTAACCTTTTGAGTACTGAATACATTTTCAAGGAATTAAAAATGTAGCTATCCTGAGCTGTTGAAAACCTGCTCCTTGCGGGAGCTCTTTTTAACAAGTTGCCACGTGATAGGTTTTCAACAGCGTCTGATTTTGACATCTTACATCATTGGGAAACAATGGCACTGAAAGGATTAAATTGTGTTGATGAAATAAGCGCATTGGAGGCAGTGGAATCACATAAAGACCTTTCAAATGATCTTATTTCATTGAAACTATTTAAACAATCATGAAACACATGCATTGCTTCAAACCAAAACATTATTTTTAAGGGACGGGTTTGATCCTACCCTATTGCCAGTTCACCGGCTGCCACTGCTCTGTACACACACACACACACACACACACACACACACGCGCGTACACACACACTCGCACTCACACTCACATATGCACTTGCATGCAAATTTTTATCACAAAATTGCATTGCTTTTTTGTTTAGATAAGTAACTTTGTAAAACTTGAATCTGGATGTGTGAGTATTTTGGTATGAGGGTTAATGCCATGAGCGCAGCCGTTACATATTACTGACAGTTTAATCCCACTGCCGTTACCCTCAGATATCCCCCATTTAGGCTAAATGCCCAGGAAACACCTGATTTTTGCTCTGTTCACAGTGCTCTGTGGCCTGCATGTGGTTTAAAACGTCTCTGTTGCCGTGGTGATTTGACATCAGCACTGTCATGCGGCGCCCTTTGCTCTGGTCTCGGGGAAGACAGGATGTGACATCAGTGATATTCACATTGTTTCTCGGGCTCCGCCTGTCCAAAACAGGATATGGCTCCTACTGGTATTAAAGAAGCGTTCTGGCACTGATATCTATCTGTCTGACAGCACCAGCCGGAGGGGGGGTAGATCGTCAGGGTGACAGAGGTGTGTGTGCCGTCTCACGACCCTGCACAGGCATCTGATCGATCTGCTGCTTCTGTTACCATATTTTCCCCGGATGCATCACAGGAACTCATCTGGATAATTATCTGGTATTTGAACTTTGGGAAATTAGAGGTGCAGGCTGACCTGTCAGAGATCCCTGTGCGGTCACGTGACCATTTTGACCTAAGACCCCGGCCCTGAGCGAGTGATATGATGGGACACTGAGCTGGTTGTCTGTGCCGTGACATCGCTATCAGGCGTTAAGGAGCCGCGGTTCGACCGCCAGCTTTGAGGCTCCAAATTACACCCCCCCTCCCCATTCCAGGGAGGCCCCTCCCCCGACATCTTGCTGCAGGAATGTGGTTCTCATCACCATATGCATAGCAGCCGGTCTGCGCTTCACAGAAACCAGAGGAGGTCACATGACTTCACTTCCACTTCCCCCAGAATTCCATCCTTGAGACGGCGCGGTTAAGCCCGGCCCATAGCTTCTGTTTCTGCTGTTTTCCTTCAGTAAAAGCAAGTTTTGCATCGTCAACTCCGTACCACCTTAATTTTTCATTATTACAGAATATCAACAGATCACAAGGTACTGAAAGGATGGCAGCACTAAAATATCAGGAACTTAAATGCAGGTGGAAGCTGGGCTACAAATGAGCATTGTTGTATCAGTGAGCAGGATGCTGGCAGGTAGAAACTGTAGTGGCAGATAGACAATGTGACGGCTGAGAGGCGCAGGCATGCTTCCTGTTCAGATAATCAGGCAAACACCGAACTCTTCCCTGAAGCTAAGCGCCTTCTATCAGTTCCCTAATTTAACTTGACACTCATAAACTGGTGGAGCAGGTTGGCTGTTTGCCTCATGCTAACCCATACAGTCTCTTCTATTGTCCGTCCTTAATGGCAAAATAGCCAATAATACCCACCAAATTATAATAATGAATGGGGACATCAACCTCATTATGTGCGGTGGCTTGTGATTCTGTGAGATTTATAAACAGCCCTTTGACACAGTGACAAGACCAACGTGTGGAACAGAAGTATTAGTGCTGTCTGCATTACTGAGCTAATGCAGGGTCTGACCCGCCCAGAGCTAAGAGTTTCGGTATGTGGTGAGGGCGGCTGGTTGATTGGTGGGTGGGCGGGGGTTTGGGTGGGTTGTGACACCGGTGTGTGTACCATACCTGCAGGGAGCCTGAAATAATCCCAGCCCCCCTCCAGCCTGTGCCGAGGCCCAAGGGGCACGCCACGCCACGCCACGCCACGCAGGGTTCCTGAATAAGATTACTGAAACTAGTGGCTGCCGGCTTATATGTGCGAGTGTGTGTGTGTGTGTGTGTGTGTGTGTGTGTGTGCAACGAGTGTGGTTGCGTGTGTATTTTTAAACTTTCTTCATGGAAAGAACAAAACTAAATGTTACCCGAGAGAGTGGAGACATGTTTGGTAAGTGAGGATAATTTGGCCAGTCCCTCTAACAACAGAACCAGATGAAGACTCAGTGGTGAAGGTTTGGGTCAAGGTCAGAATTATGGGTCGGTTTTGGTCAGGGTTAAGGTTTGACGTTATTTGATTAAGGTTAGGGTTTGGGAAAGGCTGCACAGAACGAATGTAATTCAATATGATGTCCTCACAAGTGTAAACATATGAACGCCCGCGTGTGTGTGTGTGTGAGTGTGAGTGTGAGTGTCGGGTTGGGGTTGGTGCCTGAACAAGCCCAGAAAATAAGGAATGTTATCCTGGTCTCTCAGCCTCGAAGATTCTTCTACGTCAGCAATTCTCCGCCAAAATCATTCACTCTTTTATCGATCTCATTCTCAATTCACTTTTTCACCGATCTTATTCTCAATTCACTATTTCTCCGATCTCATTCTCAATTCACTCTTTCATCAGTCTCATTCTCAATTCACTCTTTCACCGATCTCATTCTCAATTCACTATTTCTCCGATCTCATTCTCAATTCACTCTTTCACCGATCTCATTCTCAATTCACTATTTCTCCGATCTCATTCTCAATTCACTTTTTCACCGATCTTATTCTCAATTCACTCTTTCTCCGATCTCATTCTCAATTCACTCTTTCATCAATCTCATTCTCAATTCACTCTTTCACCGAACTCATTCTCAATTCACTATTTCTCCGATCTCATTCTCAATTCACTCTTTCTCCGATCTCATTCTCAATTCACTCTTTCTCCGATCTCATTCTCAATTCACTTTCTCTGATCTCATTCTCAATTCACTTTCTCCGATCTCATTCTCAATTCACTTTCTCTGATCTCATTCTCAATTCTCTCTTTCTCCGATCTCATTCTCAATTCACTTTCTCTGATCTCATTCTCAATTCACTCTTTCTCCGATCTCATTCTCAATTCACTTTCTCTGATCTCATTCTCAATTCACTTTCTCTGATCTCATTCTCAATTCACTTTCTCTGATCTCATTCTCAATTCACTCTTTCTCCGATCTCATTCTCAATTCACTTTCTCTGATCTCATTCTCAATTCACTTTCTCTGATCTCATTCTCAATTCACTTTCTCTGATCTCATTCTCAATTCACTCTTTCTCCGATCTCATTCTCAATTCACTTTCTCCGATCTCATTCTCAATTCACTTTCTCTGATCTCATTCTCAATTCTCTCTTTCTCCGATCTCATTCTCAATTCACTTTCTCTGATCTCATTCTCAATTCACTCTTTCTCCGATCTCATTCTCAATTCACTTTCTCTGATCTCATTCTCAATTCACTTTCTCTGATCTCATTCTCAATTCACTCTTTCACCGATCTCATTCTCAATTCACTCTTTCACCGATCTCATTCTCAATTCACTCTTTCTCCGATCTCATTCTCAATTCACTCTTTCACCGATCTCACTCTCAATTCACTCTTTCATCAATCTCACTCTCAATTCACTCTTTCATCAATTTTATTCTCAATTCACTCTTTGATCGATCTCATTCTCGATTCACTCTTTCACCGATCTCACTCTCAATTCACTTTTTCATCAATTTCATTCTCAATTCACTCTTTCATCAATTTCATTCTTAATTCACTCTTTTATTGATCTCATTCTCAATCTGTCTCTTTTTATGCCACTTTTTTAGAACTTTTTTCTCTTTCTCAGGCTGTAAATCTCATTTACCCTCCTCCTGATCTTTTTTTTGCACCTGACTTTCTCAATCTCTGTCCCCACCACACACACACACACACACACACACATACATGCACACACACACACACACATACACACGCACGCACGCACGCACGCACACACACATACACGCACACACAACAGCTTCTGTGACCTGCTGACTGTAGCCCATTGGAAACTCTGCTCTGATACACTGCTGAACAAAATCTTAAGACCGGGGAAAAAATGACAAGAATTCATATTTTGCACTGGTGAATCATAACCAGGTTGTAAGCTGTGCTTCAAAGTGCAAAAAGAAGAAACTGGAGCAAGAGACAAAGAACAAAAAGTAGGCAATTTATTGAAAACTGTATTTAAACTGAAACAGCCTGTTCATCAGCTGATCAAAAGTTTAAGACCATGGCCCCAAAAAACAAAATAACAGAACTAAAGAGCAAAAAAAGGATTCAGTACTGAGTAGCCCCATCATTCTTGTTGATTAATTCAAAAATTAGTTTGGGCATGTTTGATGCAAGTGTTTCCAGGAGGCTGGTGGGAACATTGCTCCATGTGGTGAAGATGGCTTCACGAAGTGCCTCCATGGTCTGGAACTGACGCCCATTTTTGTAAACTTCCCTTGCCATCCATCCCCAAACATTCTCAATGGGATTTAGATCAGGGGAACAAGCAGGATGGTCCAAAAGAGAGATGTTCTTCTCCTGGAGGAATTTCTTTGTCAGGCGGGCGTTGTGAACTGTTGCGTTGTCCTGCTGAAAGACCCAATCATTACCACACAGACGTGGGCCCTCAGTCAAGAGGGATGCCCGCTGCAACATTTCCACATAGCCAGCCACTGTTTGACGCCCCTGCACAACCTGAAGCTCCATTGTTCCACTAAAGGAAAAAGCACCCCAGATCATGATGGAACCTCCTCCACTGTGCCGTGTAGAGAACATCTCCAGTGGGATCTCCTTGTCATGCCAGTAACGTTGTAATCCATCAGAACCATCCAGGTTAAATTTTTTCTCATCAGAGAATAAAATCTTCTTCCACCCCTCAATGTCCCATGTTTGGTGCTCCCTTGCAAAGTCCAATCGCGCAAGTTTGTGGCACGGGAGGAGGTGTGGCCTGTGAATCCGTTTTTTGTTCTTAAAGCCCTTCTCTCGCAGATGCCGTCTTATGGTTATTGGGCTGCAGTCAGCATCAGTAAGGGCCTTAATCTGGGTTGAAGACTGGCCTGTGTCTTCACGAACAGTCCGTAGGATCCCCCGGCTCAGTGCAGGTGAAATTTTTTTGGGTCTACTGGTTAACTTTTTTGTCCCACTTTTTGTCCCCTCAGGATCTTTTAGGAAATTTAAAATCACTGTTTTACTGCGTCCAACCTCGTCAGCGATGGCACGTTGCGAGAGGCCTTGCTTGTGCAGCTCAACAATCCTGCCACGTTCAAAGTCAGAAAGCTTTTTTGCCTTTACCATCAGGAGGTCATGACAGTGCAAATGCATGAAAGAAAATGACATGGAGGCCAGATCTTTGCACAGATTTTGACTTTTTAAGGCCATGGTCTTAAACTTTTGATCAGCTGATGAACAGGCTGTTTCAGTTTAAATACAGTTTTCAATAAATTGCCTACTTTCTATTCTGTCTCTTGCTCCAGTTTATTCTTTTTGCACTTTGAAGCACAACTCACAACCTGGTAATGATTCACCAGTGCAAAATATGAATTCTTGTAATTTTTTCCCCGGTCTTAAGATTTTGTTCAGGAGTGTATCTTCTGTTTTCCCAGCCTCCCTCCCCCATCTTTTGTGTTCAATCACCGCTGTGAATTTTGCAGGCTGTTGGAAGCAGTCAGGAGATGCAGGAAATTAGCTGTGAAGTTCTGAGTGGTTTTATAAACAAGACACTGGGCAAACTGGAGCTTGTTCATCCTTCATTTTAATTACATTTCCTGGACATGATATTGGGGAACATATTATGCCAGGCTCATGTCTCTTTTCAAAACAGATGGTTTCCATTTATTTATATGACTTCCTTCGTTGCTATGCCAAAGCATATTTTCCGAGCAATGAGTGTACAGCCATTTAGATGTACCACCCTGCGACCTATGAACCACTATACAGCTGTGTTATCTTCCAGTCTGCAACCTAAGCAGTGTTAGCATGTTCCAGGCTTATACCATAGCTGTGTTAGCGTGTATCATTCTTAACCCAAAGCTGTGCTAGCGAGTTCCACTCTTAACCCTTAGGTGTGTAACCACGTATCAATCTTAACCCTTAGCTGTGTTAACGTTTTCAACTCTTTCAACCCTATCTTAGTCCTTAGCTGTCTTAGAATGTTTCACTCTTAACCCTACGTTGTGTTGGCATGTTTCACTCTTAACCCTTAGCTGCGTCAGTGTCTTCAAATATTAACCCTTAGCCCTGTTTGCATGTTCCAATCATAACCAGTAGCTGTGTTAGCATTTTACAATCCTAAACCCTTTGCTGCATTAGCATGTTCTACTCTTAACCTGTAGCTGTGTTAGCATGATTCACTCTTAAACCTGAGATTTGTTAGCATGTTCCACTCTTAACCCAAATATTTGCGAGCATGTTCCATTCTTAACCCTTAGCCGTGTTTGCATGCTCGAATGTTAACTCTTAGCTGTGTCACCAAGTTACATTCTTAACCCTTAGCTTTGTTAGCTGGTGCAACACTACAATCTCGGCTGTGTTAGCATATTTTTATTGAGCAGCCTTGGCTTTGTCAACATGTGCTGCTTTACAGCCTTAGGTGAGTTAGCATGTGCAACTATATAGCCCTAGCTGTTGTGATTCTGTATTTTGCCATGCCTGCCCATGTATCAAGTTCTGTGCCTGGCCTTGTGCCATGTTCTGACTGACCTGTGTGTTTCTGGACTTCTGCTTATGTCTGAGCATTCTTAGAATCATGTATTGTGTTTTGGTTATCAGATTCCATGTTTTATTATTTTCCGTGTTTTAGTTCAGTTTATCCATGCCATGTTTCCAGCCCCATGCATTGCACCTCGTCTCCCTCGTCTTGTCTTGAGTGTTGTCTTTGCTCACAGCCCCTGTATAGCGCACCACTCCTTCGGGTGATTTATTGGTTTCTGGGTTTCAATCTTCCTTCATTATCTCGTGTTCTTCCCCCCTCCTGCTTTTGCTATTTTACCAACACATTCTAACCGTTTGTTATTTTTGATAATTACTAACCAACACTAACACTGTATATTTGACTAACTTACTAACGGGCACTCGGGATTGTATAGCTGCACTTACTCATTGACTAACGATCTCTCAGCATTCGCCCTGTTCTAGTCTCCGCCTCTTGTCTCTTCCTAATTACCTCTGCTGCGTTTCTGTGGGTCTCCACAACTGCTTGGTGCTGTTCTACCTCTCTCATTATACAGGTTTGTCTCGTGATCCATGTCTGCGTTTTGGCTACGGCCAATTTCATGAGATTAGTTTGTTCCCAATGTCTTTCTCCCTTGTTATCAGTCCCATTGATTGCACCTGTGTTCCTTTGTCCTGTGGTCTCCCGGAAACGTATATTAGATGTCTGTTTGTAGCGCTTCCTTTGTCAGATCGTTACTTCCTTGCCACCTGTGCCACACCTCTCTCGCCTTGAATCATTGTGATTATCTTTCTGACTGGACCGCCCTAGACCTCGAGCTTTGCCTATTCCCTGTACTTCACCGCATTCTTGTTTATTGATCCATTTTTGTCAGACTACGATTTTTGTGATTGGTGCCCTGTGTATGGTTCTGGATTTCGCCCCTTGGATTCTGATTTTTGATTGTGGACTTTGTACTGTCGCCAGCTCTTTTGGGGGATTTCCCCCTTCAGAAATAAAGCCTCTTTTTTGTATTTTACTGGTGTTTGCACTTGGTTCATTTTGTAACACCTCACATTGGCAGTGTTTGCATGTTTTGCTCCTCAGCTTAGCTCGTATGTTCAACTCTATGACCTAAGATGAGGTAGCAAGTGCAATTCTACGACCTAAGCTCTTTGAGCATCTGTCGTTGTTGTGCAGCCTTTTATGTTTTCAAGTTCTACTGTCCTGCCTTTACTGTGTTAGCATGTACTATTAAACATTATAAAACAGGTGCTTCCCATCCTTAAATGTGATTGGCTGAGCCGTGTTCCATACCGGTATAAAATCAGAGTAACCCACTGTATTTCGAGGCAGACCGCAGCACAAAAGGATCCCGAGCAAACAACTACTCTGCGCTCAACTGACTGGTTAGGTTATGTTTGCTTCAAGACTTTTTGCTCACTATTTCAGTGTTGAGCAAACTTTATCCTTTTAACCCGCTAACCAGTTGGCTATCTACCTAGCTAGCTATATACTTCGATTTCACTTTATCTTACGAGCTACGCTGCTAACTAGCTCGCTATTTCAGTATTGGCAATTTTTTTTTCCTCATATGTTTATTTTATGGGCTATGTGTAGGGTTACCACATCCGTTGTAGTGAACGCTAGCTATTTGAACAAGCTGGCTAGCAAACTAATGCACAATTCAACATATTTTCCTGGACACCGGCCATTGTGGAGGAAAAAAGTCAGTCGTTCCCTACTCTCGCTGCTGGTTGTAATGATTTGGCCGGTAAGCGCGAGTTGAGAACAAGGAAACTCGAAAAGCGAAACGAATGTAGAATCACTTAACGGGGTCTTCGGGAGGTCGAAGGAGACATTCAAAATAGCCTGCATTCATAGTATATCTACATTAATGAGCCAAAATAGCCTGATATGAAATAATTATGGCACTAGATGAAAAGGCAATCTTGGTGTCTGTGTTGCTTGCCAACCATTTTGTCCACTCGATCTTGCTTGGTGGAAGAAGTTCTCAATTTTATTGTTGCAGTATTACCGATAAATAGATTTTTTTTTTCTTGTTTATTTAATGAGCTATATGTATGGTTGCCGTTTTATCAAGGCAATAAGCCCCTTGAAGCAGTGTGTTACTGTGATTTTATAACAGCGGAGGGGCACTAAGGCACTCCGCTGTGTGTCGAATGCCCCTCCTCTGTTATAAAATCACTGTAACCCACTGCTTCTCGGGGCTTATTCCTTTAATATTAGCCTGTGTTACTGTGTTGCCTCAGCAGTCTTAGAATGTGCTTTTCAACTGCCTTTGCTGTGCTAGCATCTGCCTCTCTCGTGTCTCAGTTGTGTTAGCATGTGCTCATGGACAGCCTCAGCTGTGCTGGCATCTGCTACTCTAGTGTCTCAGTTGTGTTGGCACGTGCTCATCTACAGCCTTAACTCTGCTAGCATCTGCTACTCTAGTGTCTCAGTTGTGTTAGCACGTGCTCATCTACAGCCTTAACTCTGCTAGCATCTGCTACTCTAGTGTCTCAGTTGTGTTAGCACGTGCTCATCTACAGCCTTAACTCTGCTAGCATCTGCTACTCTAGTGTCTCAGTTGTGTTAGCACGTGCTCATCTACAGCCTTAACTCTGCTAGCATCTGCCTCTCTCGTGTCTCAGTTGTTTTAGCATGTGCTCATGTGCAGCCTTAGCTGTGTTAGTATGTAAAATGAGCCATTTTTATTCGTTTTTGCCATTTGCAGAAGGAGCTGAGCAACAAGCAGCAGGAGATGCTAAAAACGATGACAGCAGCTGAGAACGCCATCAACAAGCTTCAGACCAACGCCGTGTCCATCGAGGTAAGTTCTGCCCTGAGGAACAGCACTGCGCCAGTCATCTTCAGTGGCACATCTCTGTGTTAGTCACCATTACTCTGAGTGTATCTCTGCGACACGGCAGTAAATACCGGTGCTGAGATATCTAAACAAGGCGCACAAACTGTGTGTGTGACTCAGAGGTGACTCAGTTAAGGGCTGTGGTCAAACTCTGCAGGTCCGTAAACAAACCTCCTGGGGGCAGAAACTCTGCAGAATGAAGTTTGTTTGCATAATTTTGTAGTAAAGTAATGAGCCATTTTGACAGAGGGGCATTTTAGCAAAGCAGCTTCCTTACGGTTCATATTAGTCTGCTCTTTCTACCTCCTTCTCTGCATTTTTCTCTTTATCTGTCTTTTTCAGACACACACATGCATGCACACACACACACACACACACAGGCGGGCACACACACACACCTACATGCACACGCACACACACACACACACACAGGCGGGCACACACGCACACACACACACCTACATGCACACGCACACACACACACACACGCAAACACACACACAGGCACGCACACACACACACATGCTCGCACACACAACTCTAACCCTAATCCTAACTCTAACTTTAAACCAAACCGACAATCCCCCAAAATGCAAATCCTAACCAAAACCAACAGGGCATAATTCTAACACCTAATCTGATAACTAGATTTACTGCTAACCATGAGCCCTGTTGTAACCCCAGACTTAACTGAGCCCTTTGCCAAAAATGAAGCCTTTTTCTTATGGGGACCAAACAAAAAAAATGTATCCATGATGCTACTTTTTACACTTCATGACATTTATGGGGTCTTTAGGGTATTCATAAGGCATTTTTTAGTCCCCAAAGGCATATATAAAAATGTGCAAACATTCTCACACACTCTCTCACTCGCACAAACATTCTCAGTTCATTCATAGCAAACAATGTTTAGATTGGTCATGTTTCCATAGTAACCCAGCCTGTTGATATAGCCTGCATCTGGCCTGCTTCCATCTCAGTGTGAGTGTTCTGTCAGGTGTGTATCGGGTGTGGGCATCGCCTCTCACCTGTGATTGTCCGCAAAGGTGTCTACCTGTGCGTTTGGGCGTCACTCATTACCTGCCTGATGAACACTCGGTCGAATGACTCAAACAAAACCTCCGCACAGTGCTGTATAATATACTCTTTGTTTAAACTGGAAATCCTCCAAAAGCATGTCTGGTAACTGTTTGAGGTTCTTTGCAAAATTTGCTTTGCACATACAGTGCCCACATATTTGAATGGAGGAATGTGTCTGGGGAAAAATCAGGAAGTACTGTTGTGAATGTGGAGACACACAAATAATCCTGATGGGATGTGAACAGCGACAGCAGAAGGATGTGTTAGTACTATCAGTAAGAGTGCAGGACTGATCATTACAGCGAACAGCGACCCGGCATGTACGTTACCTCCTGCCACTGGAGATACCAGCCTCTCCCCCACCCCACCGCCCTCTGCCTCTCTCTCTGTCACTGCACCTCTCTCTCATCACTCACTCTCTTCCTCTCTCGCTGATCAGTGTGCTCTCTCCTGCGGAGCTCTGTGATGGAGGTGCGGGTGGTGATCAGTGCACCCTGTTCTGCAGAGCTCTGTGATAGAGGGGCGGGTTGTGATCGATGTGCTCTCTCCTGCATAGCTCTGTGATGGAGGTGCGGGCAGTGATCATTGTACCCTGTCCTGCAGAGTTCTGTGATGGAGGTGCGGGTGGTAATCGATGTGCTCTCTCGTGCAGAGCTCTGTGATGGAGGTGCGGGCGGTGATCGAGCAGCGCTTTGTGGAGCTGCAGGTGGTGGTAGAACAGGCTCGGCGGGAGGTGGAGGAGGCGCTGGAGAGTGAGGAGCGGCAGGCGGTGCGGCAGGCCGAGGGGATCCGCTCTCACCTGGAGCAGAAGTGCGGAGAACTCCGGAAAACTCAGCAGCAGCTTGAGCGCCTCACCAAGGCTAAACACGATATCCACTTCCTGCAGGTAAGAAATCACTTCCTGCCGGTTCCACATCATTTACTGCCGATAAAGTAAGAATGGTGACTGTGATACGGCTGCTTGAGTAAAACTGCACAGAGACTGTGATACTGCTGTTTGTGTAAAATTGCGCAGAGACTGTGATACTGCTGTTCGAGTAAAACTGCACAGAGACTGTGATACTGCTGTTTGTGTAAAACTGCACAGAGACTGTGATACTGCTGTTTGTGTAAAACTGCACAGAGACTGTGATACTGCTGTTTGAGTAAAACTGCACAGAGACTGTGATACTGCTGTTTGAGTAAAACTGCACAGAGACTGTGATACCGCTGTTTGTGTAAAACTGCACAGAGACTGTGATACTGCTGTTTGTGTGAAACTGCACAGAGACTGTGATACTGCTGTTTGTGTGAAACTGCACAGAGACTGTGATACTGCTGTTTGTGTGAAACTGCACAGAGACTGTGATACTGCTGTTTGTGTAAAACTGCACAGAGACTGTGATACTGCTGCTTGAGTAAAACTGCACAGAGACTGTGATACTGCTGCTTGAGTAAAACTGCACAGAGACTGTGATACTGCTGTTTGTGTAAAATTGCGCAGAGACTGTGATACTGCTGTTCGAGTAAAACTGCACAGAGACTGTGATACTGCTGTTTGTGTAAAACTGCACAGAGACTGTGATACTGCTGTTTGTGTAAAACTGCACAGAGACTGTGATACTGCTGTTTGAGTAAAACTGCACAGAGACTGTGATACTGCTGTTTGAGTAAAACTGCACAGAGACTGTGATACTGCTGTTTGTGTGAAACTGCACAGAGACTGTGATACTGCTGTTTGTGTGAAACTGCACAGAGACTGTGATACTGCTGTTTGTGTGAAACTGCACAGAGACTGTGATACTGCTGTTTGTGTAAAACTGCACAGAGACTGTGATACTGCTGTTTGTGTAAAACTGCACAGAGACTGTGATACTGCTGTTTGTGTAAAACTGCACAGAGACTGTGATACTGCTGTTTGTGTAAAACTGCACAGAGACTGTGATACTGCTGTTTGAGTAAAACTGCACAGAGACTGTGATACTGCTGTTTGAGTAAAACTGCACAGAGACTGTGATACTGCTGTTTGTGTAAAACTGCACAGAGACTGTGATACTGCTGTTCGAGTAAAACTGCACAGAGACTGTGATACT
Organism: Gymnothorax reevesii; assembly: GCA_029721435.1. Taxonomy (NCBI): domain Eukaryota; kingdom Metazoa; phylum Chordata; class Actinopteri; order Anguilliformes; family Muraenidae; genus Gymnothorax; species Gymnothorax reevesii. The sequence goes on from CM056582.1 coordinate 2,497,285, forward strand.
GCTGTTTGAGTAAAACTGCACAGAGACTGTGATACTGCTGTTTGTGTGAAACTGCACAGAGACTGTGATACTGCTGTTTGTGTGAAACTGCACAGAGACTGTGATACTGCTGTTTGTGTAAAATTGCGCAGAGACTGTGATACTGCTGTTCGAGTAAAACTGCACAGAGACTGTGATAGTGCTGTTTGTGTAAAACTGCACAGAGACTGTGATACTGCTGTTTGTGTAAAACTGCACAGAGACTGTGATACTGCTGTTTGAGTAAAACTGCACAGAGACTGTGATACTGCTGTTTGAGTAAAACTGCACAGAGACTGTGATACTGCTGTTTGAGTAAAACTGCACAGAGACTGTGATACTGCTGTTTGTGTAAAACTGCACAGAGACTGTGATACTGCTGTTTGTGTGAAACTGCACAGAGACTGTGATACTGCTGTTTGTGTGAAACTGCACAGAGACTGTGATACTGCTGTTCGAGTAAAACTGCACAGAGACTGTGATACTGCTGTTTGAGTAAAACTGCACAGAGACTGTGATACTGCTGTTTGTGTGAAACTGCACAGAGACTGTGATACTGCTGTTTGTGTGAAACTGCACAGAGACTGTGATACTGCTGTTTGTGTAAAATTGCGCAGAGACTGTGATACTGCTGTTCGAGTAAAACTGCACAGAGACTGTGATACTGCTGTTTGTGTGAAACTGCACAGAGACTGTGATACTGCTGTTTGTGTAAAATTGCGCAGAGACTGTGATACTGCTGTTTGTGTGAAACTGCACAGAGACTGTGATACTGCTGTTTGTGTGAAACTGCACAGAGACTGTGATACTGCTGTTTGTGTAAAATTGCGCAGAGACTGTGATACTGCTGTTTGTGTGAAACTGCACAGAGACTGTGATACTGCTGTTTGTGTGAAACTGCACAGAGACTGTGATACTGCTGTTTGTGTGAAACTGCACAGAGACTGTGATACTGCTGTTTGTGTGGAACTGCACAGAGACTGTGATACTGCTGTTTGTGTAAAACTGCACAGAGACTGTGATACTGCTGTTTGTGTAAAACTGCACAGAGACTGTGATACTGCTGTTTGTGTAAAACTGCACAGAGACTGTGATGCTGCTGTTTGAGTAAAACTGCACAGAGACTGTGATGCTGCTGTTTGAGTAAAACTGCACAGAGACTGTGATGCTGCTGTTTGTGTAAAACTGCACAGAGACTGTGATGCTGCTGTTTGTGTAAAACTGCACAGAGACTGTAATACTGCTGTTTGTGTAAAACTGCACAGAGACTGTGATACTGCTGTTTGAGTAAAACTGCACAGAGACTGTGATGCTGCTGTTTGAGTAAAACTGCACAGAGACTGTGATACTGCTGTTTGTGTAAAACTGCACAGAGACTGTGATACTGCTGTTTGAGTAAAACTGCACAGACACTGTGATGCTGCTCTTTGAGTAAAACTGCACAGACACTGTGATGCTGCTCTTTGAGTAAAACTGCACAGACACTGTGATACTGCTGTTTGTGTGAAACTGCACAGAGACTGTGATACTGCTGTTTGACTGCACACAAACTGTTCATGTCGAATAATCATTGTTAACGTTGATCACTTTATCAGGACATCGCAATGATGCAAATGGCCAGCTTCCAAAGAGCCTACAACGTTCATGTTTGAAAGTTACTATTCAATCTATTTGACATTGGATTTGATTATTTGCCGGTATTTTGGGTTTGAGTGCTTGTTGCTCTTGATAACCCTGTTTTATGCCTAACTACGGTCTCCCAAAAGATTCTCTAGAAATTTTAATGCTGATCTACACTTTGCTGATCTATATTTTTTATTTAGTGGAATAATGATTCTGTGCTTTGAACAGGGTAAAACAATGGCGTTAAGAGATTTCTCTCTGTTCAAATAATCGTGAAAATAATTAATGCCTTGATTTCTGTTCCATTGAGTCCTGGTCTCAGTTTGTATCACCTCCATAAAATAGTTTGACGCAGAATTAATTGAAAGCGTTACACTCCAAAACCTGAAAGTTAGCAGATCTCGGATGAAAGCCCAGCTCAGAGATGTGGAGCTCATTGAGGGCAAATGTAAATCAGTTCATTAACATTTCCAGTCTGCTCACACACCTCTGCATGACATTACCCACAATGCAATTTGCAGCCCCAGGATTGAAGTGGGGAAACATATTGAGCTGAGGCAAAACTTTCCATAACAGAACCAAGGTAATTCAGCAATCCTGCTTCGTGAAACAGGGCCCAGTTGACTCTGTGAAACAAGACACTGCTAACTACTGCTTTCAGAAACAGGATCCAACTAACAAAGGGATTCTGCTTTGCACTACGGGACCCAGCTAACCCTGTCATCCTGATTTCTGATACAGGATCCAGCCAACTCAGTAATCATGATTTCTTAAACAGGGCCCAGCTAACTCAATAATACTACTTTGTGCAAGAGAGCTCCACTAACTCAGTAATTCTGCTTTGTGAGAGAGGACCCAAGTAACTCGGTTCGCAGAATAGGCCGTGGAGACTGAGAGTGGCATAGTGACTCAGTCTCCCCCTGCTGGCTGTTACAGGAGTTCTCGGAATGGCAGAGGGAGAAGCCGGATGTCACGCTGCCCGGGGTTTACATCGGGCTGATGGACCGACTGCCCGGCTTCAGCCAGGCTGTGACGGACTGCACCTCCGAGATCTCCGAACTACTGCTGGCCGCCTACCGGAACAAACTGAGAGACAGCAGCAAGAACGGTCAGTCCCAACGCACTTCAGACCAAACGCACTACACACCACACACACCGCACACACCTCTCACACCACAGACACCGCGCACACCGCACACACTGCACCCACCACACACACCGCACACACCGCACCCACCTCTCACACCACAGACACCGCGCACACCGCACACACTGCACCCACCACACACACCGCACACACCGCACACACCTCTCACACCACTCACACCTCTCACACCACAGACACCGCACACACCTCTCACACCACAGACACCGCGCACACCGCACACACCTCTCACACCACAGACACCGCACACACCGCACACACTGCACACACTGCACACACCGCACACACCTCTCACACCACAGACACCGCGCACACCGCACACAATGCACCCACCACAAACATCGCACACACCGCACACACCTCTCACACCACTCACACCTCTCACAGCTCAGACACCGCACACACCGCACACACCACTCGCACCACACACACTGCACACACCTCTCACACCACAGACACCGCGCACACCGCACACACCACACACACCGCACACACTGCACCCACCACACACATCACACCCACCACTCACACCGCACACACCGCACACACCCCTCACCACACACACTGCACACACCCCTCACCACACACACCACTCACACTGCACACACCTCTCACACCACAGACACTGCACACACCACACACACCCCTCACCAAACACACCACTCACACTGCACACACCTCTCATACCACAGACACCGCACACACCACACACACCGCACCCACCACACACACCACTCACATCGCACACACCTCTCACACTCCACTCACACCGCACACACCACTCACACTGCACACACCTCACACACCACTCAAACCTCACACACCAGTCACACCGCACACACCAATCACACCGCACACACCACTCACACCGCACACACCGCACACACCTCTCACACCACAGACACCGCACACACCACTCACACCACAGACACCGCACACACCACTCACACCACACACACCCCACACACCACTCACACCACAGACACCGCACACTCCACTCACACCACACACACCCCACACACCACTCGCACCACACACACCTCTTACACCACTCACACCGCACACACCACTCAAACCACATACACCGCACACACCACTCACACCACACACACCACACACGCCCCTCACAAAACACACCTCTCACACCAGACACCGCACACACCACTCACACCGCACACACCGCACACACCACTCACACCACACACACCTCTCACACCACACACCACAGACACCGCACACACCACACACACCACTCACACCACAGACACCACACACACCCCACACACCACTCACACCACAGACACCGCACACACCACTCACACCACACACACCCCACACACCGCACACACCACTCACGCCACACACACCGCACACACCACTCACGCCACACACACCGCACACACCACTCGCACCACACACACCTCTTACACCACTCACACCGCACACACCACTCACACCGCACACACCACTCACACCGCACACACCGCACACACCACTCACACCGCACACACCGCACACACCACTCACGCCACACACACCGCACACACCCCTCACCTCACACACCACTCACACCACAGACACCGCACACACCACACACACCACTCACACCACACACACCTCTCACACCACAGACACCACACACACCACTCACACCACACACACCACACACACCACTCATACCACACACACCTCTCACACCACAGACACCACACACACCGCACACACCCCTCACTACACACACGCCACTCACCACAGACACCGCACACACCACTCACACCACACACACCGCACACACCTCTCACACCACACACACCTCTTACACCACAGACACCGCACACACCACTCACACCACACACACCGCACACACCCCTCACCTCACTCACCACTCACACAAGACACAGCACACACCACTCATACCACACACACCACTCATACCACACACACCACTCACACCACAGACACCGCACACACCACTCACACCACACACACCTCACACCACAGACACCGCACACACCACTCACACCACACACCACTCATACCACACACACCACTCATACCACACACACCTCTCACACCACAGACACCACACACACCGCACACACCACTCACACCACACACACCGCACACACCCCTCACCACACACGCCACTCACCACAGACACCGCACGCACCACTCACACCACTCACACCGCACACACCACTCACACCGCACACACCGCACACACCACTCACGCCACACACACCGCACACACCCCTCACCTCACACACCCCTCACCTCACACACCACTCACACCACAGACACCGCACACACCACGCACACCACTCACACCACAGACACCACACACACCACTCACACCACACACACCACTCATACCACACACACCTCTCACACCTCTCACACCACAGACACCACACACACCGCACACACCCCTCACTACACACACGCCACTCACCACAGACACCGCACACACCACTCACACCACACACACCGCACACACCTCTCACACCACACACACCTCTTACACCACAGACACCGCACACACCACTCACACCACACACACCGCACACACCCCTCACCTCACTCACCACTCACACAAGACACACCACACACACCACTCACACCACAGACACCGCACACACCGCACACACCACACACACCACACACACCTCACACCACAGACACCGCACACACCACTCACACCACACACCACTCATACCACACACACCACACACACCACTCATACCACACACACCTCTCACACCACACACACCGCACACACCACTCACACCACACACACCGCACACACCCCTCACCACACACGCCACTCACACCACACACACCGCACGCACCACTCACACCACTCACACCGCACACACCACACACACCTCTCACACCACAGACACCACACACACCACACACACCACACACACCACTCATACCACACACACCACACACCACTCATACCACACACACCTCTCACACCTCTCACACCACAGACACCGCACACACCACACACACCGCACACACCCCTTACCACACACACCACTCACCACTCACACCGCACACACCACTCACACCACACACACCACTCACACCGCACACACCACTCACACCGCACACACCGCACACACCACTCACACCGCACACACCGCTCACGCCACACACACCGCACACACCACTCGCACCACACACACCGCACACACCACAGACACCGCACACACCACTCACACCACAGACACCGCACACACCACTCACACCGCACACACCACTCACACCACACACACCGCACACACCACTCACACCGCACACACCACTCACACCGCACACACCACACACACCACTCACACCACACACACCGCACACACCACTCGCACCACACACACCTCTCACACCACAGACACCGCACACACCACTCACACCACAGACACCGCACACACCACTCACACCACATACACCGCACACACCACTCACACCACACACACCGCACACACCACTCGCATCACACACCACTCACACCACAGACACTGCACACACCAAACACACCACTCACACCACACACACCACAGACACCGCACACACCACACCCACCACTCACACCACACACACCACAGACACCGCACACACCACACCCACCACTCACACCGCACACACCACACACACCACTCACACCGCTCACGCCACACACACCGCACACACCACTCGCACCACACACACCTCTCACACCACTCACACCGCACACACCACTCACACCACATACACCGCACACACCACTCACACCGCACACACCACACATACCACACACACCTCTCACACCACAGACACCACACACACCGCACACACCACTCACACCACACACACCGCACACACCCCTCACCACACACGCCACTCACCACTCACACCGCACACACCACTCACACCGCACACACCCCTCACCACACACACCACTCACACCACAGACACCGCACACACCACTCACATCGCACACACCGCACACTCCACTCACACCGCACACACCACAACCACCACTCAAACCACACACACCAGTCACACCGCACACACCAATCACACCACACTCACCACTCACACCGCACACACTACACATCGCACATACCACTCTCACCGTACACACCGCACACACCACACACTCCACATTCTCTACACACACCACATATACTACACATACCACACACTTCACACTTTCTACACACACCAAACACACTACACACCGCACACACTGCACACACCACACATTCCACACTCTCTACACACATCACACATTCTACACACCACACACTCCACTCACACAACACACCAGTCACACCGCACACACCACTCACTCCACACTCTCTACACACGCCACACACAATACTCATACCACACAGTTCACACTCTACATACACCACACACACTACTCACACAACACACAACACACTCTCTTCACACACCACGCACTCCACACTCTCTTCACACACCAAACACAGTACACACCACACACTCCACACTCTCTTCACACAATAACCCCACTACACTCACCACTCACTCCACAGTCTCCACACACACCAAACATGCTACACACACCACTCACTCCACACTCTCTACACACATCAAACATGCTACATACACCACTCACTCCACACTCTCTACACACACCACACACAATACTCATACCACACACTCCACACTCTCTACATACACCACACACACTACTCACACAACACACTCCACACTCTCTACACACACCACACATACTCCATACATCACACACTCCACACTCTCTTCACACACCAAACACAGTACACATCACACACTCCTCACACAGCACACACACACCACACACTCCACACACTCCTCACACAGCACACGCACCACACACCACACACTCCACACACTCTTCACACAGCACACGCACCACACACCACACACTCCTCACACAGCACACGCACCACACACCACACACTCCTCACACTCCACACACAGCACACGCACCACACTCCACACACTCCACACACAGCACACGCACCACACTCCACACACTCCTCACTCAGCACACGCACCACACTCCACACACTCCACACACAGCACACGCACCACACTCCACACACTCCTCACTCAGCACACGCACCACACTCCACACACTCCACACACAGCACACGCACCACACTCCACACACTCCTCACTCAGCACACGCACCACACTCCACACACTCCACACACTCCTCACACAGCACACGCACCACACTCCACACACTCTTCACACAGCACAAGCACCACACACCGCACATTCCGCACACTCCTAACACAGCACACGCACCACACACCACACACTCCACACACTCCTCACACAGCACACGCACCACACTCCACACACTCCTCACACAGTACACGCACCACACTCCACACACTCCTCACTCAGCACACGCACCACACTCCACACACTCTTCACACACCACATGCACCACAAACCACACACCACACACTCCTAACACAGCACACACACCACACACTCCTCACACAGCACACGCACCACACACCACACACTCCACACACTCCTCACACAGCACACACACCACACACCACACACTCCTCACACAGCACACGCACCACGCACCACACACTCCACACACTCCTCACACAGCACACGCACCACACACCACACACTCCACACACTCCTGACACAGCACACGCACCACACACCACACACTCCACACACTCCTCACACAGCACACGCACCACACACCACACACTCCTCACACAGCACACACTCCACACACTCCTCACACTCCTCACACAGCACACACACCACACACCACACACTCCTCACACAGCACACGCACCACACACCTCACACTCCACACACTCCTCACACAGCACACGCACCACACACTCCACACACTCCTCACACAGCACACGCACCGCACACCACACACTCCTCACACAGCACACGCACCGCACACCACACACTCCACACACTCCTCACACAGCACACGCACCACACACTCCACACACAGCACACGCACCACACACCACACACTCCTCACACAGCACATGCACCACACACCACACACTCCTCACACAGCACACGTACCACACACCACACACTCCTCACACAGCACACGCACCACACACCACACACTCCATGCCACTTCTTCAGCTCCACCAGCACTGCCGATGAGCTTAGTTTTGATTCCTGTGCTCCAGTCCAAGGGTGACCAGTCGTACCTGAGAAGGGTGTGCGCCGATGGCCATGAGAGGTATTCAGCTGATTACTTATTATTCTGAGCTAAATCTGTGTGGCCCTTTTCAGAGAGGACTGGATGAATCTGTTCCTGCCAAACTTCATCTGGTCTGACGAGGACTCGCCTACGATGGAGACGTTGTTTGAGCTGATGCCTGCGTAACGCAGGGGAGGCAGCACTGTACCTGTGTGTTAACTGTTCATTTCACTGTATGAGCCTCGTAGCCAGGATCGAGTTAATCACCACGCGGGTGTGCTGACGCAGAGAAACGCTGTGTTTTTGCGCATGGGAATTCCGTGTTTGAGTGTGTTAGTGTGTCTGGAGACTGTTTGGCTGTGCTTCTACAGGTATCAGAGAGAGTCACTGAATTATACTCCATCTCTGAAATTTGGGTGCTGATTTAAACAGTATTTGTGATTTGGTTTGTGGTATTAAAAGTTTCAGCACATCTGCCCTGGGAGATCAGCACAGGGCTGTAGAGTTCTTAATTCCGGCACAGGCAGGCAGGTCCAGTGACTGAGGCAGTGAGCTGTGCTAAACTGCGCTCAGTGGAATTACACTTCGCTCGTCAGCAACGTCCCGACTTGTCCCCACCTGCCCCGTCAGTGCAGGCGGAATGTGGAGCGCGAGGAATTCAGCCAAAAACACCTGGTTATTATCCTGCTGAACAAACAAACAAGAATCATCATCTCCAGCTCGGCCAATCACCTGCGAGCGCATCACAAATAAACCTCAGCTCGGCCAGTCAGCAGCAAGCAGAGCTGACTCACCCCAACCATCCAGCTGCCAGAGGCGAGAACATTATTCAGTTTCTGTTTCTCCACTGAAGCATGTGAGTCACGGCGGCAGAAAACCATCTCCGCCGGCTGACTGACGCGCTTTAAATGCCGCAGTACGAATCAGGGCCGGCGCGACTGAAGCAGTGGGGAGATGTGTCTTGTTCAAAGCCCACTCTAACCTGAGCTCTCTCTTAAGATTCTTCCCCCCCGGATGCGAAACGAATTTTTCGTGTATTCGCATCTTTGCTTTGACTTTCAATGTAATCTGTCGTGCGAAAAATGTGTTTCTTGTCCGGTGTGAAAGTGGCTTTACTCTCCTTTTTTACAGAGAGGCTGGGCATTAAGACCACAGTTCAGACCATACTGTCTGCAAAACACTACACGGCCCAGCCCGACCCCCAAACCAGAGACGACTTCATCAAGTGTGAGTGTTTGACCTTTACTGTGTGTGTGTGTGTGTGTGTGTGTGTGTGTGTGTTTCACCGCGACAGCTGCATCCCTGTCACTCAGTGTTTGTCCTCCCAGATCCAACACTCACTGTGTTTGCTGGTTTTTGTTCCAAACACAACTGTAATCACAAGATTTTAACAAGCTGTTAATTTGTCTGCATTTAATGTTTAGAGCAGTTTTTTTACCCTCTAACCTCAAAATATAACAGAAATAGCTATGTTTGCCATCAAGAATAAAAAATACCATACCCACATTGTATTGGAAATAACAGCATAAAATGTAACCAATCAAATTAGACATGTATTTGGCTCCTAATTTGTGAAAAATGATTGGCACATCATGACAAATGTGCTCTATTTATTTATGTTAATCAAATTAAGTTCACCTGAAGTTTTTTGAAAGAACTTGAAGCAGTTGTGTTCAGCAGCCTAATCTGGGGTTTAACGATTTCTTCAGTGTCTAATTTGATCTGTTTTAAATGTTATATTCCTTGACATTTCTTGCAGTATGGAAATAAACACACTAACTTCTGGGGTATTTTATTCTTCATCGTGTCTATGGATGCTTCTTTGTGTTTGTAACATATGGCTAAAGGGAGTAAATAACTAATTTTTAATTAAGACATGAACAGCTTGTTAAAATCCTGCCATTACAATAGAGGCAGAAACAGCAGCCAGCAGACAGGGGGTCCCCACTGCCTTCGATGGCTGAGTTATCTTTCACAGCGTTTGTGTTCCTCAGAGTGCCAGCTGAGTTAGTCTTTTACACTGTGTCCTCCTTCGCTGAAACGGCTGCGTGTGTGTCTTTCACAATGTGTGTGTGTTCTTCACAGAGACGGTTGAGCGAATGTCTTTCACAGTGTCCTTCACAGAAAGAGCAACAGGCAGACTGATATTCACCAGGGCTCAACTTTCACACATTCGGCCTGAGTTTAAGTGGCATATCCACATTCCCTTGCTGTGTGTCAGTAATTATTCAATCAGCTGGTTTGTAGAGATTCTCAGGTGGAACTGAAGTCCTTGTGCATTGAAGTTTATCAGTTTCACATGCGTTACGGTGGATTTCGCCACTAGTAACACGGAAATCAATTCTGATTCCGGACTTCTCATGCTATTCTTCACTCAGTGGAAGTAGTAGAATTGCATAAAAACCCTTTGGCATCCTGCATTAGTCATCCACTCACACCACTCACCGCACACACACCGAAGTCCTTCATAAGCATTGCATTAATACCAAATAACACCTGAATGAGACTACATTAGCCATACATAACACCTGCTACATTTACCCTCCATAAGACTGTTAACATTAATTATCACATGACTGAAGTACTTTTTTCATAGCCCAGCTCATGACATACTGTATTTTTGATATTACCTAGGGTAATATTACTTTCGCAAAATTTTTATTGGCTGAGAGCTTGGGGAAAAAATTGCGTTGTGTTATGTTACGCTGTTAATATTTAGCCAAACTGAATATCAAGAGTAACATTGGGGAAATCAGTATGGCCAAGCGCTGTAGCAAGATAGCTTAGTGCCACTAATGTAACTAAGCTCAAGTTACTTAGTTTAGCAGCTAGAGAGCACGCAGTCCTTTTTTATTACCATTATGCAACATTGGTTGGTGGCTAGCTTCTCAGTTGACTGAATTTACCTTCTGTCGCGAGTTCAGCTGTGAATATCTGAGACTCAGTGACCTAAGTTAGCAGCGCGATGAAGTTAGCTCAATTCTAACCTACAGTGAGCACTAACAGAAGTTACATTTGTTTTCTATTAAATTGCGCAATTCAGCTGTGTGATAAGCAGAATCTTATACTCTTGACCATGTCATAAGAAAGTCAGGAAACTCATTGAGTAAATTTTGTGTTTGTTGCTCACAAAAGCTTGCAACAAGGACAAAATTTACTCAACTTGTTTCATAACTTTCATATGACATGCCTACTCGTGTAAAATGGTTTATAACACTTTCATAAGACAGCTGAAATGCTACATACCCCCCTTAGGACTGCTCAAACGCTACACTACATCTGCATAAGACTGTGATAACACTACTAAACACCTCCATATGAGACCAACAGCTGTGATCATTATAATCTAGAATAATTGATGAGAAAGTAACTCACAGAGTTAAATACAGAGACTAACCCATTGTTTTAAAAAGATTTCATGATAAATAAATGATAAATGATGATACCTCGTTTTAACGGTTTTAAAAGAAAACAGGATTGGCACAGTAGATATAAAGTGGTATTTGTGTATTTGATCATGGAGTCTGTGCGCACTGACTCTCTGTGTCTCCTGAGTCCTTCTCCCTGCTCTGGCCTGCAGACTTTGCGCCCCTGACTTTTGACGGCGAGACGGTGCACAAGTTCCTGCGGCTGACAGAGGAGAACAGGAAGGTGGCCAACACCACGCCGTGGCAGCACAGCTACGAGGAGTCGCCCGAGCGTTTCCAGCACTGGCGTCAGGTGCTCACGGCCGAGAGCTTTTACCTGGGCCGGCACTACTTCGAGGTGGACGTCAGCGGCGATGGGACGCATGTGGGCGTCACCTACAAGAGCATCGACCGCAAGAGCAGCGAGAGCAACGGCTGCATCACGGGGAACGACTTCTCCTGGTGCCTGCGCTGGAACGGCCGCGGATTCTCCGCCTGGCATGGCGATGTGGAGACGCCGCTGCAGACCGAGGAGAAGTTCACACGCATCGGTGTCTTCGTGGACTTTGCCCGCGGCTGCCTGGCTTTCTACGGCGTCTTCGACTGCGTGACCCTCCTCCACAGGTACCACGCGGAGTTTCTGGAGCCTCTGTACCCCGCCTTCTGGCTCTCCAAGAAGGAGAACGTGGTCCTGCTGGTGAGCCCCGGGGACCCCCTGCCCGTGAAGAGCCCGTCACCCCCCTCCACCCCCCCCAGCAGCACCACCCCTCCCCCAGCAGAGCAGCAGCCGAAGTCCTAGCAGCACCGGAGCACTCGCCCGTCTCAGCTGTGGCTCAGTCTGAAGGGGGTGAGGGTCACCTGTGGGGTTCACCTGTGGGGACGTCCTGCTGCTTCGTGGAGAGGGTTTCGCCTGCGTGACCTCTGCCTGGCGTGACCTCTGCCCTTCACCCCACATTACTCCAGGGGGCGTGACCTCTGCCCTTCACCCCACATTATTCCAGGGGGCGTGACCTCTGCCCTTCACCCCACATTACTCCAGGGGGCGTGACCTCTGCCCTTCACCCCACATTACTCCAGGGGGCGTGACCTCTGCCTTCACCCCGCATTACTCCAGGGGGCGTGACCTCTGCCCTTCACCCCGCATTACTCCAGGGGGCGTGACCTCTGCCCTTCACCCCACATTACTCCAGGGGGCGTGACCTCTGCCTTCACCCCACATTACTCCAGGGGGCGTGACCTCTGCCCTTCACCCCACATTACTCCAGGGGGCGTGACCTCTGCCCTTCACCCCACGTTATTCCAGGGGGCGTGACCTCTGCCCTTCACCCCACATTACTCCAGGGGGCGTTACCTCTGCCCTTCACCTCACATTATTCCAGGGGGCGTGACCTCTGCCCTTCACCCCACATTACTCCAGGGGACGTGAACTCTGCCTTCACCCTACATACTGCAGGGGGCGTGACCTCTGCCCTTCACCCCACATACTCCAGGGGGCGTGACCTCTGCCTTCACCCCACATACTGCAGGGGCGTGACCTCTGCTTCGGCTAATCAGATACTAGTCACTATTGTTACCATTGTGCTGTAAATACATATATCCTGTACTGAGGGAAAGCAGGAACAGTCTTGGAATTTATGATAGATCACAGTACTTTCACTTTTCATACTCAAGAACATGTGGAAGCAAGTGTAAGTTTCTTGTTGAAATTTAAATAAATCAATTGAACATGAGCAATATTCTACGGAGTATTTGTACATTCACTCAGTTGGGGATCTGTGTATTTTATCCAGAGCTGCTTTTCACGATGTCATTTCTTTTCTCTGCTTTTTTTTACTTCTTTGAAAATGACTGTGAGCTTGGCAAATGAAATGTTCTTCCTCCTCTGGTACTCAGAAACAGTGTCTCTCTCAATGGCTTTTTTGTCCATTTTTACCAAAAAGTGGTTAAAATCAGACTTAAGTACACTGACTTGTTTTTCAATTTTCACAATTATTGGTATCCTGTGAAATACCTGTGAATATTATCATTAATAGACCTTGGTACCCTTTGTTTATTCTCGTTATGTTGTCTATTTTGTGAAACACCATTGCAGAAAGAATCTTGACCCTGGTATTTTCTGAAACGGCTGTGGACTCGTACACTGAGATGTTTGCACAGGAATGGAGATGCATTCCTCTGTATCTCCATCCAGTGCTGAGATGGCTGTAATGTTGACTCTACTGTGAGTTTCTGCACCACGTGATCTGAAATGTGAGCCGTAATAAACAGCAGGTTGTTCTTCTTTGTGGGTTTGCTCCAGCTGATGTTGTCGAGCAAGCGATGGGAGGAATTCTGCGTTTAACGGGGAATTGGAGACACCCTGGTGCGTCAGAGGTGTTCCTGAAAAAACCCTCCTCTGGCCGCTCCCTCCCCTGAGGGGCAGGCTGAGACTCGCAGCTTTTCCAAACTGGAGAAGATGCGCCACCTCAAATACCTGCCTGAGATTCAACACCGCCTCAGATCTCACTGTCCTTCAGCTGCAGTTCAGTGCCATTTAATATGCTCTCAATAAAGGCAATGATGCACATCTCTGGATTAGGGTCAGAATGGCTGAAATGGAAGAACAGATCCCTCATCTGAGAATGGGACATTCACAGCTCAGATATTCACTCAATGAAACTAGTAAACATCCTCGTGGGAGGGTTCATGTTCTGGTAAGCAGGAGACACTTGAACCTGTTGTCTGAATGCAAGGCCAGCACTGAAGAACGAAATATGCTCTTCTCTGGACTGAATGAAGCTCAGCTCAGTGACTTTTCAATAGAGGGTCGGCCAGGGCATTTCAGCAGAAAGACATAACCAAAAATCAGTTTTAATATGGGGGCAGATTTAATCAAAAACAAAAAGATAATGTTATCAATATCCCTCACCACCATGGAATCCCATTTGGAAAGCAATTAATGTCATAACTAGTGGTATACACACACACAAAATCTCATTCATATAGGAAAACTAATTTCTGGAAAAACTTTTCCTTCCTTATCTGGACAGACAGACAGACGGACAGATGGATGAATGGACAAACGCGCGGCAAGGTAATATCCCTTGTCCAGTCTGTTGGGCCACAGTGTCAGTTAACTATTTGAATGCACTTGCTGTCAATCGCTATGGATAAAGCGTCTGCTAAATAAATGTAATGTCATGTAATGCCACTTAGTGGCGAGAGATTAAAAAGTCAGTATTGTGATCCATACTCCAGTCCGGTTGGTGGCGCTAAAGAACCATTAAGCGGAAAATTAATTTGCTATTCTGACAGAAGAAGAATATTGACAAGAAGACGAGCAACAGCAACCATAAACAGCACAACTGGCTGAGATGAGTCTGTTTTAACTGAGGTGTGCACTACTCAACTATTTTGCGGTTGAGTAAAGTGCTGCAGCAGATCACTGCGTGTTGCGCGCGCCGTGCGCAGGCTGAGTGTAGAAGATAAAAGTTACCGGACCGGAAGTAAACACGTTTGCCAGCGCGTCCTAAAATGATTAGACAGGTGAGTGTGCAGCTCGTGTAATTAACCCGATCAGTTGTGTTGTCAGCTTGTCTTTTATAGCAAACTTTCCTGAATATAAACTTAAGGCTTCCGACACCAAACTCAGCCGGACGGTGCTGTTTTGCGAATAATGTTTTGCACTGTCGTGGCTAATGATGGCCCAGTAAAGACGGGGTAACGTTAACTGACCCACGGACTGCGCCAGCTGGGTTAGCCCGTCACGCTGAAGCGCTCATGACATGTAGGCAAAGTTCTGAAGTACCGTGAATTTTAGGCCAGCCCGTAATAGACTATATTTAGATAAGAGTCACTGAATTTCAGTGTTTAATTGTCTGATTGACAATGCGAGCTGATCTCTGCATGAGACCGAGCAGCCAGCGCTCGTCGGCAGCCTGTGTCCGAACCTGACTTCGGTGAAGTTGGCAACAGATTGTCAGATTCGAGGTTTGCGGTTCAATAGCTCTTCAGCGAAGCACTTCTCGAACACGTATGACAGCTCTATCTAACCTCAGCAACACAGAGATGCCACTACAACCCCGATTTTATCCAAAAGGGCCATCCTCTGCGATCGGTAAATTGTATTCCTCCCAATATGGAGCTGGCAACCGAGCGCGAGTTTAGGGACCGTCTGCAAAGTGCAAAACGGCTATGTTGAAAACGGTCAGTGCCTTTGCTTCGACTCAGTGAAATGCCACCCAATTTAATCCAGGCACCCATGAATACCTTCTGCTCATACTGCGGCACTTTGATTTGCCAAATTATAAGGAAATCAGAGCAATGTTATCTCACAATGATATTTATCTTTTTTTGTATTTATAATGAATTAGATTTTCAATAAAAGGCAATAGCTCTGCCAATTCTCATCCCTGCACCACACAAATGTGTCCATGGATGCAGGGTCTCTCCATGGTCCTACTACAGCAATAAGTTTAAGGATATTTGACTTTCTGTAATTTTAGTGAATTTTGGTGAATTCTTATTTTATATCAAATTCAATAGCTCCTCTAATTTTCATCCCTGAGACATAATATTACATCCATGCAAGTACCATCTCTCCATGATCCCACTACAGCCATTAATTTCAGGAAATTGGTCTCTGGCTAATTTTGGTGAATATTTCTTTGCAATTAAATTCAATAGCTCCCCTAATTTTCATTCCTGAGCCATAATATTGCATACATGCAAGCACTGTCTCTTTGTGGTCTTACTACAGCCATTAATTTCCGTCAAGTGGACTTTGGCTATTTTTGGTACATTTTTATTCATAAAATTCAATTCCTCCTCTAATTTTCAAGTCTGAGTCATAATATTGCCCCCTTACTTGCAGGGTCTCTCCATGGTCCTAGTACAGGCGTTATTTTCTTGAAATCCAATTTGGTTGTTTTTGGTGAATTTTTATTTCCATTAAATTTCAGTAGCTTCAAAATCCACAGGATCCCTCCCAACCCTTTGGCAGTAGTTTGATCTCCTACCAGCAGGCAGGCGAGAACAAGATAACAAAGTTATAGTCAAGCTATTTTACTCAGATGATAGAAATTAATTTGATATAAATGCAGAGATACCCAGCCAGTCATCAATATTTGTTGCACTGTGTGAAATACCATTTAAAGAATTTACATACCCATTCTGTCCTATAACTCCTGATATTTGTGGGGAAACTTGAAATCATGGAGTGAAAAAAAATGTGATTTAAAATGTTCAGTCTGTGCTTAGGTTAGGAGTACTCTTTCTGATTAATGAGCCCACATACACAGTCACACACAAAAATCAAAAGACTTATGACCATGGTTCTTAACATTTATGGTTGAAAAATAAATGGATATAACAAAGCTTATTCTGGCAAAAAGTACATATAGTCATGGAATAAAAAAGTACACACATCAAAGAACAATTAATGTACAAAACTACTACAGCTATTGACAGCTATGTACAATGTACAGTGTAACCCTAGCGATGTGATCAAACTCACCTATGACCTCTTTAGTCATATCTATTGCACAGTGCACAATGCCAGGGGTCATCCCCTTTCGGTACAGTTCTGCTGACAGTTCTGCTGTCATCCCAAGGCAGAGTGAATGGTATCATCTTCTGCATGTTCCACACTGGATCTGTGAGATTGATTAGATTCATCATCAGAAGGTGATGACATTGTTAACATTGAAAATCTTTACCTTATTTATTATACAACATCCCACTATGTAATGTAAATGGTGTCTATGGCTTTACAAAACCAATGTGTCTGCAGGACTGCGATCACTTAAAGGTGAGCAGTAGAGTATTACTGTGCAGTAGTGGCAGTGGTGGTGCAAACCTATGAGGCTTCCTCTGAAATGACAATGCTTATGCCTCCAAGAGCGCAGCGTGTCATTTTCTAAAACAACTCACCAACTCACCTCTCCCTTTAGCAATAACGCCATATCTTCACTACTCCATCAATAACTGGGATGGGTTAACATTTTTGAATGAACCAAGTTATTACTATTATTATTTTTATTTCAAAACAAAAAAAGTTCCTGCATGACGTCTGAGGTGGGCTTCATGGTTGTTTTGTGTTTTGAGCTAGTAATTTTGTTAGAAATATTAGCCCGTGCTGAATTCTTCATACGAGCAGGCATTATCATTCATGTTATTTTCTCAAGTTGTATATGCATTTGAATTGTGCAATCAAGTGCACCAGTGAGTACAGGAGGGGCTCAGCACATAGTCAACTGGGATGCCAATACAGAATAAAAGGTGAAGTAATGGCATAGGCACATCCTTAATTGACTTGGGTCTGTTAGGAGAGCCTTCATACCAAGGCACAAATCAAGTGGATTGCATTCTTGTCATGTTCTATACAAACCCAAAACCAGTGAAGTTGGCACGTTGTGTAAATCGTAAATAAAAACAGAATACAATGATTTGCAAATCCTTTTCAACCTATATTCAATTGAATACACTGCAAAGACAAGTTAATTTTTGAACTGGTAAACTTTGTAATTTTTTGCCAATATTAGCTCATTTGGAATTTGATGCCTGCAACATGTTTCAAAAAAGCTGGCACAAGTGGCAAAAAAGACTGAGAGAGTTGAGGAATGCTCATCAAACACTTATTTGGAACATCCCACAGGTGAACGGGCTAATTGGGAACAGGTGGGTGCCATGATTGGGTGTAAAAGCAGCTTCCCTGAAATGTTCTGTCATTCACAAACAAGGATGGGGCGAGGGTCACCACTTAGTTAACAAATGCATGAGCTGATTGTCGAACAGTATAAAAACAACATTCCTCAACGAGCTATTGCAAGAAATTTAGGGATTTCATCATCTATGGTCCATAATATCGTCAAAAGGTTCAGAGAATCTGGAGAAATCACTGCACGTAAGCGACAAGGCCGAAAGCCAACATTGAATGCCCATGACCTTCGATCCCTCGGGCGGTACTGCATCAAAAACCGACATCAGTGTGTAAAGGACATCACCACATGGGCTCAGGAACACTTCAGAAAACCACTGTCAGTAACTACAGTTCGTCGATACATCTGCAAGTGCAAGTTAAAACTCTACAATGCAAAGCAAAAGCCATTTATCAACAGCACCCAGAAACGCCGCCCGCTTCGCTGGGCCCAAGCTCATCTAAGATGGACTGATGCAAAGTGGAAAAGTGTTCTGTGGTCTGACTAGTCCACATTTCAAATTGTTTTTGGAAACTGTGGACGCCGTGTCCTCCGGACCAAAGAGTAAAAAAGGACCATCCGGACTGTTATAGGCGCAAAGTTCAAAAGCCAGCATCTGTGATGGTATGGGGGTGTATTAGTGCCCAAGGCATAGGCAACTTACACATATGTGAAGGCACCATTAATGCTGAAGGGTACATACAGGTTTTGGAGCAACATATGTTGCCATCCAAGCAACGTCTTTTTCATGGACGGCCCTGCTTATTTCAGCAAGACAATGCTAAGCCACATTCTGCACGTGTTACAACAACATGGCTCCGTAGTAAAAGAGTGCGAGTACTAGACTGGCCTGCCTGTGTGGCGCATTATGAAGCGTAAAATACGACAGCGGAGACCCCGGACTGTTGAACAACTTAAGCTGTACATCAAGCAGGAATGGGAAAGAGTTCCACCTGAAAAGCTTTAAAAATTGGTCTCCTCAGTTCCCAAACGTTTACTGAGTGTCGTTAAAAGGAAAGGCGATGTAACACAGTGGTAAAAAGGCCCCTGTGCCAACTTTTTTGCAATGTGTTGCTGCCTTTAAATTTTAAGTTAATGATTAATTGCAAAAAAAAAAGTTTTTCAGTTTGAACATTAAACATCTTGTCTTTGCAGTGTATTCTATTGAATATAAGTTGAAAAGGATTTGCAAATCATTGTATTCTGTTTTTATCTACGATTTACATAACGTGCCAACTTCACTGGTTTTGGGTTTTGTACATTGTATTCAGTGTGATGAAACCGTGATCTCCCAGACAATTAATGATAGTCCAGTCCTGTCCCTAGTACTGTTAAATAAGTACTAAGTAAAAGGTTCCACCTTTTAAGAGCTGATTTGCCAGAACTGATGTTTTGTCGCGTTACCCGCTCCTTGTCTTCCATTTATAAACTGTAGACACTGAGTTTCTGATCACACGATCAGCAACACATCTCACGACCCTGGCTAGCGCCACCACCAAAAGAGTATTAACCTTGGTTGCAAATTTCAGAGCGTACCTGAATATTCTTCTTTCTTTGTGATGCGAAATCAGATAGACACCAAACGCAAGGTGGAGGGGAATAGGGAGTTTATTCAAAACAAAAGAAAAACAGGCACGAGGGCCAACAAAAAACTTGGCCCAAAGGGTTGCAAAAATTCAACTAAGGAGAGCTTCAGAGCTAAAAACTAATAGATCCAAAAAAACGACAAAAACAAAAGCCACTGGAAACTCCAGGCAGATAACAGTGAACTGAAAAGAATAAATTGATCAAGCACACGCACGCACACGACTTGGATAAGGAAAACTGTAAATACTACTATATACAAGAATGACAAAAACTGTGACCATGAAACACACTGACATGGAAAAACTCGAGACTCTGTCTGCCGGCCAACTTCCACCGCCTCCAGAAAAAGGAACAGAAATCAGGACACATGAGGAACACCTGGAGAAGAAACAAGAGGCAAGATCATGACATGGACAGAGATTGGATGACATGACCTGCTCATTAAGGGAATGAGCTGCTCAGCTTAAGCACCAATGAGGCATGCAGGAAGGAAGCATGAATGTTAGAACAGAAAAGCACAGCAAGACTTGAAATGGCAAAGCAGGAATCATGACAATAAACTCCCTACCTAAATTAGTAATATTAGTAATGTGCCTGTCTAAGAATTACACCAACCCAGTGAGTGTTAGTAAATGTTAGTAACTTAAAAACAGTTAATTGCCAATTAAGCTTAGACAGCCCCGAATCAGCACAGCACAGAAGTAAGGGGGAAACACCAAAGCCAACCAGAGCTCTGAAATGTGCAACAACGAAGGCACGGGGCGGAACGCAGACAAGCGGTGGAGTGGCTGGGCAGACCTGGCAAAAACAAAAACATGGAAAAGTAAAAACATGGACAAGGAATGTGAACTATGAAATGTTTAATCCTGATACAAGAAACTGTTAAAGCTGTGACATGAATAGTGACTATGAATTATGAAACCTAGAACATGAAGCTGTTAAAACCCTAAAATCTGTCCTGGCCAAAGGCCCAGGACCCTGGAACAAAACACCTTGAGCAGTAAGGTACTACATATGACACCAAATTGCACTGTACCTCTGATTGGATAAAACCTGAAGCCGTATTGAAACGACAATTGAAAAATGTTTTGTTTTGAAATAAAAAAAATAATAACTTGGTTCATTCCAAAATTAAGCATGTTAACCCATCCCAGATATCATTCATTATTGATTGTATTATTCATTATTGGCACCACCACTGCCACTACTGCACAGTAATACTCTACTGCTCACCTTTTAGTGATCGCAGTCCTGCAGACACATGGGTTTTGTAAAGCCATAGACACCATTTACATTACATAGTGGGGTGTTGTATAATAAATAAGGTAAAGATTTTCAATGTTAACAATGTCATCACCTTCTGATGATGAATCTAATCAATCTCACAGATCCAGTGTGGAACATGCAGAAGATGATACCATTCACTCTGCCTTGGGATGACAGCAGAACTGTCAGCAGAACTGTACCGAAAGGGGATGACCCCTGGCATTGTGCACTGTGCAATAGATATGACTAAAGAGGTCATAGGTGAGTTTGATCACATCGCTAGGGTTACACTGTACATTGTACATAGCTGTCAATAGCTGTAGTAGTTTTGTACATTAATTGTTCTTTGATGCGTGTACTTTTTTATTCCATGACTATATGTACTTTTTGCCAGAATAAGCTTTGTTTTTCCATTTATTTTTCAACCATAAATGTGAAGAACCATGGTCATAAGTCTTATTTAGATTTTTGTGTGTGACTGTGTATGTGGGCACATTAATCAGAAAGAGTACTCCTAACCTAAGCACAGACTGAACATTTTAAATCACATTCTTTTTCACTCCATGATTTCAAGAGGTTTCCCCACAAATATCAGGAGTTATAGGACAGAATGGGTATGTAAATTCTTTAAATGGTATTTCACACAGTGCAACAACTATTGATGACTGGCTGGGTATCTCTGCATTTATATCAAATTAATTTCTATCATCTGAGTAAAATAGCTTGACTATAACTTTGTTATCTTGTTCTCGCCTGCCTGCTGGTAGGAGATCAAACTACTGCCAAAGGGTTGGGAGGGATCCTGTGGATTTTGAAGCGACTGAAATTTAATGGAAATAAAAATTCACCAAAAACAACCAAAATCTAATTTCAAGAAAATAACACCTGTACTAGGACCATGGAGAGACCCTGCAAGTAAGGGGGCAATATTATGACTCAGACTTGAAAATTAGAGGAGGAATTGAATTTTATGAATAAAAATGTACCAAAAATAGCCAAAGTCCACTTGACTGAAAGTAATTGCTGTAGTAAGACCCTGGAGAGACCCTAAGTGCATGAATGCAATATTATGGCTCTGGAATAAAAATTAGAGGTGCTATTGAATTTAATTGGAAATAAAAATTCACCAAAAATAGCCAAAGTCCACTTGACTGAAAATAATGGCTGTTGTAGGACCGTGGAGAGACGCTGATTGCATGGAAGCAACAATATGGCATGAAAATTAGAGGAGGTATTGAATTTTATTGGAAATGAAAATTCACCCAAAATAGCCTAAGTCCTGTTGACTGAAAGTAATTGCTGTAGTAAGACCCTGGAGAGACCCTAAGTGCATGAATGCAATATTATGGCTCTGGAATAAAAATTAGAGGTGCTATTGAATTTAATTGGAAATAAAAATTCACCAAAAATAGCCGAAGTCCACTTGACTGAAAATAATGGCTGTTGTTGGACCGTGGAGAGACGCTGATTGCATGGAAGCAACAATATGGCATGAAAATTAGAGGAGGTATTGAATTTTATTGGAAATGAAAATTCACCCAAAATAGCCTAAGTCCTGTTGACTGAAAGTAATTGCTGTAGTAAGACCCTGGAGAGACCATAATTGCATGGATGCAATATTATGGCTCTGGGATGAAAATTAGAGGAGCTATTGAATTTTATAACAAATAAGAATTCACCAAAATTCACTAAATTACAGAAAGTCAAATATCCTAAAACTTATTGCTGTAGTAGGACCATGGAGAGACCCTGCATCCATGGACACATTTGTTTGGCGCAGGGATGAGAATTGGCAGAGCTATTGCCTTTTATTGAAAATCTAATTTATTATAAATACAAAAAAAGATAAATATCATTGTGAGATAACATTGCTCTGATTTCCTTATAATTTGGCAAATCAAAGTGCTGCAGTATCAGCAGAAGGTATTCATGGGTGCCTGGCTTAAATTTGGTGGCATTTCACTGAGTCGAAGCAAAGGCACTGACCGTTTTCAACGTAGCCGTTTTGCGTTTTGCACTTTGCAGACGGTCCCTAAACTCGGTCGTCAGCTCCATATTGGGAGGAATACAATTTACCGATCGCAGAGGATGGCCCTTTTGGATAAAATCGGGGTTTTTGTGGCATCTCTGTGTTGCTGAGGTTAAATAGAGCTGTCATATGTGTTCGAGCTATTGAACCGCAAACCTAGAATCTGTCAATCTGTTGCCAACTTTACCGAAGTCCGAAACTGCTATTTACAGCCGTGTGGCTCCCACTGTCATCGCAAATGAAATTGGATTCATATACACATCTCTGGCACTCTGTTTACACCAGGAATTATGTTGTTTTTAATGGTGATCCTGGGTCATTCATTTGTATGTTCAATAATGTCTGAGACAGGAATCCAATGAGGATGAAGTGTCGCTGTTCGATGCTGAAGACGATACGACGCGAAAAGTGAGGAAATCAAAAATCAAGTGAGTTTAACCAACCAATGGAATCGGACACATGGGCTTCAATCATGAAAAATGTTTTTTATTTCCGCAAATGAGTTTTTGTTTTCGGTTCAGTTTGTGTGTGTTCAGCAGGAATAAGGGTTGTTCATGGGCAAAGGAAGAAAACATGACATTTCGGGGTGGATCAGAATCGCAGGGAGGATCGCCGAGTTGGGCTGTTTCTCACTGCTGTTTGAAGGATATTTGGCCTCGGCAGAGGTCTGCACTCGCCCACTGCTCTTTTGCAATACTGCTGATTTATTAGGGCCCGAGCACCGACCGGTGCCAGGAGCCTATTTTTTTTTGATAGGATTTTTATTATTCTTCTTCTCCGTTGTATTATTTTTATTCTGCTGCTAGAACGCGTTTTTGAGGGCCTTGCCACGCACGAAAACTCACAGAAATTTGCGTTGACGTCAGGCGTGCTGAAAATTACAAACTGTTGTTGTTCGCGAGCTTAGGCCTGGCCCAGTGGCTCTATAACGCCACCAAACACGCGGCCATTTTGGAACGCAATCCCTCGGATTCACACAAAATTTGGTGGGGTCATAGTAGGGATAATGAAGTTTTTTGTAATTTTTTTTTTTCGCCCCACAGGAAGTGCGCTTCAAACCATTTTCCAGATTTTACAAATACATTTTTGAGGGCCTTATCATACTCGAAAAATTCGCCGAACTTTGCTCAGAGGTAGAAAATATGAAGCTCTTCGAATTGATATCCCATTTGGCACTGTGTGTGACATTATGGCTCTATAGCGCCCCCAATGCATAATTTCATTTTTGAGGGCCTCAGCATGCTCGAAATTTGCACACTTAGTAAAACTTCCATCCGGCTTAATATGATATATGGTATACAGATAGGCGTGCCAAACTTGCATTGTAGGGCGCCCTAGAAAATTTCAGTGAAGCAGCCCTTGCAACCTGTTTAACCTACATGTACCAAATTTGGTGTCCATGTGGACTATGCCAAAACCTAAAAAAAGTCTCTTGGTGCCATGACCTAGACTCAACAGGAAGTCCACCATTTTTAATTTAACTTGCTTCTTTTAAAAATTTTTTTGCCATTAACAGGCGTCATACTTTAACGAACTCCTCCGAGAGATTTTATCCAATCAACTTAAAATTTGGCACATGCCATCTAAAGACCTTGCCAATGTTAAATTGCGAAGCTTTTTTGGATTTATCGAACGATGTATCCGTGACGTTGTGGCAAATTTTGATGTGCAGCCATGAAACGGGAAGTTAGTTATACTCCCACATACTTTGTCAGATTTGCCCGAAATTTTACAAGCTTGATAAGTCTCCACCCAAGTATAATTATATGGTAGTATTAGATCGGGATGGGCCAGGTGGCTCCACAGCGCCCTTTAGCCATGGCCTGTTTAAGATAAAAGTACTTGAATGTTCATGAAATTTGGTGTGATCATTGAATTTGTCATGCAGTGTTGTGGTAATTTTTTTGAAGTTTTTTGGCCAAACAGGAAGTGAGCTATAAGCAACTTCCTTCGTTTTTCCTAATTTTACGAACACACATTTAAAGGCCTTTGGATATTCCTAAACTTGCAAAAGGTTGCACAAATTGGTTGCGTCTCATGGTCTTTGATTTAATACCCCAGTAATTAATGTGGCACAATGGCTCTATAGTGCCCCTCAATTATTTTCTCAAAAGAATTGCGCTTTTGAGGGTCTAAACATGCTTAAAAACTTAAAAAATCAACACACTCATGGAGCTGGGTATTATGATTACTATGGTATAGGTTTTGCACACAGGCATGTCAAAATGGCATCATAGTGCCCTCCAGAAAATTTCAACAAATCAGGTCTCATGGTTCAGTTCACCTACATGAGCAAAATTAGGTGGAGACATGAAACATGCCGAGACTTGTAAAAAATAATATCGTGCCATGACCCGATCCAACAGGAAGTTCATTAATATGGTGCCATGACCCGATCCAACAGGAAGTTCATTAATATCGTGCCATGACCCGATCCAACAGGAAGGTCATTAATATCGTGCCATGACCCGATCCAACAGGAAGTTCATTAATATCGTGCCATGACCCGATCCAACAGGGAGGTCATTAATATCGTGCCATGACCCGATCCAACAGGAAGTTCATTAATATCGTGCCATGACCCGATCCAACAGGAAGGTCATTAATATCGTGCCATGACCCGATCCAACAGGAAGTTCATTAATATCGTGCCATGACCCGATCCAACAGGAAGGTCATTAATATCGTGCCATGACCCGACCCAACAGGAAGGTCATTAATATCGTGCCATGACCCGATCCAACAGGAAGGTCATTAATATCGTGCCATGACCCGACCCAACAGGAAGGTCATTAATATCGTGCCATGACCCGATCCAACAGGAAGTTCATTAATATCGTGCCATGACCCGATCCAACAGGAAGTTCATTAATATCGTGCCATGACCCGATCCAACAGGAAGGTCATTAATATCGTGCCATGACCCGATCCAACAGGAAGTTCATTAATATCGTGCCATGACCCGATCCAACAGGAAGGTCATTAATATCGTGCCATGACCCGATCCAACAGGAAGTTCATTAATATCGTGCCATGACCCGATCCAACAGGAAGGTCATTAATATCGTGCCATGACCCGATCCAACAGGAAGTTCATTAATATCGTGCCATGACCCGATCCAACAGGAAGGTCATTAATATCGTGCCATGACCCGATCCAACAGGAAGGTCATTAATATCGTGCCATGACCCGATCCAACAGGAAGGTCATTAATATCGTGCCATGACCCCATCCAACAGGAAGGTCATTAATATCGTGCCATGACCCCATCCAACAGGAAGGTCATTAATATCGTGCCATGACCCGATCCAACAGGAAGTTCATTAATATCGTGCCATGACCCGATCCAACAGGAAGGTCATTAATATCGTGCCATGACCCGATCCAACAGGAAGGTCATTAATATCGTGCCATGACCCGATCCAACAGGAAGGTCATTAATATCGTGCCATGACCCGATCCAACAGGAAGGTCATTAATATCGTGCCATGACCCGATCCAACAGGAAGTTCATTAATATCGTGCCATGACCCGATCCAACAGGAAGGTCATTAATATCGTGCCATGACCCGATCCAACAGGAAGGTCATTAATATCGTGCCATGACCCCATCCAACAGGAAGGTCATTAATATCGTGCCATGACCCGATCCAACAGGAAGGTCATTAATATCGTGCCATGACCCCATCCAACAGGAAGGTCATTAACCCCTTTGTGCAGAAGCCAAATTTGGCTATTTATGGGTTACCCACTTTAATGCTGTATAATTCAAGATTTAAGCTTCACAAAGAGGAAAAATGTGGCTCAATTCAGGAAAGACACTTACAGCATTTAGAATTACATTGTATTTCAGTTTATTTTCATGATTTTGGTAGAGAAAATGAGCAGCAAACATAAAAAATCTTCATGAGAATTCACCATTGAAATTGCAAAAAAAATAATTCTGACGATTGAAAAACTGCTGGGGCTTAAAACTATACATTTATGGTATCATAAACTCCTTGAGCACAAGTAGAATTCATCTTCAACATTACATTCTAGATTACCTACATGCTATTAGCCAAATTATACAGCTACCCAAGTGGCTCCCCAAAGTCTCAAAATGATTTGCTGTCAAATCATTAAAAAAATCATGTATTTAACACAATTAAAGCTTTAAGGCATGAAATTTAATATGAACGAATGATTTTCTGGTTGAGTTTAGTATGAATTTATCAATATCAGTGCAGTTGAATATCAGTGGTCACCAGTAATCTCTCCAAATACGAACGTGCCTTTTCTCCATAATAAAGTTTAGAGTTTTGGCCATTTCTCTTCAAAGCCAGCACAAACACGCATTAAATAAACTGCTAATTAAACGGTCAGGACATTCACCCTGTTATGAAAGCTACCAGTCCCCTCTTCGAAGCTCACGAACCCATTTCAACACTTATAAGGAGCAAGTACACCTCACTAACACAGTAATATCTGAATTCTGAAATATACCTTATTTTAACTGAACAGACACTCCACTTTCAGGGAATATCAAATCCATTGCGTCTCCCGATTCAAAAGAAACGTGCAATGAACGTACCGGGGGTCCACACCAAAATGCACGGGCAGTTCGCGTTTTAAACAGGAAAAAAACCTCGACATTCGACTTAGTTGAGTACATATACATTCCGAAACAGAAAAAAAAAAACAAACAAAAATAGCAGCCTGACCTTTTTCGTGAATCCCTCCTCCAGAGACATTGACTGTATAAAATAGAGAGCGATGTATCCAGTAACAAGAACCCTCCGGTCCTGTTTCATTCGAAATAATTCCAATAGAGCATATCGTTCTCATTTAAATCCTGTAATGTAACTGAACACTTCAAGGCCAGTTTTGCGAACCGATTTTCTATAAATCCCGTCTATTTTAGCCGCGTAATGTGCATAACGTAGACAGGATACAACAACGCATGCTGATACGCATTGGTTTGTATGCTCTGTGTTTGTCCAATCAATGTGTTTCACTTACTCTAAAATGTTTAAACACTCGGGAATTGGATAAGAAACGAGCCGATCAATACATTGTTATCAGGGAAACTTCAGGAGGCCATGAAGTGTAACTCTACAATTACGCAGAAGAGCTTGAGTGTATGGTTGAGTGATTGGCTATCAACGCCAGTACTCGGGTGGATATAAGGAAGCGCTGGATTTGGCAATGAAGGAATCTACGCGTAAATCCACGATAGGGAACTACAATTTTTTTTGTATGGGACAACTGTAATAGGCAATAGAATGTGAGAGAATCAATACCATGTCGATTTTTTTTGCCTCAGAAAACTGATTTGTTTGAACTACTAATTGGAATACTGTTAGCTCACTGTGGCTAAACTGGTTGCTACTAAGGATAACGATTTTTTCTGTGTCAAGATATCGTTTTTTCAAACTGCTGAATCGACACTATGGGCAAGGATACTGACCAGTTTGCACATCAGGCTTAGCTGAGGAGTTTAATTCATGCAGCTCTCGAAAAACAGGGAGTGGAGTGAACTTCACCGTATTCAGAACTGCGTTCGAGGTCTGCTTGCTTGTGAACATTCAATAACTGATCCGGGGGTGCTATCTAGTGATCGAGTACAGTAACAACGTACTTCCAATGTGCAGGTCTATAGACGCGGGCATCTACATCTGCAGAAAGGGGTTAATATCGTGCCATGACCCCATCCAACAGGAAGGTCATTAATATCGTGCCATGACCCCATCCAACAGGAAGGTCATTAATATCGTGCCATGACCCGATCCAACAAGAAGGTCATTAATATCGTGCCATGACCCGATCCAACAGGAAGGTCATTAATATCGTGCCATGACCCGATCCAACAGGAAGGTCATTAATATCGTGCCATGACCCGATCCAACAGGAAGTTCATTAATATCGTGCCATGACCCGATCCAACAGGAAGTTCATTAATATCGTGCCATGACCCGATCCAACAGGAAGTTCATTAATATCGTGCCATGACCCGATCCAACAGGAAGCGTGCCATGACCCGATCCAACAGGAAGGTCATTAATATCGTGCCATGACCCGATCCAACAGGAAGTTCATTAATATCGTGCCATGACCCGATCCAACAGGAAGTTCATTAATATCGTGCCATGACCCGATCCAACAGGAAGGTCATTAATATCGTGCCATGACCCGATCCAACAGGAAGGTCATTAATATCGTGCCATGACCCGATCCAACAGGAAGGTCATTAATATCGTGCCATGACCCGATCCAACAGGAAGTTCATTAATATCGTGCCATGACCCGATCCAACAGGAAGTTCATTAATATCGTGCCATGACCCGATCCAACAGGAAGTTCATTAATATCGTGCCATGACCCGATCCAACAGGAAGTTCATTAATATCGTGCCATGACCCGATCCAACAGGAAGTTCATTAATATCGTGCCATGACCCGATCCAACAGGAAGTTCATTAATATCGTGCCATGACCCGATCCAACAGGAAGTTCATTAATATCGTGCCATGACCCGATCCAACAGGAAGTTCATTAATATCGTGCCATGACCCGATCCAACAGGAAGTTCATTAATATCGTGCCATGACCCGATCCAACGGGAAGTTCATTAATATCGTGCCATGACCCGATCCAACGGGAAGTTCATTAATATCGTGCCATGACCCGATCCAACAGGAAGGTCATTAATATCGTGCCATGACCCGATCCAACAGGAAGGTCATTAATATCGTGCCATGACCCGATCCAACAGGAAGGTCATTAATATCGTGCCATGACCCGATCCAACAGGAAGGTCATTAATATCGTGCCATGACCCGATCCAACAGGAAGGTCATTAATATCGTGCCATGACCCGATCCAACAGGAAGGTCATTAATATCGTGCCATGACCCGATCCAACAGGAAGGTCATTAATATCGTGCCATGACCCGATCCAACAGGAAGGTCATTAATATCGTGCCATGACCCGATCCAACAGGAAGGTCATTAATATCGTGCCATGACCCGATCCAACAGGAAGTTCATTAATATCGTGCCATGACCCGATCCAACAGGAAGTTCATTAATATCGTGCCATGACCCGATCCAACAGGAAGTTCATTAATATCGTGCCATGACCCGATCCAACAGGAAGTTCATTAATATCGTGCCATGACCCGATCCAACAGGAAGGTCATTAATATCGTGCCATGACCCGATCCAACAGGAAGGTCATTAATATCGTGCCATGACCCGATCCAACAGGAAGGTCATTAATATCGTGCCATGACCCGATCCAACAGGAAGTTCATTAATATCGTGCCATGACCCGATCCAACAGGAAGGTCATTAATATCGTGCCATGACCCGATCCAACAGGAAGGTCATTAATATCGTGCCATGACCCGATCCAACAGGAAGGTCATTAATATCGTGCCATGACCCGATCCAACAGGAAGGTCATTAATATCGTGCCATGACCCGATCCAACAGGAAGTTTATTAATATCGTGCCATGACCCGATCCAACAGGAAGGTCATTAATATCGTGCCATGACCCGATCCAACAGGAAGGTCATTAATATCGTGCCATGACCCGATCCAACAGGAAGTTCATTAATATCGTGCCATGACCCGATCCAACAGGAAGGTCATTAATATCGTGCCATGACCCGATCCAACAGGAAGTTCATTAATATCGTGCCATGACCCGATCCAACAGGAAGTTCATTAATATCGTGCCATGACCCGATCCAACAGGAAGTTCATTAATATCGTGCCATGACCCGATCCAACAGGAAGGTCATTAATATCGTGCCATGACCCGATCCAACAGGAAGGTCATTAATATCGTGCCATGACCCGATCCAACAGGAAGGTCATTAACCCCTTTCTGCAGATGTAGACGCCCGCATCTATAGACCTGCAAATTGGAAGCACGCTGTTACTGTGCTCGATCAATAAATGGCACCCCCGGATCAGTTATTGAATATTCACAAGCAAACAGACCTCGAACGCGGTTCTGAATATGGGGAAGTTCACTCCACGCCCTGTTTTTCAAGAGCTGCATGAATTTAACTCCTCAGCTAAGCCTGATGTGCAAACTGGTCAGTATCCTTGCCTATAGTATCGACCCAGCAGTTTAAAAAAACGATATCTTGACACAGAAAAAATCGTTATCCTCTGTAGCAACCAGCTAAGCCACAGTGAGCCAACAGTATTCCAAGTAATGGTTCAGAAAAATCAGTTTTCTGAGGCAAAAAAATCGACATGGTATTGATTCTCTCACATTCTACTGTTAATTACAGTTGTCACATACAAAAAAATTCGTTGTTCCCTACCGTGGATTTACGCGCAGATCCATTCATTGACAAATCCAGCGCTTCACTATATCCACCCGAGTACTGGCGTTGATAGCCAATCACTCAATCATACGCTCAAGCTCTTCTGCGTAATTGTAGAGTTACACTTCATGCTCTCGTGAAGCTACCCTGGTAAAAATGTATTGATTGTCTCGTTTCTTATCCAATTCCCGAGTGTTTAAACATTTTAGAGTAAGTGAAACACGTTGATTGGACAAACACAGAGCATACAAACCAATGCGTATCAGCATGCGCTGTTGTATCCTGTCTACGTTATGCACATTACGCGGTTAAAATAGACGCGATTTATAGAAAACACGTTCGCAAAACTGGCCTTGAGGTGTTCAGTTACATTTAGGGGATTTAAATGAGATAAGGATATGGTCAATTGGAATTATTTCGAATGAAACAGGACCGGAGTGTTCCTGCTACAGGATACTTCATTCTCTGGAAAAAGGGATTCATGAAAAAGGTGAGGCTGCTACTTTGTTATTTTTTTGTTGTTGTTGTTGTTTTGTTTTTGGAATGTATACGTACTCTACAAAGTCGAATGTCGAGGTTTTTTTCCTGTGAAAAACGCGAACTGCCCGTGCATTTGGGTGGACCCCCTGGTACGTTCATTGCACGTTTCTTTTGAATCCAGGGAGGCAATGGATTGTTCCCTGAAAGTGGAGTGTCTGTTCTATTAAAATAAGGTATATTTCAGAATTCAGATATTACTGAGTTAGTGAGTTGCACTTGTTCCTTATAAGTGTTGAAATGAGTTTGTAAGCTTAGAAGAGGGGACTGGTAGCTTTCATTACAGGGTGAATGTTCTAACCGTTTAATAAGAAGTTTATTTAATGCGTGTTTGTGCTGGCTTGGGGCCCTTTGA
The DNA here is from genome assembly GCA_029721435.1 of Gymnothorax reevesii. Taxonomy (NCBI): domain Eukaryota; kingdom Metazoa; phylum Chordata; class Actinopteri; order Anguilliformes; family Muraenidae; genus Gymnothorax; species Gymnothorax reevesii. The sequence goes on from CM056582.1 coordinate 2,530,486, forward strand.
AGTAAAATGGCCAAAACTCTAAACTTTATTAAGGAGAAAAGGCATATTTGGTCTTTGGAGAGGTTGCTGGTGACCATTGATATTTAACTGCACTGAGATTGATAAATTCATACAAAACTCAACCAGAAAATCATTTGTTCATATTAAATTTCGTGCCTTAAAACTTTATTTGTGTTATATACATGATTTTTTTAATGATTTGACAGGACTTCATTTTGAGACTTTGGGGAGACACTTGGATAGGTGTATAATTTGGCTAAAAGCATGTAGGTAATCTAGAATGTAATGTTGAAGATAAATTGTACTTGTGGTCAAGGAGTTTATGACCCCAGAAATGTATAGTTTTAAGCCCCAGCAGTTTTTCAATCCTCAGAATTATTTTTTTTGCAATTTCAATGGTGAATTCTCATGAAGATTTTTTATGTTTGCAGCTCATTTTCTCTACCATAATCATGAAAATTAACTGAAATACTATGTAATTCTAAATGCTGTAAGTGTCTTTTCAGAATTGAGCCACATTTTTCCTCTTTATGAAGCTTAAATCTTGAATTATACAGCATTAAAGTGGGTAACCCAAAAATAGCCAAATTTGGCTTCTGCACAAAGGGGTTAATATCGTGCCGTGACCCGATCCAACAGGAAGGTCATTAATATCGTGCCATGACCCGATCCAACAGGAAGTTCATTATTTTGAGTTGAAATTTTAACTTTTTTTCATGATTAGGCGTCACACTAAAGTAATCCGTATATTGATTTCAGTAATGGTGTTTGCACTCCACTCAGGAAACTAATTGTACACAGTCTAGCAGTGTCCAACGGCTTTGAACGCACACCTGCACCCGTCATCTCGCCACCACCCCCAACGTGCGCGAGATGTACGAGGGCCCTTTCAATGCTGCTTGCAGCTTTAATTATGATTATTGATTTATTTATTTATCTTTTTAGATTCAGGCTGAGTTCTATCAGAGGGCAATGAATGATCATCTCAGGTCATTTTTGTCCTAGATGTCGTGTAGGTTGCTGAAACAATTGACCCCCCCCCCCTTACCTAAGACCTGTTGAAGTCCAAAATTTGACTTCTTAGAAAATTAGCTTTGGAAATTGATATATCTCAATGAGCCGCTGACCGCCCGGCTTCAGTTTGATCGATGTCGATCTGCAGCGAAAGGAGCTGTAGAAAAATGCAAATTTTCTGGGTCTTGTATCACCGTTTGCGAGTTTTTTCTTTTTCTCGGATGAGGAAGGTAAGACCCGCCTGACTCGGATTGGCTTACCCTGATGTTCAGCTGTAATGCTCTGATTGGCTGTAATCTCTGTACAGACACCCCCTTGCCTGCTTTTTCCACTTGTTCTTTCGCGTCTGCGCCATCCTGGCCTACCTGCTGTGCGAGGTCCTCAGCAGCAGCTTCATCGCCTGCATGGTGACCATCATCCTTCTTCTGTCGTCTGACTTCTGGACCGTCAAGGTAGGCTGGAAACTCTCCCATGCACACACACACACACACACACTCTCCTGCGCACACACACCCTCTGTCTCACAGCAGAAGAGTAACACTGCATAGTGATCTCAGCGGCACTGGCTGTTTCTCTGCTCCTGTAGAACATCACTGGCCGGCTGATGGTTGGGCTCCGTTGGTGGAATCAGGTGGACGATGACGGGAAGAGTCAGTGGATGTTCGAGTCCCGGAAGGTAAGCCCAGCCCACAACAGTCTTTCTCCTGTAGCAGAACCATGTGACCTGATGAAGGTCATGGGATTTAGCAGTATGTTGGAGTCCACTGCTTGGTATGAGGGGCCGTATCGGCCATAATTCAAACTTCCCTCTCATTCACACTACTGAAAATGAAACCTCACACACTCATTACTGAAAACCTCTCTCATACACCACTGAAAACCTTTCACACAAACTACTGAAAACCTCTCACATACACCACTGACAACCTCTCACACTCATTACTGAAAACCTCTCTCATACACCACTGACAACCTCACACACTCATTACTGAAACCTCTCTCATACACTACTGAAAACCTCTCACACACACAACTGAAATACGAACCTTTCATGCTGATTACTGAAAACCTCTCACATGCACCACTGAAAACCTCTCACACACGACTGAAAATTAAACCTCTCACACTCATTACTGAAAACCTCTCACATACACTACTGAAAACCTTTCACACATACTCCTGAAAACCTTTCACACATACTACTGAAAACCTCTCACGTACACTACTGAAAACCTTTCACACATACTCCTGAAAACCTTTCACACATACTACTGAAAACCTCTCACGTACACAACAGAAAACCTCATTTACACAACTGAAAACCTCTCTCACATACTACTGAAAACCTCTCACACACACTACTGAAATCAGCTCTCTTACACATTACTTAGACCTGCAAACCTGTAATCACCAGGGGTGTTTTTGAAGTATCCAAATAGTCGACAATTGAAGTATAAAATTCATAAAATGTCTACTTAAAGAAGGAAATAGTTTGTTGTTAAGCAATGGTACTCGTAAAAGAATATGTTTACATACAGTTGCAAAAAAGGATGGAGGAAACCTCTGCTCTTTTGGTGTTGGTATGCAATATTTTTCCCTCATAAACCTAGCACTGATCCAGTTGTTCCAACAGCGCTGTGGGACATCCTGGTAGGGCAGCAATTTGTTTATTTATTTTTTATTTTTGAGAGCAGTGGCTTCCTCTGTGGTAGCACTTTATTTCTGCAGATAAAGTGGAAGGGCTCATACACTTTTTCTTGAAATGGTAAATGAAATTTGTTCAAACTTATTATACATTGTCTGATCTTCCAAGCGCTTCTAAATTATAAGGAATAATAATTATGATGGAAATCATGAATCCACTCATAAAATAATATAATGACAGACATAATATATTCAATTTTTAAAATTTAGTTTTCTAGAATGATAAGACAATCTAA
>CM056582.1:2545939-2560939 GCA_029721435.1 Gymnothorax reevesii
CTGTGTGTGTGCATCTGTGTCAGTGTCTCTCTGTGTGTGTGTGTGTGTGTGTGTGTGTGTGTGTCTGTCTCTGTGTCTCTGTGTGTGTGCGGGAGCTTTGTTTGTTTGTGGGGTGTATGTGCGGGAGGTGTGTGTGTGTGTGTGTGTTTGTGTGTGTGTCTGCACGTGTGCAGGAGGTGTGTGTGTGTTTGTGTTTGTGTGTTTGTGTGTGTGTCCGTCAGCGCGTGTGCAGGAGGTGTATTTGTGTGCGGGGGGTGTATGTGTGTGTGTGTGTGTGTGTGTGTGTGTGTGTGTGTGTGTGTGTGTGTGTGTGTGGGAGGGGGGGGTGTGTGTATGTGCGAGAGGTGTGTGAGTGTGTGGGGTGTATGTGCAGGAGGTGTGTGTGTGGGGGGTGTATGTGCGAGAGGTGTGTGTGGGGGGTGTATGTGCGAGAGGTGTGTGTGGGGTGTATGTGCAGGAGGTGTGTGTGGGGTGTATGTGCAGGAGGTGTGTGTGTGTGTGTGTGTGTGTGTGTATGTGTGTGTGTGTGTGTGTGTGTGTGCGCGCGCGCAGGAGGTGTGTGTGTGTGTGTGTGGGGGGGGTGTATGTGCAGGAGGTGTGTGTGTGTGTGTGTGCGCACGCGCAGGAGGTGTGTGTGTGGGGGGGGTGTATGTGCGGGAGGTGTGGGAGTGTGTGGGGTGTATGTGCAGGAGGTGTGTGTGTGGGGGGGGTGTATGTGCGGGAGGTGTGTGTGTGTGTGTGTTTGTGTGTGTGTCTGCACGTGTGCGGGAGGTGTGTGTGTGTGTGTGTGTGTGTGTGTGGGGTGTATGTGCGGGAGGTGTGTGGGTGTGAGTGCTCGCGTGTGCGCGGGACGTGTGTGTGTGTGGTGTTTGTGCGGGAGATGTGTTTCATGTGCAGCTCTCTTCATGTTCTAATTCTGTTTCTCTGACAGGCCATGGACAAACCGGTGGAGTCCTAGGAAGAACTTTCCAGACCTGCACTAATATCTGCATTAATTATAATGCTAAATTGCACACCATTTCTTACCATATCATTTTTTACAAGGACCCTTTTTAAAATTTTATCTTATTTGTAACGGGTGACTGGTTTATAAGAGACGATGTGCTTTAGGTTCCCAGTCATGTTAAATTTCTAAGTCGTTCTAATCCCAGTGTTCTTGAACATTTTTCACTCCGCAACATAGACTGTATAAAAAGATGGAAGAAGCAACGGTGACGCCACCCATCGGTTTCAGAATACCGTTTAGGAAGCCTCGATTTTGGCCATTGGAACAGTACCAATCGAACCCGTATGTGACTCCTACTGGACGAGAGCGTGAATTGAAGATCCAGGGCGGAGCCGGGGGTGGATCTGACCGTTTCTGACGAGGACCAGAGGACAGCCACGGCCCTGAAGCATGTCTGACTTTATCCTTCATTCTAGTCTATTTGGGACCATAATTTAAAAAAATTAACATTGTAATATATTGAAAGAGACTTGCGATAGATACCATGAAATAATATTTAAAATCATTATTGAAATAATAAATCAGGTGGGAAAATGGGTCATATTCTCATGGACTTCTATAGCATTGAACTTCTTTCTGCAACCACCAACGTCGCCATCTGCTGGCTATTAAATACAATGCAATTTTAACAGATTTTCGCATTGGCTTAACTTTAACGACCCGAGCACTGCGTCCGTCTCTTTATACATTCTATGGTCCACTAAAGCGATTATTTCCGCAAAATTTGAATGTTTCGATATTCCAAACAAATAATTGTGATCCAAAACTAAAGCGCTTATGGTGAACGGGAAATTTCTGGAGTTATCGGCATGGATGAAACGGTATTGTTGTGGCTTTTTAAGGAACAGCATCGTAAAGGCTTGTCCTGGTTTAAAAATGTTCTTGTTATTGAAAGAATGGCTTTTTAAGAGATTGAGATAACGGCTAGGACATGTACTAGCTCCAGTTTGTGTTTGTATAATAATATATTTCCACATACATGCTGGAGTTTCATGGATATAGTTTTCTTTGAAACCGTTTTCTCTTTCATATTCTCTTATTTGGATGTTAGGAAAAAATTGTTTTCAGCTTTTGTATGATAACATTTCTGGTGGTACATTGCAATAAAATCAGCCCTGTGCATATTTATGTAAACGCTTTTGGCGAGATGTGTTTTTTTCTATGCCAATCTTTTTTCAAACGTGCTTCAGAGTGTTTAAGAGGATGAGGACCGAAAAGTGTCTTGAACTATTAATATTTCATTGTGAAAAACACTCGTAACTTCTTATTACCCTGAATGCAACGCATCCCACTGTTGCATTCGTAGAGTTGATATAGTGACATCTGTTTGTTAACGGTGGTGACTAAAGGTGCTTGTTTTTAAGTGAGCATACCGCTGTATAAAGCTTTCACCACCTGTTATGCACTCAATTGATGGTTTTTCGAGTACCCAATAAATGCATAATGGAGTCCGTGATCGAAAGGAAACTTTTCTGCTCTGTGTGAGCGCTTGAGACTGAATTCCCGTTGGCCTCAACACACATGGTGGGTGGAAATGACCGTGGAAGGTAACGGAAACGGAGGGTTCTCGCAGGCAGATGAGTGATTTAACTCGGGAGCCCAGCCTTGCTCTCAGCAACATTTAAAAGTTTCTGCGTCTCGTCGGACCAGGACGACTGCCGGTAAAGTGAAGAATGATTCCGACAGAGGACGGGTCCGCGCGGAAGAAGGAGATCGAGGCGAAGCTGGAGCAGGTCAGTGCCGGCGGGGGCCGGGGGCTCTGAGGGGTAGACTGACGCTGGGAATAAACGTCCGACTTTCTCGCACTTCGTGCTGGCTCAATCAGTTGTACTTAATTGTTGTCTAGCTCATTCAGCCGAATTAAATTCATTTTAATTACAATTCAACAAATTGTAAATTAATGTAGTCGTTCTGTCGGAGAGGAAAAGTGCAGAAGCAGATATTTAGTATTGAAGCCAAGACATTGGCTAAAAATGATCGTGCGCACTTATATCACATTCTAGTCGACAGTGGTCTTTTAGAAGTTTCTAACAAGAAGTTGTCAATTTGCCAAAAAGCCACTGTCATTGTATTTCATTTCATGTTTTTTGTTTAATTGTTCGAAGGAAGAACATATGCTGACATTCATTCGTGAAAGTTTAGAGAGGAGCGATCAACTCGCCAGCGGAATGGTAAGCAACCGGAATACGAGAGAGAATCTCCCTGCGAGTTTGCGAGGTTATTTTTAGTAATTTAGTCATTCTTGCCATGAATGTTAGCAGGACGTGCCAAGGTTTTTGGGGTGGCTTGTTTTCAGTGCTGTTATGCAATTGTGTACTGGTATCCACACATGATGATGGCCAAAACAGCATGGAAAAAGCATTTTCCGATTTGCGATGGTCCTGTCAGCATGTTCTTGCTGCGAAATAGGTGACAGTGAAGTGGTTTGGGGAATACTGCGAGTGCTTTATTATTATTAACTTTAGTGTTCTCAGTGTCCGCCAGAGTGCGCTGTTGTACTAACTGACGCGACGCATTGTTTCTCTCTCCCCCCCCCTCAATCCAACCGAGGTCACCATCCTGTCCTCGTTCGAGAGCCGGCTCGTGCGGCTGGAGAATGCCATCATTCCCGTGCACACTCAGACCGAGAACTTGCAGCGGCTGCAAGACAATGTGGACCGGACTCTGGCCTGCCTGGACCACGTGATCAGCTACTACCATGTGGCCGCGGACACGGAGAAGACTGTCCGGGAGGGGTTAGTGGGTGTGGTAGTGGGCTAGGCTTTGGTCGGGTTGGACCGATAGCGTTTAGTAAGTTCTAGTGGCTACAGGTTGGCTGTGTGATGATGGCCTTTGACCATACCTACGCACATCCGGTTGGAATCATTGCTGAGGGATATATTCTGGGCAGAAAAGGTGGTTTAAACACTGATAAGAAAACCTTCTGTCGCCTCTATGGCTTGTTGAGATTTAAAACAGATCATACTTGTATCACAGGGCTGCATGTTCATGACACTGTAATTTTCTCATTTTAACTGATCATCTTGATCTGCCTATGCAGTGGGCGCGCTTATGTATGTGTCTGCGTGAATATGGGGGGTGGGGTTGCACATTCACTGTGAGTGTGTGTGTGTGTGTGTGTGTGTGTGTGTCTCAGCCCAGCAGGTCGGCTGGAAGAGTATCTGGGCTGCATGGCTGAGGTCCTCAGAGCTGTGCAGTTCTTCCAGGAGAATAGCCCAGACAGCCCGGAGCTCTACTCTGTGGTGAGCCGGTTCCTCCATTTCCCTTCCTGTTGGTCAGCTGTTCTTCCGCTGACATGTGAGGAAAGTGGGTTAAAAGTCATCTCCGTTCCTCCGTTAGGACCACCATTTCTGGCCAATTCACGATTACCCTTAGAGCAGCTTTAAAAGGATAGTCCTACTACTTCACAAAAATAGATATACGTTGGGAGTGTGTACTGTGAGTGTGCTTCGCAGTGGCCATTTTACAGACGTGACGAGGTTGTGTTTTTCTCTGGTAGTCAGGAGCTGCCAAATGGGAGGGGACTGAGTTTGATAGACAGAGCAGTGGTCCAGCTGCTACCACACATCTTTGGCTGCCCATGGCTGTCCAAACCCTGAGAGCCTTTGTGATTGGCCAGATTATTGGGAAAAAACTTTAGTTCATATCAGAATGTTTTCAAGTTTTTCTTTACGCCTTTGCACAGAAGCCAAATCTGTGTTACCTTGTTTAAGGGCTCTATAATTCAAGACTGCAGCTTCACAGAGAGGAAGGAGTGGCTCACCTGAGTCTAGACACTTGAAGCACTCAGAATTCCATCGTGTTTCAGTTTATTTATATGAATTTGACCGAGAAAAGAGGCTGCGAACATAAGTCTTCATGAAAATTCAGCATTGAAGTTGTAAAAAAAAATAAATATTGAGAATTAACAAATGGCTGGGGATTAAGACAATACATTTCTGGGATCTTAAACTCCCTGACCACAAGAATAATTCATCTGAGCATTACATTCTAAATGACCTACTCTTTAGGAGCCAAATTAGACAGCTATCCTGTGGCTTCCCAAACTCTCACATCCCTCAAAATGGTGCGCTGTCAAATCATAAAAAAATCAAATTTTTAACATGAATTAACCTCTGATGCATGAAATTCAATATGAACTAGTGATTTTCTGGTTGGATTTAGCATGAGTTTATCAATATAGGTGCAGTGGGACATCAGTGGTCACCAGTTACCTCTCCAAACACAAAACATGCCTTTTCTCCATGAAAAAGTTTAGAATTGCATCCATATTTCTTCAGAGTCCTACAAGCATTAAAGGAACTGCTTATTTAATGGTCAGAACATTCACCCTGCAATGAAAAGCCAGCAGTTCCCACTTCTGAACTTGCGACCTTGCATAAACACTTTCCACACCTTATAAGGAAGAAGTATAACTCACTAACTCAGTAATATCTGAAATATACCTCATAACAGAACAGACATTCCACTATTTAGAAAATCAGGCAATATGTACTACCCTAGATTGAACCAAATGGTGCGATGAACAGACTAGGGGGTCTACCAAAGGCCTCGTGCTGTTGGCATGATTAACAAGCAAAAACATTGGCATCTGATTTTGTTGAATACAGTATAAATTCCAAAACAAAGAACCGCATTGAGCAAAATGCAACCACAGTAGCAGTAGCAGTACTTCTTCACTGAATCCTTCCTCCAGAGACCGATGCATCCAGTAGAAGGAACCTTCCAATCCTGTTTCATTCAAATTAATTCCCATTGTCCATGTCCGTACCTCATTTAAATCCTGTAAATGTAACTGAACACTTCAGGCCGGTTTTAGAAGTCATTCTTTCTTAAAATCGCATCATTTTTAGCTGCGCAACTGTGCCCAACCTTAAGGAAATACAACCTACCTTCCTTCCTCTTATGCACCCGCGCCCACTCACAAGCGCACGCAAGAACACATAAATACATGCACACACACGCATGCACACATACACGCGCACACACACATGGGGCAGCTTGTGGCCTCAGTAGCCTCTGGGGGATTACTTTATGGGCAGAGCAGCGGAAGGATCCGTATGGGTTGGGAGTTAAACACCAATCGATCTGCTCTGTGCTTATGTGCTTTTTAGCTAAAGGCCTTGTGTAATGCAGGTATATTCCTGAGGGGATGCTTTTTTGAGTATGTAATACAGGTAAATTCCTGAGGAGATGCTGTTTTGAGTATGTAATATTGGTACCTTCCTGAGGGGATCCTGTTTTGAGTGTGTAATGCAGGTATATTCCTGAGGGGAAGTTGTTTTAAGGATGTAATGTTGGTATATGCCTGAGGGGATGCTGTTTTTAGGATGTAATGCAGGTATATTCCTGAGGGGGATGCTTTTTTGCGTATGTAATGCAATTATATTCCTGACGGGATGCTGTTTTGAGTATGTAATATTGGTACATTTCTGAGGGGATGCTGTTTTTAGGATATGATGTGGGTATTTTCCTGAGGGGATGCTGTTTTTAGGATGTAATGCGGGTATATTCCTGAGGGGATGCTGTTTTTAGGATATGATGCAGGCGTATTCCTAAGGGGATGCTGTTTTTAGGATGTAATACGGGTAAATTCTTGAGGGGATGCTTTTTTGAGTATGTAATGCAATTATATTCCTGATGGGATGCTGTGTTGAGTATGTAATATTGGTACATTCCTGAGGGGATGCTGTTTTGAATGTATAATACCGGTATATTCCTGAAGGGATGCTGTTTTTCGGATTTAATGCGGGTATATTCCTGAGGGGATGCTGTTTTTAGGATATGATGCAGGCGTATTCCTTAGGGGATGCTGTTTTTAGGATGTAGTACGGGTATATTCTTGAGGGGATGCTTTTTTGAGTATGTAATGCAATTATATTCCTGATGGGATGCTGTGTTGAGTATGTAATATTGGTACATTCCTGAGGGGATGCTGTTTTGAATGTATAATACCGGTATATTCCTGAAGGGATGCTGTTTTTCGGATGTAATGCGGGTATATTCCTGAGGGGATGCTGTTTTTAGGATATGATGCAGGCGTATTCCTTAGGGGATGCTGTTTTTAGGATGTAATATGGGTATATTCTTGAGAGGATGCTTTTTTGAGTATGTAATGCAATTATATTCCTGAGGGGATGCTGTGTTGAGTACGTAATATTGGTACATTCCTGAGGGGATGCTGTTTTGAATGTATAATACCGGTATATTCCTGAAGGGATGCTGTTTTTCGGATGTAATGCGGGTATATTCCTGAGGCGATGTTTTTAGGTTGTAATGCGGGTATATTCCTGAGGGGACGCTGTTTTTAGGTTGTAATGCGGGTATATTCCTGAGGGGACGCTGTTTTTAGGATGTAATGCAGGTATATTCCTGAGGAGATGTTGTTTTCAGGATGTAATGCAGGTATATTCCTGAGGGGATGCTGTTTTCAGGGTATGATGCGGGTATATTCCTGGGGGGATGCTGTTTTTAGGATGTAATGCGGGTATATTCCTGAGGGGATGCTGTTTTCAGGGTATGATGCGGGTATATTCCTGGGGGGATGCTGTTTTTAGGATGTAATGCGGGTATATTCCGGAGGGGATGCTGTTTTGAGTATTTAATACGGGTATATTCTTGAGGGGATACTTTTTTGAGTATGTAATACAATTATATTCATGATGGGATGCTGTGTTGAGTATGTAACATGGGTATATTCCTGAGGGGATGCTTTTTGCGTATGTAATGCAATTGTATTCCTGATGGGATGCTGTTTTGAGTATGTAATACGGGTATATTCCTGAGGGGATGCTGTTTTCAGGGTATGATGCGGGTATATTCCTGGGGGGATGCTGTTTTTAGGATGTAATGCGGGTATATTCAGGAGGGGATGCTGTTTTGAGTATTTAATACGGGTATATTCTTGAGGGGATACTTTTTTGAGTATGTAATACAATTATATTCATGATGGGATGCTGTGTTGAGTATGTAACATGGGTATATTCCTGAGGGGATGCTTTTTGCGTATGTAATGCAATTGTATTCCTGATGGGATGCTGTTTTGAGTATGTAATACGGGTATATTCCTGAGGGGATGCTGTTTTGAGTATGTAATATTGGTACATTCCTGAGGGGATGCTGTTTTTAGGATATGATGTGGGTATTTTCCTGAGGGGATGCTGTTTTTAGGAGGTAATGCGGGTATTTTCCTGAGGAGATGCTGTTTTTAGGATGTAATGAGGGTATATTCCTGAGGGGATGCTGTTTTTAGGATATGATGCAGGTATATTCCAGAGAGGATGCTGTTTTTAGGATGTAATGTGGGTATATTCCTGAGGGGATGCTGTTTTGAGTATTTAATACGGGTATATTCTTGAGGGGATACTTTTTTGAGTATGTAATGCAATTATATTCATGATGGGATGCTGTGTTGAGTATGTAACATGGGTATATTCCTGAGGGGATGCTGTTTTCAGTGTGTAATACGGGTATATTCCTGAGGGGATGCTGTTTTTAGGATGTAATTTGGGTAATTTCCTGAGGGGATGCTGTTTTGCATGTGTAATACGGGTATATTCATGAGGGGATGCTTTTTTGAGTATGTAATGCAATTATATTCCTCTTAGGATGTTGTTTTTAGGATGTAATGTGGGTATATTCCTGAGGGGATGTTTTTTAGGATGTAATGCGGGTATATTCCCGAGGGGATGTTGTTTTTAGGATGTAATGCAGGTATATTCCTGAGGGGATGCTGTTTTCAGGGTATGATGCGGGTATATTCCTGAGGGGATGCTGTTTTTAGATTGAAATGCGGGTATATTCCTGAGGGGATGCTGTTTTTAATATTTAATACGGGTATATTCCTGAGGGGATGCTTTTTTGAGTATGTAATGCAATTATATTCCTGATGGGATGCTGTTTCAATTATGTAATACGGGTATATTCCTGGGGGGATGCTGTTTTGAGTATGTAATACGGGTATATTCCTGAGGCGATGCTTTTTTGAGTATGCAATGCAATTATATTCCTGATGGGATGCTGTTTTGAGTAAGTAATATGGGTATATTCCTGAGGGGATGCTGTTTTGAGTATGTGATATTGGTACATTCCTGAGGGGATGCTGTTTTGAGTGTGTAATACGAGTATATTCCTGAGGGGATGTTGTTTTTAGGATGTAATTTGTGTAATTTCCTGAGGGGATGCTGTTTTGCATATGTAATACTGGTATATTCATGAGGGGATGCTTTTTTGAGTATGTAATGCAATTATATTCCTCTTAGGATGCTGTTTTGAGTATGTAATATGGGTATATTCCTTAGGGGATGGTTTTTTGAGGATTTAATGCAGTTATTTTCCTGAGGGGATGCTGTTTTGAATGTATAATACCGGTATATTCCTGACTCTGCTTTTCCCCACCCAAAAACACAAGTGTTACAGGAACACTCCCACCAGAACCCCTGACCAAGGAACTGGCTTTAGAACTGGAGTTGGTCCCCGGGCGCTGCTCTGTGGCTGCCCACTACTCCTAACTATGGGATGGGTCAAATGCAGAGGACAAATTACCCCACGGGGCTTAATAAAGTATATCTATCTTTTATTCCTGAGGAGATGCTGTTTTGCCCATGTAATGCAGGTATATTTCTGTGGGGGCGCAGTTTTTTTTCTGAAGACGTGCAATCCTGCTGTGGTGCTGTTTTATGTGCGTAATGCAAGCATGTTTCTATGGGGGGCGCTGTTTTGCAGAAGTCACTCCTTGAGACGGGTAAGGAGCAGCTGGAGACGGAGTTTCGGGGGCAGTTGACGCGCTACAGCCGACCTGTGCCCCCCCAGCTGTTGCTGGAGCTGTTGGGGGTCGAGCTAGGGGCGGAGCAAGGGGAGGTACTAACTGTGGAGCACCTCCCCCAGGCTGTGCAGCAAGAACTCCTCTGTATCTCCCACTGGCTTTCAGAGCATGCCCGTAACCAGGGTAACCACCCCATGCCCTCTGCTGTCTCTCCCCGTCTCCAGCTTTCTTTCTTTCTCTCTCTCTCTCTTCCCCTTTTTCTCCCTCGGTCAATCTTTATCTCTGTGTTTATACTCTCTCCATATTTCAGTCACTCTCTCGATTTCTGCATCGTCTCTTGTGTCTGTGGTGCTCAGAATTACAGAGTCTGCAGCATTGGGTAAGACCCATTTTCACCTGAGGTACGGTGAAAAGAGCTGAGGAATACACCATACACACAGTGATGTTCGTGGGTTAACAAGAAGTGGGCAAAGAAATGGTAAATGGTAAATGGACTGCATTTATATAGCGCTTGCTAGTCACATGATATGACCCCAAAGCGCTTTACAACTTTTTGCCTCACATTCACCCTGATGTGGGAGGCTGCCATGCAGGGTTCAGTGTCTTGCTCAAGGACACTTCGACACGTTCACTGGAAGTGCCGAGGATCGAACCGGGAACCTTCTGATTCCTGATTCCTGATTCCTTCGTGATTGGGGAATGTGCTGTCTTGTGATGGGGTCCCTGTATATGCAGTGTCTTGATTGGGTCACTGTATGTGCAGTGTCGTTATTGGGTCCCTGTATGTGCAGTGTCGTTATTGGGTCCCTGTATGTGCAGTATTGTTATTGGGTCCCTGTATTTGCAGTGTCGTGATTGGGTCCCTGTATGTGCAGTGTCGTTACTGGGTCACTGTATGTGCAGTGTCGTTATTCGGTCACTGTATGTGCAGTGTCGTTATTGGGTCCCTGTATATGCAGTGTTGTGATTGGGTCCCTGTATGTGCAGTGTCGTGATTGGGTCCCTGTATGTGCAGTGTCGTGATTGGGTCCCTGTATGTGCAGTGTCGTTACTGGGTCACTGTATGTGCAGTGTCGTTATTCGGTCACTGTATGTGCAGTGTCGTTATTGGGTCCCTGTATATGCAGTGTCGTTATTGGGTCACCGTATGTGCAGTGTCGTTATTGGGTCACCTTATGTGCAGTGTTGTGATTGGGTCACCGTATGTGCAGTGTTGTGATTGGGTCCCTGTATGTGCAGTGTCATTTTTGGGCCCCTGTATGTGCAGTGTCGTGATTGGGTCCCTGTATGTGCAGTGTCGTGATTGGGTCCCTGTATGTGCAGTGTCGTTATTGGGTCCCTGTATGTGCAGTGTCGTGATTGGGTCACTGTATGTGCAGTGTCGTGATTGGGTCACTGTATGTGCAGTGTCGTGACTGGGTCCTCGTTTTTCCTCCCCTGCAGATTACCTGAATGTGTATTTCCAGGTGCGCTCCGCACAGCTGGATGGCTCGATGAGGGGGCTGAGGGATCACCTCTGCAGAAATAGTGCCCTGCCCACCACATACAGCTCTCCCTCACCTGCCCTGCAGGCTCGACGCAAAGACACGCCCGGCAAGAAGTCACCACGCCGACCAGGTTAGGCCACGCCCTCACCTGATGGCCACGGCCATGTTACATCAGTAGACACAAGGGTGTGGATACTCCATTACCACATATGTGCATCGGTAATGTTGTTTCTCTTTTTCCTCTGTCTACTTGAATGTTTGTGTGTGTTTATGCGTGTATGGGCGTGTGCCTGTATGTTTTTGTGTGTGTGTGTGTGTGTGTGTGTGTGTGTGTGTGTGTGTGTACTTTGGTGGGAGCAGTCTACTTCCCAGGTAAATGTGGCCAACATCATGACAAGCCCAGTTGATGCCATGCATGCTGCTAATGTGCTCTCCTGCTAACCGAATGCTGATGAACTCTGGTAAGCTAATCCCAGACTTTGTGTTTGAGCTGAGATGAGGCACCGCTCTGAGGTCTCGTTCTGCAGATATCCCTCTCCTCAGCTGGGGCTGAGGCGCACACTGACTGAAGAGCTGGAACAGAGTTCGCTAATGCACTGGGAGCACCATAATTCATTAAACAGTGGCATATTCTTTGTTGTTATGATTCTGTTGGCTGAGTAATCAGTTCTGAATCCAACTGAACTTGCAGTTTTTTGACTGTAAGAGGAAACTGAGGGCAAAAGTCCCCGAAACACGCAGGAGCTGTCGATGGCTGCAGCACCAGAGAGATGATCTGCTTCTGCTGTTCTCTGTGCATCTCACACTTGAAGCAGTCATTGCATGCAAAGACCAAATATTGAAGTGCGGAACCAATGAAAAAAGTCACCGTATAATGAATTATGTTGCTGAGTATACACAGTATCTGTGGCATGCAGGTGTGGTGTTTTTAATGGTGTGGCTGAGTGTGCTTGTCTCTCTCTCTCCCCCTCTCTCTCTCTCTCTCTCTCTCTCTCTCTCTCTCTCTCTCTCCCTCCCTCCCTCCCTCCCTCCCTCCCAGGGGCCTTGCGTAAAGTCCTGGCCTCGCAGTATGGGACAGACGGACGGAGAGGAAGTCCCGCCCTCCCTCAGTTGGAAGGTATTGTCCCCTTTGTAACCTGAAACCCTTCATCTTCTCTCAGTTCAATTCAGCGAAATTCAGGACTGTTTCAATGGCTGACTGATTCTGAGACATTATGAAAACATGACACTAGTTTATATGACAAACTGTCAAAAATATGAGCTAAAACGCACGGGATCACTGAAGACGGAATCATGTAAATTTTGTTTATGCATAACGGATAGGAAAACAATATATGCAGGTGTCTTAAATACTTTGAAAGACTTCTATAGATTCCAACAGTTGGCTCTGAATCATCATACTGTAGGTTGTTGTGTGTCTGGGTTTTTTGCCCGTACTTTGTGCTGTTGACTTCTTCTCCCATGAGGCTTTGCTGCATTTCTTCTCCAGGATAGGTCCCTCTTCCCCGACCCCAGCGGAGTCAGTGCAGGGCGACTGACCACTGCTGCTCCTGAGGCCGGGCGGAGGGAGCTGGGCATTAGATCTTAAGAACAGGGGCCGTTAGCACTGTATAAACAGGCAGCCTCTTGGCCTCATTCACTCAGGTTGAGCTGGAAAATGAAGTGCTCATGCGGTGAAGTTACGGTAATGGCTGAGAGTTTGGCTTTGTGTGTCTGACCGTTTCCCCCCACCCTCCCAGGGAAGGATGAGCTTTCAGAAGTGGAGATGGACTCGTACATGTGCTGCGTCAGCGCATTTGTGAAGTTGGCTCAGAGCGAGTTCGCCCTCCTGTGCCACATTGTCCCTGAGCTGCACCAGAAGAAGACCTTTGACTCTCTCATACAGGTCAGAGGTCACCAGATAGCAGGGTCTCCTGAGACTCCAATTCAATAAGTGTTTCTTTAAATTAAAATCTGCAATTTTCTTTTGAATGTATGCCTGTTGAGGTACTATCCATCTTTGCATGATATGTGGGAATGGGGTATTGAAACTGGGGTTTCAATATCCAGACTGACCACAAAACACAAAACAACAGACTGGGCCAAACCCTTTCGGACAAGAAGAAAACACTGTTACAGTGTTGACGCAGCCAAGGTAGGCGATGGGCCAGTGATGAAGCAAGGCTTACTGTTAGTGTTGACTCAGCCGAGCAAGACAATGGGCCAGTGATGAGGAAGGGAACACTGTTACAGTGTTGACTCAGCCAAGCCAGGTAATGGGCCAGTCATGAGGAAGGGAACACTGTCACAGTGTTGACTCAGCTGAGCCAGGCGATGGGCCAGTGATGAGGAAGGGAACACTGTCACAGTGTTGACTCAGCTGAGCCAGGCGATGGGCCAGTGATGAGGAAGGAAACACTGTCACAGTGTTGACTCAGCTGAGCCAGGCGATGGGCCAGTGATGAGGAAGGGAACACGTTACAGTGTTGACTCCGCCGAGCCAGGCGATGGGTCAGTGATGAGGAAGGGAACACTGTTACAGTGTTGACACCGCTGAGCCAGGCGATGGGCCAGTGATGAGGAAGGGAACACGTTACAGTGTTGACTCCGCCGAGCCAGGCGATGGGCCAGTCATGAGGAAGGGAACACTGTTACAGTGTTGACTCAGCTGAGCCAGGCGATGGGCCAGTGATGAGGAAGGGAACACGTTACAGTGTTGACTCCGCCGAGCCAGGCAATGGGCCAGTGATGAGGAAGGGAACACTGTTACAGTGTTGACTCAGCTGAGCCAGGCGATGGGCCAGTGATGAGGAAGGGAACACGTTACAGTGTTGACTCCGCCGAGCCAGGCGATGGGTCAGTGATGAGGAAGGGAACACTGTTACAGTGTTGACTCCGCCGAGCCAGGCGATGGGCCAGTGATGAGGAAGGGAACACTGTTAGTGTTGACTCAGCCCAGCCAGGCGATGGGCCATTGATGAGGAAGGGAACACTGTTACAGTGTTGACTCTGCCGAGCCAGGCGATGGGTCAGTGATGAGGAAGGGAACACTGTTAGTGTTGACTCAGCCGAGCCAGGCGATGGGCCAGTGATGAGGAAGGGTACACTGTTACAGTGTTGACTCCGCCGAGCCAGGCTATGTGTCATTGATGAGGAAGGGAACACTGTTACAGTGTTGACTCAGCTGAGCCAGGCGATGGGTCAGTGATGAGGAAGGGAACACTGTTACAGTGTTGAATCTGCCGAGCCAGGCGATGGGCCAGTGATGAGGAAGGGAACACTGTTACAGTGTTGACTCCGCCGAGCCAGGCGATGGGTCAGTGATGAGGAAGGGAACACTGTTACAGTGTTGAATCAGCCGAGCCAGGCGATGTGCCAGTGATGAGGAAGGGAACACTGTTACAGTGTTGACTCCGCCCAGCCAGGCGAAGGGCCAGTGATGAGGAAGGGAACACGTTACAGTGTTGACTCAGCTGAGCCAGGCGATGGGCCAGTGATGAGGAAGGGAACACGTTACAGTGTTGACTCCGCCGAGCCAGGCGATGGGTCAGTGATGAGGAAGGGAACACTGTTACAGTGTTGACTCCGCCCAGCCAGGCGAAGGGCCAGTGATGAGGAAGGGAACACTGTTACAGTGTTGACTCCGCCCAGCCAGGCGATGTGCCAGTGATGAGGAAGGGAACACGTTACAGTGTTGACTCCGCCGAGCCAGGCGATGGGTCAGTGATGAGGAAGGGAACACTGTTACAGTGTTGACTCCGCCC